>CM066254.1:4039411-4539411 GCA_033675135.1 Frankliniella intonsa
TGGCCATAGTGGCCGCCCCGCCCAGCGCCGGCGCCGGCGCCGGGCCGGGGGAGCACGTCGGGGGTGACGGTGTTAATAGTGGAAAAATAGCCGGATATCGAAGCCACTGGAAGAGGGTCTTGTGAGGGTTAGAGGGCAGGGCTCCTCCGCACCCCGGACCATTCGCCCCGCAGGCTTGTGACCTCCGTGCCAATCGTGAGGTTCGCAGTTCGGCCGGAACAACTGACTTATCTATCACACGATAAACGAGACCGACAAATACTAATAATACTACACCAGAGGTAGTTATCTCTGACTACACTCACCTAGATTTCCTCTCCGTTTCCTCGACGCCCCGCTACAGCTGTTGATGTGATCAGGTGTTCCAGCAAGATGGCCGCCATGCCGTGCCGGCCGGACCCCTCTTGACGGTCTGGACAGGACCCGCTGACTGAGGTTGTGACACACTTGCGCTCGACATCTCGATTTACAACTATTTTCAAACATCAAACTTGCCCGATTTTTATGAGACCACCGGCGCCGGTACTTCAAACGAACCCTCAAACGAATTTTTAAACGGCGGAAACGGACGCGAAAAGAAGTGCGAAGTGCGAACAAGACGAGACGAGAGACGACACTAAACACGGGCCAGTTCCGGTCCGGCGACCGTTACTCCAGGGTTACAACCCTCGGGACGCCCACATTCATTCGAATTTCAATCCGCCAAAATAATTGCTGAGCGAAAACTAAACAAAAATATGTAATTTGAATCTGAATGAAAATTTAAATGCTCATTGCTGAGCGAAAACTAAACAAAAATATGTAATTTGAATCTGAATGAAAATTTAAATGCTCAGCTAATTGCTGAGCGAAAACTAAACAAAAATATGTAATTTGAATCGAATGAAAATTTAAATGCTCAGCTTAGGGTTTAAGGAGCGGAGTGACGCCGAAATGTAAACATTCCAAATCACTCCACTTGTTGCCAACCTTTGAACATTTAATGTGCAAGTGTAAACAAGTGTAAACAAATATTTAAAAGACAATCGAAAACAGCATCGCATATTGATAATAATGCCCCTATTTTTTATTTTTTTTTAATTTAAGTGTTTTTTAAAATTACGCTCAGCCTTCAGTCTTTGACTTCAACTAGTATTATACATAACTTTTCGCCGCATACATGATTTCGGCTCCTAGCATTTAGAAATGAAATGAAATAAGGAAATCAGGCTCAGTTGTCATCAGGAAACTTGCATGCGTGGGAATTAGAGTACGGCTATACCCCTCTCCGCCAGAGATCCTACACCAGCACGGTGCGGACATACTCCTTGCAGCGAATGGATTTGGCGGCAAGTAAACAAAAGCGGTCCCTGTCAGCTGTTGCAGGCTGCTCTCACATTCGTGTGTTTCTGCTTTCTTCAACATGTTTTGTGAGAAATCCCTAAAACTCATTAAGGAGTTAGACCGTTCGCAGGAGGCTATGCCGCCTTTCGACGTAAGTAAAGAAATGTATTAGATAGAAAAAATAACAAACTGAATCGGTGGCTCAGGTACTTCATAGGTTATGCATCTGGTAGTAATAACTATGCTCATCTGCACATTTGTTCTTGTAGAGAAGCCGTCTGGAATATGTTTTTTTATTACATCTTCATTATTCGTCTTCTGAAAAATGACAATGACTTGTCATTGCATCTTCTGTCAGATCAATTGATCTGTTAAGTTTACTTAACTACTATTGTCTTAGCAGATTTACATATCTTTTCCATATAACTTTTTTTTACCATTTCAGGATGATGGAGTGAGACAAGTTTTTGAAGAAATGCGGGGCCTATATGATCAAAATGTTGCTGCTGCGTGAGTAATTAATATTTTTGTGGCAGCAAAGTCTATGGTGGAACTATAATACTTTACACCTTGACTTCTCATTTTTATATTTTAGGAATGACAGCACTGCAGATCCTGATGGAACAGCTATATCTAGTATCGCAATCAGGCATGCAGCATTAGAAAGAAACAAAAGATGTCTTATGGCTTATGTGTATGTAAAGAATTATTTCTGTATCTAACCTTTTTTAATTTTTTGAACTATTTGCTTTGTATTGCCTATTTCTTGTTGACATGGAATTGTTACTCAGGTTCAATCGTATTCGAAAAGTGCGGAATATGAGATGGCAATTTGGAAGCATTCTTCCTCCTGAGATAAAAGCAAATCTTTGTGAACCTGAGGTGAGTTATTTTGTGCAATTAAGGGCAAAAAACCTTTCATTTCCACTAATTTTCATTATGATTTTATTTGATGTTATAGATTCAGTGGTTTAATAATTACAGTAAGTGTCTTGCCCGCTATATGAAATCAATTGGAGGACAAGGTCTAAATCTTGCACAGGATGTGAAACCACCTAAATCTCTTTATGTGGAGGTGAGGATTCGGAATGTGAGTGTGCATATAGAATTGTCTGTATCTAAGTGCTAAGAAATTTATCTTCTGTTTGTGCAGGTTCGCAGTCTGATAGACTATGGGAAATTTGAGTTGGACAATGGTGAGGTAGTTCTTTTGAAAAAACACAGTACTCATCTAATGTCCAGAGCACAATGTGAACCACTAATAATACAGGGTGTTTTAGAACAAATAAGTCATTAGTTAAAATTTTGAATTTTGTTATTTTTACAATGTTTATAATAAAAGTGCAAATTGAATGACATACATACAGATATACAACCCCAACTTGAAAAAGAATGCAGATATATTAGAAAAGTAGAAAGAAAAAGTTTGAAAGTCTTCAAATGGACTTTGTCAATACAATAAACAAATACAAAACATAGGGTAGAAGAATCTGCATACTTGAAATAAAATGAAAAATAATTACGTTTTACAAACAAAGATTAAATATTTTAAACACAGAACAAAATTAAGTTTAGGGCTGGAAAGTCTATGGATCACTTCGGCGTTTACGTCTTCCCTTAGTCGGAACAGGTGTTGTATCCATTGGTTCAGTTGCATCTGCAGATTCCCATGCAGGGGCAGGAGTGTTGTCAGGTGTTTCAAGGGTTCTACCTTTTCGTTGCTGTCTCGACCCTTGGCTGGAACCACCACTTTGTTGTGGTGATTGGTCTTCTGTCTCATCATTGTCCTCAGCGACAATTGCTTTACAGGCTGGACATTTATGTTCCTTTTTACTATTTCTCTTATTGTATAATATAAAGCAATGTCTGTGGCTTATATGGTCACAGTGTGGACATTGCACCCCCTATAATGCAGGAAAAGGAATCAAGTCATTCATTAAGAACAAAAGATTTGCGAGATATATAGTTATTAACAGCAACAGTGAAATGCTTGCTTACATAAAAGACAACATTATTGCAAAGGCAAATATTCACATGATCATGGAAATTGTTCTTAAGGTAAACATCAAACTCTGCAATCAATCGTGGGGCAGGGACAAGCCTTCCCGAATCCTAAGGAGAAAAAAAGGTTTACTTCAGAAAATCTTAATGCTCATCAAAACTATTCCCAAAATTTAGGGAAGCATACCGTTTCAAGATACCACTGATCAGAGACCAATTTGTCAATGGTGTCTTGTATATCGCTTGCTCTCATGTTAGGAACATTTAAATGAAGCGCATCCATTGTGGAGACTGAGCCATAAGTTCCAGCCATGACAACTGCTTCCAATAATAATCTAAACACCTCTCTTTCCCTGACAGTATATGCATGATTAATCCTAGAAGAAAGATATCATTAGAATGGTGCTAAGCAAAGCATGAAATTTTATTTAATAAAATTTACATACTTCTCAAAAATTGTTGAATTATCCACAAGGTTGACAAAAACTATGAATTCTTCTCCATCCTTTTCAGCACGTATTTCTTTAATTTCTTGACCAAAGTCTGATATCTTTGAATTGATTTCTTCAATGGTCTCAGATACGTCACTGTCTTTTACTGGTGTTCGATAGCCTGAGGGTGTTAAATATTGAAGTAAGGAGTAAAGCTGACTAACAGGTGCATTCAAAGTACAGACAATGTATGAAGAAACTTTTTACCCAGTAACGCAGTAACTTCTTTTAATAGTCTCAGGGCGGAGATTCTCGAGATGATAGCTCTACTCATTATAGCTTGTAGATACATGCGATGCATGTCACCGTAGTTGGAACCTGCCATCTATGTACAAAGTAAAACAAATCAATGTTTTGTTCTAAAATTTGAATTGTTTCAAAAGGGGCTAAATAGCTTTTAAGGTTCTTGGGTAATGAAGAATCAAGAAGAGATGACGTTCTGCGTTACCTTCGACTCAAAGTTGTAGAGTAATTTCGGTGAAAAGACTCTACTTTCCCAACGTTTAAAATGTCTAAAAAAGAGTTTTTGATGTTTCCTGACGATATACCGTTTGTCACACCATATTCCCTCCAACCTCCAGCCTCTTAAAGATTTTCACCATTTTTAAAAGGCCTCTCTTTTAGAAAACAGTTTAACCAACCTGAGCCAACAAAAGCCTCATGAGAACAGTCACTTTTTCTATGATCTTAGGGACTTAAGCAAAAAGAAAAACAGAACAAAGAAACAGCAAAACAACAATCAGTATTCGTTCAATACCCACCACTTCAGAGTGTTTTGTGCATGATGTTCAAGTACATATGAAATGTTTTGGAAGTAGGCTGCCCTTTTGGAGATACCTCTTGTTGTTTGATGTTGATGTTGTTGTTGAGCTTTATTCCGCTGCTGCGACAGCCACTCTAGCAGACTAAAGTGATCGTCCAATTTTTGCGTGTGTTTCGGCCAACACCTCCTGAATTTGAAGAAAACTGTGTTATTTAGTCATCTCTACTACCAGCTTCTTCCGGATTTTAAAGAGCACCCACTCTTTGTGAGGTAATTATATCTCCAGTCTGTGAAAAAAACTGTGGACGATAGCATCATTGTAAGATAAACGTACGCAATATTAATTGCTTATTTACCTCTAACGGGGAATGCCATACCCTTGTTGTGTATTGTGCGTCTGAAAAAGTTTAACTTTTCACGAAATTTCGTTGTTTTCCCTAAAAAATTCGTATTGATGAACTACCCTTCGACGACGCGAACGGGCATCCTAACCTCCCTCCCTGCAGCATAGGGGGATACAGAGGTGCCAGGCAAGCGCTCAGGGCCGGCCCTGGCCCTGGCCTGGGCCCAGGTCTAGTCACCGTCCGGGGCCTCAGAAACCTGACAACGCGGCTCATAGCAGCCTTGTTCTTCGCCCCAGGCTGCTCTTTTAATTTTCGCCATATATTTTGGGAAAGTTGGTGAATAATCCCAGCCATCACAAGCACCTGGCAACAACAGCGGTTAGGTGTAGCTTGGCTCGGGCTTGGGTCTCGCCTTGTTTGGCGTAATTTGTTTGATGTAATTCTAGCTGTGTGCTGTCAAATGTTTGATTGTTTTAGCAAAATTACATTGACCCTCTCAAATTATATCTGGTATTTATGTATGTAGCACAAGCCCAAGAAATACAGTAGGTTGTGGTATTTTTTACACAGCTTGTAATGGCTCCGAGCTAACATACTACTGGTCTAGGGACAACAAATCTATCGCAGCTACTGTTTGACCCTATAATATTTTCAGTTAATGATCTAACAACTTGTATTTGCGGACCAAAAATATTTTTATTTGAAAAGTTGATTGAAGGAAGGCCACTTACTAGTACCCCTATATTTTCAACCCCCATCTTATCAGGCTTCATGATTCTGCTCTCCACACAAGCAAAATATTCCCCCTGGTAGCATTGAGGACTGTATCATGGACACAGAACTTGTGGCTGTACTCCATTCCCTGGGCTAAGCTCCAGGACCCCATAGGGTGGGGCGGGAGTCACATTATCATCATCAGCCAGTGTCCGCAGTGTGACCTGGTGGCCCAGGTGAGCCTAAGCCCTGGGCCACGTGCAAGTTGGGCCGAACCAACAGTTGGCCCAGCCGTGGGAATGGAGTCGTACCGTGTTTGTAATTCGCTGTCCTCCCCCCGCACCCTCCCTAGTTTCCTCCCCTCTGGGCCACCTCCATACCCCGCGTATCTCTTCGTCCAGGAAGAAATCGATTACCCCCCCCCCCCTGCTCGTGATTTTCATATCCCCACATTATTTTTCGACTTTCTTTCCCTCGTCGTTGCTGAGCTGCGATTGGTCGATTTGGCGAGCTTGTGTGTGTGTGTGTGTGTGTGTGTCTGTGTGTGCGTGATGCAGCAGGCCCTAGCCCTAAGCCACGCGTCGCGGTCGCTAACCGGAAGGGCTCCATCTGGGCGGGGCGGGGCGGGGTGTGGCGGGCTGCCGCGTAGGGGCGTGCCGGGCGGGCGGGGCGGGCGCACCGCTAGGGCCGCGTGGCGTGGCGTGTTTGACAAAGAAATGAAAAGAGACAGGCGGTACCTGCCACTGCCTCGCCTCGCCCTTCCCCTGGTGAGTGACGGAGCGTTGAGGGCCACGTGTTGCTGATACGCCCTTCAGGGCTGGCCAAGGACACGCAAACCGCGTGTGAACACAGCAAAAAAAAAAAAGAGAGAGAAACCCTTAATAAGCAGAGCAGTCATCCGGCCACTTATCCAGCCGTGACTCCCTGCAGGCACATATCATTCTTTTCACAGCAGGGATTGCTACAGGTCAGGGAAGTCAGGGAAATGTTAGGGAGTTTGAAACGGGTCTGGAAATTAGGGAAATTCGTCTGAAATCATGAAGAGGTCTGGGAATTGCATAAGAGTTCTGAGAAAATTATTTTAAAAGATGTGGTTGATGGGCCAGGCTTAGTACAGTAAATGGTGTTCTACTTGCGTTGAATTTGGTCCGGAAATCAGGGAATTTCATCCCGGAACCCCTGTAGCAACCCTGCTGTCACAGTCAAACTACTACTTTTTTTTAAATGTTGATGTCATTTTTATTGCTACTTTTCTGTCCGCGGTCTTATTTTTTGTGTGTTTTTTGCCACATCGCGCCGGCCTCACTACCGCCTCCTTGCGGCGGGGCGGGGCGGGGCGGGGCGGGGCCGACTGCTTGAGGCGGTTTGGTCGACTCATGCCAGCCCCGCGGCGATTAGTTTCAATTGCTGGAATGGCCGGCCTGGCCGGGCCTGGCCGGGCTGCCGTTGTGTGCTGCTGTGCGGCGGGTCGCGGGGCGGGACGGGGCGGACGAACCGAGAAAAAGAGAGAGAGAGAGGGATGGCCTTAGGCACCCTGCACTTGTCCAACACGCCGAATTAATGCACGGCCGCACGTCACCCCACCGCACCCCACCCCACCCCACCCTACCCTACCCCACCCTACCCCACCGCACCCCGCACGCCCCGCGCTACTTGAGCCCAGAGACTAGGCCAGAGCAGCGCGACTGCAACTGCCCACTAGGAGGAGAGGTCGTGGTCGTAGGAGAGTCAACTCCTTCACGTCAGACCTACTCATAGAGGTGGTGGCTAGCTCAGCTCAGCTCAGCTACGACCGGATAGAACTCTCGTACGACTGCGCCGAGGAGCAGGAGGAGCACGGCCTCTATTGTGGACGAGCCTTGAATGGATGACCGGGGGCCCGGGCCGGGCTGTGCCGCGCGGCCAGAGCGGGCAGAGACGTCGCTGTCGCAGTCCAGCGGCCAGCTCTGCTCTGCTCTGCCGCCACCAGTCTGCTCACATTCACATTTTGCGCATCGAGGCAGAGCTGTGAGCTGTGGCCGCGCCCGCCGCGCCTCCGCTCCGTCCAGCCGTGTACACTCAGTTACTCACACTTGGGCCGCGGGACACCGCCGCGCCGCGCCGCGCGAACACGATGAGGAACGCAATTGACTTCATTTGTGCCTTTGACGTAATGGTATGGCGGTTGCCCCGCGGAAAATGCGAGATAGTGCGGGGGAGGGGCGTGGCGTGGACGGCGGGGTAGTTTTATCATGGCAATAAAACGCGCCAAGTGTACGCTGCCCTAGCCCAGCCCATAGCCCAGCCCAGCCCAGCCCCGCGTCATCGTAGTGTGGAGTAGTAGTTGCAGTGACTGATATGTTTTCGCGCGCGCTAGGCCCGGCGGGGGGGGGGGGGGGTCGGGCCGCCCCACCGCGGGGACCTAGCTGGCCGGGGCCGTCCGCCGCGCGCGGCGCTGCGCTGCGCTGGGCTGGGCCAGTCGCTACCGAACCAGCAGCCGCTGCGTCTCGTCCCGTCCCGTCCCGCCGCTCCGCTCCGCGATACCCCGTGCGCGCGTGCGCCCAGTGCAGTGCAGGTGGAGAACAGTGTGCGTGTGTGTGTGTGTGGCACGGGGAAGTCCCTCTGTATCAGCAGCAGTGCCTTGTGGATTACCTCACGTCGCTGCAGGTGTCTGGAGCAGGTACGGTTCTGAGCGGCGCTTCTGTTGGGGTCGGGGTGCTACCCGCCCCGCCCGCCCCGCCCCGCCTCGCCCCGCCGCGCCCCGCCGCGCACTGGCGGAACTCGTCGTCGCCCTGCCCTGCCGCACTTGCTCGCGAGCCGGTTTGACAGAGGCCTCTGGCGTGTCTCCGACGCGGTCCCGTGCAATGACACAATTTCGCCGGCGCCCGACCACGTGGACTGGCCGTGCCCCTGGGGTGGGGTGGGGGTCGTGGTGTGGACGCCAAGGTGTCGCGCGCCTGGCGGCGGGGTGGGGCGGGGCGGGGCGGGGCGTTCCGGGACGTGGTGGGGCGTGCCGCCGCCGCGCCCCGGCCCGGCCCGGCCCGTCCGCTCTGGCGAGGTCCCCGCTCCCTCTCAGTGAGTTATTGACGCACTCCTCCTGGAGCACGACGCGACGCCACCACAAGAGCCCCGGTTTTGATTACGAAATTCAACTTTCTGCTATCCTCACATTTATGCCCCGCCATTTTTACAACCTCTATTTTTCTTGTTGTGGGTGGGGCTAGCGCAGCCCGCGGTGTTGAGCCGTTCCTTTGGCAGGCCGCTCCGCTGCCGGTGATCCGCCCCTCTGTACGGAGAGGGGAGTGAGTGAGTGGCGTATTATTGGAAGCTCCGATCCTTTAGAGCTGGCCAGCGGTGCCGGTGCCGGCCGGGGTGTGACCGCGCGCGCGGCCCGCGGGGACAGCGCGAGACGGGCAGGAGACACCACCACGCCCCGCCCCGCCCAGCCCCGCCCCGCCACGCCCCGCCCCGCCCAGCCCCGCCCCGCCACGCCCCGCCCCGCCCCGCCCGGCCTTTGATTCGTAAGCGGATTGTTGTAAATGCCGGGAAAGAGGCGTGGCGCGGGCCGCCCGCTCCGCTATCTCCTCTCACGGTCACATGAGCGGAGCGCGCCAGTGGCACCCCCGCCCCGCCCCGCCCCGCACCAACCCCCGCACTACCCCCCGCCCCGCACCAACGCCCGCACCGCCCCCTGATCCTCCGCCCCGCACCGCCCAGCCCGGCCCGGCTCGGCACACACGGGACAGCGATACGATACGAGTACTCCGAGTATTTGTTTCCTGTCAGATACTCGTCAGCCACCCCACGGTATCTTTCCTTCTTATGCTTCTCTTCTCTGGAGGCAGCGTTGCCCGGCCCGGGCTGGGCTCGGCTGGGCTGGGCCGGCCGCTCGTTCGGCGCGACGACAACACGGAACGGCTGCGCTCGCGCGGGTTTTTTCCCCATTTGCATACCTGCTGGTCTGCGCCAGCGCTGGCCACCGGCCGGGGCCGGGGCCGGGGCCGTGGGCCTGCAGCAGCAGCAGCAGCAGCCTCTGCTGGGCGGGCGTCTCGCCGGCGCTGCACTGCGGGTCTGTCCGCCCCCCCCACCCCACCTTACCCCGCGGGGATGACATCCGGTTTGGCCATTAGGTTGGCCCGGCCCGGCCCGGCTCCTCGCGGCGGCGCGGCGCGGCGCGGCACTTCTCGGCCCGGTTAGCGGAAGATATTAACGAGAGGATGTTTGCGGACACGTGCGGAAGGGCGACCCTCCCCTGGCCCGGCCCGGCCTGGCGCTGCTCGCCTCGCCTCGCCTCACCACCCTGCTGCCGGCGCCCTCCGCGGCGCTCACCTGAACCCCAGACCCTGGTCATATGTACCTGCCCTTGCGAGACTCCGGGAGACTCCACGGGCCCGAGACTGAATGTCTGAATGTGGCAGATCAGATAGCAATCCTCACACGGGAGTGGCCCTCTCCTCCCTGTGCTGCTGCAGCTGTGCGGTGCGGTCTGAAGCACTTCTCGTCCCTCTGCAGGGGCATTAGTGAGGGACCGCAGCAGTGGCAGTGTTGTGCGCCAGCTGCCCTGCCCACGCCTGCCGCGGCCACCCGCACCACCCCGTGCCCTCTGAGCAGCCCGCCCCGCCCCGCCCCGCCCTCTCTGGTATCTCGCCCTTCGCCCTCTGCCGCGCGCGTTAATCTCCCGGTCTTTGTGTTCTCTCTCCCCTCCCTCTCCCTCTCTCTCTCTCTCTCTCTCTCTCTCTCTCTCTCTCTCTCTCTCTCTCTCTCTCTCTCTCTCTCTCTCTCTCTCTCTCTCTCTCTCTCTCTCCCCTCCCTCTCCCACTCCCTCTCCCTCTCCCACTTACCGCCCCCTCCTCTGTATTCCCAGCATCCCCAGCAGCGGAATCTCTCTCTTTTTTTACCTTTCACCGTGAGCGCCTCTCTCGGCAGTCTCTCCTCTCCTAACCTCTCTGGCCGGGCCGGAGCCTGGAGCGCCGTGCTGCCGCGCTCCGCCGGCCCGCCGGGCACGCGCGCCGGCCGGGTGGCCTACCCCGCCCCTGCCAGCTGGATGAGCTCTCTGCTCGGGGGGAAACAAGAAACAACTGTGACAGGTGAGCTGGCCGGCCGGCCGGCTCGCGTTGTAAAGCTCAGCAGGATGCTTAAAATATGATCCGTCCAAAAAGCCTCGTTGACGCGACGGGTGAGAGGCAAAAGGCAAAAAAAAATTTAAAAAAAAAAAAAATGCAGGCTTGGACGTGTTGAGCTCATCCCCAGCCGGAGGGTGCGGGGGAGGAGTGCGAGTGGGCTGACGGCGTCCTTGACGCGGTCATGACCGTCCTGTGTGTGCTACCGCAGGTCTCCGGACGCGCCCCGGTCGCCGCCCCGGCCCGCCCCGGCCCTTGTCTTGCTCCCGGCTCGACCGTCCGCATTGGACTCCCACGGTAAGCGGCCCCGGGCGCCCGTCGGGCCTGGTGTCCCTCCGGGTAGCCTACTCACATGAGCACGGATCACTTTGCAAGTGTGGCCATAGCAAACGCACGCACTCCACCCTTCCTGCTGGCTGGCTCCAACACGTTGCTCCTGAGCCCGACCCGACGCCGCGAAACGCTGGCACGCTACCGCCATTAAGATGCTGGTCCTGCTGCTGCTGCTGCTGCTGCTGCTGCTTTTGCTTTGAAACCTACAGCTGCGCCCTTTGCACGGACACGCGCGCCCTCTCTTGATGGACCAGCATCATTGTAACTGTACCTTCCCTCCTGCGCGCGCGCTGTTTTCGCATAATTATCGTGAGGAAGTTGTACTTCTTTCATGACTTGCGCTGACCGAACACTCCGCCACCGACGTGTGTAATGTTGTGCGCGCGGGGCCCCGCCCCGCCCCGCCCCGCCCCGCCCCGCCCCGCCGTCTCTCGTCTGCCCCGCTCTCTATTTTTACACCCCACCCCTCGAGAGATGCACTGCCCGCCCCGCCCCCCACCCTCTTTACCCCTGAAGTCGTCTGCAAGGCCAATCACCTTCACTTTCGCGCGTATTTGCGTCTCTTGCATTGCGTCACAGAGCGTCATAGACCGGCGGGACGGAGGGGGAGGGGGCGGTGCAATGTGAGGGGGAAGCTATATTTAAATGCCGAGCTGTATCGACCCCCCCCCCCTCTCCCCTTCCCCCCGGCGGCCACGCCCCGCAGCGCTCATTCGGACCTCGCGCAGGGGTGGGGTGGCGGTGCCCTCTGGGGGCAGCGGGGCGCGGGGGGCACCCTGTAGGGCGGGCACCCAGGGGGGCACCCCGACCTGACCTGGCCGGCGCTACCCCCTGCTCGGCTACCCCCGCCAGGAATGTGCAAATCGGCAGCGTGGAGGAGGAGGAGCGGGAGGCTGGGGGTGCGTGCATCACTTCCCCTCCCCACTACCCCACGGGCTCCCTCAGGCCCCCTCGGGGGCGCCTATTTATAGTCCGAGGTGATCCCCCCTCACTGTCATCCCCCTCTCCCCCTTGATTCATTTATATAGGGGTGGTCGTGTGCCATGTGCGTGAGTGGCTCGGACGTAGTGCATGCCATTGGTCGTGGGAGAGAGCGAGAGGGTGAGAGAGCGAGAGGGTGAGAGAGGGAGAGGGCGGGAGGAAGGGAGACTCGGTGCGTAACTGCAGCCCGGCGCCGACGGCATGTGTGCCAGGAGGCGCTGTAATGGGGCCGATGGCAGCAGGTGTAAGTGTGCGTGTGTGTGTGCGCGCGCGTGTGCGTGCATTGATGCGCGAGGCGCCTCGCCACTGTGTGTGTGTGTGTGTGACTGGCCCCAGCAGGTCCCGCCGGCGCGGCGGCGTCATCGGCAAGGTCGCGCCGTGGCGACGCCCCCTCCCCTCCACCCCCAGCATGCACCCCCGCGCACCCCTACCCCCGCACGCCCCCACCGCACCGGGCCAAGAGGTCATGGACTCCACCCCTAATCCACGCCGCGCCCCCTTCCCCCGCTCCGCTGCCCCCTCTAACGCACAAGTCGATGCGATGACCTGACAGACTCGCGGGGCCCCACGGAGCAGCTCCTCGGAGCCCCGGCTCGGCGCGGCCCGGCGTGGGTCCAGCCAGCAGCTAGGCCCCCGGGCCCCTCACCTCACCTCAGCAGCAGCTGATTGGAGCGCAGCGCCGCCCCGCCCCGCCCCGCCCCGCCCCGCCCCGCCCCGCCCCGCCCCGCCCCGCGCCGTCATCATAGGCCTCATAGGTTGCGGACGGGACGGGCCGCCGCGGCTGGCCGGGGCAGCCCGGGGGGGCCGGGCGGTGTTGCCGACGCCGCCGCGCCTCGCACGTGTCCCGCGGCGTTGCCGGCGCGTCGCGGCGTCGCGCACCCCGCGCCCGCGCGCCTCTGGCGTCTAGCCGCGTCTAGCGCACCTGGCGGGACGGGACGTCCCCTCCCCGGCGCGCCGCGGCGGGGCCCGGGGCCCGGGGCCCGGGAGGAGGCGTGGCGCCGCCGACACCGCCGCCGCCGGGACTCGAACCCAGTGACACCCCGTCCCGTCCAGGCTTCTGCTTTAATGTGCAGGTGCGGGGGCATGTCGCACTGTGCTGTCCTGTCCGTCGGGGCGGGGCGGGGCGGGGCAGGAGGCCGCGCTCACGCTGCTCTGTGGCGCTGTCCGGCCCGGCCCGGCCGGCCGCCGTGTTAACGCGATTGGGGGGAGGCCATACGCCGCGGGGCGTGGCGGGGCGGGGCCGTGCGTGTGGCCCGGGGGGTTGGTTGTGCCCGCTCTGCCTGCGCCTCCCCCCGTCCCGCCTGCTTTGGCCTGGCCGCCGGCCCTGGCCCTATGCCCCTGCCCCTGCGCCGAAGCAAGACCAATTTCCGGCCCCAAATCCAGATCAAGTTCCCCCAGAAGGTGATGGATAGGACGGGGACGGGGGATAGATGAACTTGACGGAGAGGGTGGTGGTTGGGGTGCCCTGCCCTGCCCAGCGCGGGCTGTTGTTTTAGCAACATGTCTTTGTGCCCAGCCAGGCCCGGCCTAGCGCGGATGACCCAAATACTGTCGCTCGCGCCCCGTCTTTAGGCCAGGCGTTTTGCGCCACCTTGATGTGGCAGTGTGTGTGTGTGTGTGCAGCCAAAAAAAAAAATAAAATATTTTCCGTTTCGTTAGGGTTCCGCTCTGCGTCGAGCGACTGCGTATTATTGCTGGCCCAGTGCGTTTCAGCGGGCGTGACACGGCGAGGGGACGGAGGGGGGGGGGGGGGAGAGAATCGAGAGGGGGACGCACTTGTTGTCATCTACCCGACGCGACGGGGTATACAGTTGTAATGATGATGAAGGTGGCCACTGTAGATGTGATGTATTATTACTCTTGACTGCCAGCAGCACAGCTAATTATATAATTTTTTATGCTCCCCAAAATTAAGGAATAATGGCGTGGGGGAATGACTGAACCTGCGCGGTCCGGTCCGGGCGCGCCATGAGTACTGCAGTGTTGCACCTTGTGGTGTGACGCACGCCCCCCCCCCCCCTCGCCCCCCCCCCTCCTTCCATTCGTGCTGCGTCTGCACCTTGGCACTGTGACTGTTAACACAGTGCAGTGTCTGCCGCGCCGCCCCGCGTGGAGGCTCTGGCGCAGGTAGACAGAGGGAGTGGAGTGCAGATAGGTGCAGTCCAACGCTCAGCTCAGGCCTGTGTGTGTGTGGCGTCTCGTATCAAACGAGGTCAATGTCGCCTCGCCTCGCCTCGCCTCGCGAGATGCGCGTCGCGCCGCCGTCGTCTGCTCCGATGTTCGATTCCGATGTCTCTGCGTCGCGCCGCGTCCCGTCGCGTCGCGGTCCGTTCATAAGACGTTTTCTCGAAAATCGGCGCTGCATGAATTATTTATAGGGAGAGAGCCGCGGCCCAGGAAGCGACCGGCGAGCCTCGGCCTCCCTATGGGGGCCTAGGCCTGCTAGGGCCCAGCGCCGCTCTTATGTCAGCGATAAGGCGCATTGTGACAGCGTGGCCCGGCGCAGCCCGACCTGCTGCCATCAGCTCTCAGAGCAGGCCGAAAAAAGACTAAAACATTTGAGAAAAAATACCTTTTAATTTTTTTTTGCCAAATTTAAAAATAATTTTATAAATACATGAAATGCGATCGGAACATTTAGGTGTATTTTTTCGGGTGAAGCATTGAGATGGACAGAAATGCATTTGATGGGTTGTGCAATTTGACCGTCGCCCCGCCCCGCCCCGCCCACCTGGTGGGGCGCTTGCATATCCTTATCAGAGCCCCGCACCGCCCCGCCTCGCGTTGCCCCGCGATACAGGAGCAGCGGCGCGCGACCCTGACCGGCCTCACCGTGCTCCGCAGGGCCGCGGACGGACGGGACGGCCGGGGCCGGGGGCGGCTGTATAACCCTCCCCCCGGGGCGGGGGCGGGGCGGGGGCGGCCAGCTCTGGGGGCGGGGGCGGTGGTGCTGCTGCTGGGTAACTACGAGTGATGAAGTGCTGCTGCTTGCGCCTGGCTGGCGCTGCCCGGCCCCGGCCCCGGCCCCGGCCCCCGGCTCGCCTGGCGGCAGTGGGCCTTGGACAACCTCCAGGGCTGGACGGGCCGGGCCGAGCATCCTTGACCTGGCCTGCAGCGCCGCGCCTCGCCTCGCCACTCCTCGCCTGCTGGCCCTGCTGGCCTGCAGGCCTGCAGGCGCTAGAGTGCGGGTGAGTCCGGGCGGGGCGGGGCGGGGCGGGGCGGGGCGGGGCGGGGCGGGGCGGGGCGGCCGCGGGTCGCTGGCCCGGCCCGGCCCGTCGGCGGTGTACTTTGGATGTAATGGAGTCGTTTGTCGTTGAGCGCAGCGCGTCGCGTCGCGTCGCGTCGGCTTGGAACGGAAGTGAGGTATTAAAGGCGGGAGGGCCGAGCGGACATGCGGGGAGGCTGAGGATGTGGGCCATGTGGGCTCCCCGCCCAGCCCCGCCCGGCCCGGCCTGGTCCGACCCGTGCCGAAACCTTAGCCTGGCCTAGCACCACCCTGCTCGGCTCGGACACAAAGATCTGGCTCCGTCTGTACAGTAGAACCCGCATGGTACGGGCGGGACGGAGCGGAGCGGCCATCGCCATAGCGACCGCCTCGCCCCACCCCGCCCCGTCTCCGTCCTCCCGGCTCGTCTCGCCGCCTTAAAGTGTTTGAACTGCGCGCCTCGCCTCGCCTCGCCTCGCCCTGCCTCGCCACGACGCCAGTTGGCGAGTCGCGGGCGTTCGCAGGGCAGGGCCGGGCCGCGACCGGTCTGGCGGGCCGTGCCGGGCGGGAGGGGCGGGCGTGTTCGAGTTGTGCGCCGGCGGTCGGGGCTGACGGGCACGGGCGGGTCGGAGCATGTGACCGGGCCGGACCGGACTGGAGTCCCTCGTCGTGCTGATAGAGTCCGGACCGGAGGGGCTGAGGGGAGGAAGGTGCGGGTGCGGCTCTGCTCGGGACTAACGGAGGCTCTCGTCTTCTCATCTCGTCAGGTATGGCCGGGGAACGGAAGAGACGGCGCGTGGACGCTGGGGAGGGGGCGGGAGGGGCGGCAGCGGGGGCGGCGGAGGCGGTGCTCCCGGACGACCTCCTGGCGGACGTGCCCCTCGTGCAGGCCTACGTGGCCGTGATCCAGGACCCCAAGCACACGTCTCGGATCATCCGCACCCTCAACGACGTCCACCCCGTCCCCAAGCTGCAGCACCTCAAGCGGGTGCGGCGCTGCGCCGGCGCCGACTCGTCCCCGCCGCGCTTTGAAGTGCTGCTGGCCTCGGCCGGCGACTACCCCTCGGCCGCGGCCTGCCTGGAGGCGCTGGTGGCCGCCGGGCTGGACCCGCAGGGCCTCGGCGCCGAGGCCGTGGAGGCCGCGGTGCCCGGCGCCGCGCCGAGGACCCGGGCGCAGTTCGACGCGGCCGGCCGGCACTGGGCGTGCAACTTCCACGAGGACGCGCAGCTGGAGAAGCTCGTCGCCGGCACCATGTTCCCCGCCGCGGAGCTGGAGCGCCACCGGCGCTGGATGCGGCGCGCGCACGAGGCCGCCTCGCTGGCGCTGCGCCGGGGCGCTGGAGCCGCGCCCGTGGCCGCCGTGGTCGTGGACCCCGCCGCGGACCTGCTGGTGGCCATCGCCAGCGACGCGCGCCACGAGCACCCGCTCCGCCACGCCGCCATGAACGCCGTGGACCTTACGGCGTGGTCGCAGCAGGGTGGCGCCTGGCCCGTCGTGGACGGCGACTTCTTCGAGGAGGACCTCCCGGACAAGCCGCCGCCCGTGGGCACGGTGCGGAACCGCGCGGACGGCGATGACGACGCGGACAGGCCCGCGGGGCCCTACCTGTGCACGGGCTACGACGTGTACCTGACGCGCGAGCCCTGCACCATGTGCGCCATGGCCCTGGTGCACTCCAGAGCCAGGAGGGTCTTCTTCGCCGCCCCCAGCCACGACGGCGTCCTGGTGACGCGGGCCAAGCTGCACGCCGTCAAGGAGCTGAACCACCATTACCAGGTGTTCAAGATCCCCCGCGCGGACATGGAGGCCGGGCCGCTCTGAGCGAGAGACACTGGTGGTGGGGCCGCCCCGCCCCGCCCCGCCCCGCCCTGTTCAAGACTGATAGCTAGCCGCCGGCCGTGTCACAGAGTGTTGTGCCCGGGCCGTGGGGCATGTCCCCCGCGCAGCGCGCAGCGCATGTACCTGAGTGTTCACCGTTAATAAAATCGTGTTGTATCCTCCCCAATGAGCGTTGGTCACGCGAGCTTTTCCAAACATCCTCTCTGCTATCCTCCCCCTCTTCCTCCACCTACTCGCCTTGCCTAGGCCTATTCCTCGCCCTATCGAGGCCGCAACCGAACCGGGCCGGCGCTGCTTGGAAAAGGACACAGTCCTGCCGCCTGCATCGCTTGACGCCTTGCTGCGATATTTTTGTCGAAACGTTTCTGTCTTGTGAAGTTTGCGGAGGAGTGCGAGGCTGAACGCCTGCCTGCTGGTTCGGCCCGGCCCGGCCCGACCAGGTCCGGTCGCCAGAGAGAGGATCCTGCTGCTTTCTTTGTACGTGGTCGCTAATGCCTGGTTAGGCCTGCCCGACCCGAAGCGAAGATGGGGCTCGTGCGAGGCGAGACGAAGAAGGAACTCCCGGCTGCTCTCCGTCGGCACCGTTTCGCACCCCGAGCATATGAGACCAGACTGGGACTGGGCGGTTGATCTATTTCGAGATACGCGCAGAGCAATACGAACTCGTATGTGGCCTGCCGGCCGGCTTCTGCCGCGTCCTGTTTTGCCCAAATAAATTCGTGCGGATCCGGGCGCGCGGGGCGGGGGGTCCTTTCGGCCGCATTCGGCAGAGCGACGGCGCGGCCGGGCTGGGCCGGGCGGTCCAACCGGCAACGGAAGCTGTTTTGACGTGACGGGATGGAGTCGTCGTCGCGGGGGGGGTCGCTGTGACGTCAGGCGGCAATTGGCCGGCTAACAAGGCCTAGCCCGGCCCGGGCCCGGCCGAGTCCGGGAAGTCGACGCAAGGAGGAGGGAGAGGCTGCTCTCCCAATGAGGCGAATATCATCCAGGATGACCCGGGCGGGACATTCGCCGCCCCTGTTTAATTGCGATTGTGATACTTTTGACGTGGCGTGGCGAGGGGCGGGGCGGGGCGGAGCGGGGCGTGGTATGGGAGGTGGGAGGGACTGCCCCACGACAGTGCTGCCCACTTCATTCACCGCGGTGGTCAGGTCCACCCCCCCCCCCCCCACGCACCACACTCCTCTCTCGCCCGGCAGAGCGCAGTCTTGCCAACGGGCCGAAAGAAAAAGATGGCGTCGTCAGTGGTCAGTGCTGCCAATCTAAGCCTCGCCGCGCGCCGCCGCCGCCCGGGAGTACAGTAGAGCCGCGGGGCTGGGTCGCCGTCGAGATGATCAGCCCCACCATCATGTTCGACCTTTTCAGTTAGCGCAGGGTTGCCAAGAACTAGAATCGAAATCGCTCCCCCCCTCCCCCCCCTCCCCTCCCCTCTCCTTCCTCACCTTGCACCCTTGCTCGCCCCCACCCAGACCGACCCCCTCTGACTTCGCCCCATCAATAATTTTCTTTTGACGGACGTCGGGTCCCCTACCCCCTACCCTTAACAACGACCTCTCCCTCTCTCTCCCTCTCTCTCTGGGTTTGACACTCGGGATGCCGATCACCTCCTCTGGGGCGGGGCGGGGCGGGGCGGGGCCGGGCCCCTCCGGGACCCGCTGCCGCAGTCCCAGTGTTGGCCGCGCCGCGCCGCGCACGTCATTGAATTGCCCTTGGAAGGTCTTTGCGACAACGAGGACTGTGCTCCTTGCCCCCCCCCCCCCCTCTCAGCAGAGCTGCGGCCAGCAGTCGCGACGCCCCTAACTATTGCGCATGAGAATATTCCAGACAAAAAAAAAGTACGTGTCATTTGCATGCTGGAAGTTTTTGTCCTCATGAGCGTGTAGAGAAATGGGGTGGAAAACGGCATCGGGGTCATGACAGAAACGCTCTCTTCGGTTCGATGCGGTAAATGCGGCGCGAAGCGTGGCTCCGAAACATGGCGGGGGCGGGAGGTGACTGGCTGGAATGAAGGCTGTGATGGACGCATTCGGGGCATGTGACGTAAGAGCGGAGACTCACACACCTGCAAGTGTGTCGCGGTCACACACTGGGACGTGCAGTGTCCAGTGCGAGCCGAGCGCGAGCGCTCTAGAGCCCGGGCCCGGCCCGGCCCGGAGCTGGCGCCTGCCTTAGGCTGCAAAGCTCCACATACACTGTTATTCGATTCTTGTGACGTCACACTCTTTTCACTGTAAAAACTGTCACATTCGTTTGGATGTAATTGTCACATGCTTTTGAATGTGACTTCCAAATTTACGGCGTTTTGCCCTGTCGACAGATGTGACATCATATTATAACGAATGTGACAGCTTTTGCATTTAAAAGAATGTGACGTCACATGAATTGATAACAGTGTAGCTGGACGCATCCCCGGCGCGGCCGGTTGTGTTCGACATGGCGCGCGCCCCCCGCCCCGCCCCGCCCCCGGGAGGGTTGTATTATTTCTGGCCCCGCCGCGCCCCGCCCCGCCCCGCCCCGCCCCGCCCCGCCGCGCCGCCAGCAGACTTTTCTTTTTTTAGGAGCCGGTGTGGTGTGGTGGACATCCAACATGACGCGCGTTTGGATGCGGTATGCGCCGGTGTGCGAGAGGAGAGGAGAGGGTGACCGGGATGACAGGCCTACGGCAAAGCCGCGGTGGGAAGGGAAAGAAATTAAAATTAGCCCAGCATGTTGCAGACTAAGGTGCAATACTTCCCGGCCAGCCCGGCCGGATTCGGGCGGATATTGTAGCGCGCGTCGCGTCGCGTCGTGTAGCGGCACCTTACTGCTCCTGCTTACCTCTTCTCAGGAGGCTTTGGGGCCTGCCTGCCTGCAAGCACGTACTGTACTGTACCGGGCGTTTCTGAGAACGCCACGCCACGCCCGACAGTATTGCGGGTCTGCCTACACACACCCGATACAGTCAGCGGGTCTGCTGGGCCCGCCCCGCCCCCACCCTGCCCCCGCCCCGCCCCGCCTGCCTGCACGCCAGGTGGACTGCCGTATCGCCACGTGCTCGCCGCCCCGCCCCGCCCCGCCCCGCCCCGCCCCGCACGGTCGATGGTGGCCACTCGTCGCGCTGTGACTCAGATTCCCACGTCCAGGCAATTATAAAAGGGCGCCCGCGGCCTGGCTTGTCCCGGCCCAGGGTGACACCTCCCCCTGTGAACATGCACAACTAGACGGCGACGTGAAAGTTTGTCGCTGTTTCGCCCGGTCCACGGCGCGTCGTGGCGCGGCGCGGCGGCGGGTCAGCACCGCCCTGCCCTGCCCTGCCCTGCCATGCCGCCCGGCGGTGCGGAATCAGCCTACGGCGGGGCTTCCCTTTTGCTGAGGATGCGTTTTGGTCGTAGCGCTGCGGATCGGATGTATCGATTAGTTGTTTTCGGTGATGGCGGCGAGGGAACGACCTACGACCTTGTACAGCTGGGCCCTCCCCCCCCCCCTCCCCCTCCCCCACTCTCTCTTCTTGCCCCTTGTCTCCCTCTGACTCACGCGGGGTCTTTTAGAAATACGCACGAGCGTTTTTTATTATTTCATGTCGTGTTGGATCTCGCACTCACATTTGCCCCGGCTCCCCGGCCCGCCCCGCCCCGCCCCGCCCCGCCCGTGGCGAGGCCTATGGCATGGCTATGGCCGTCCATTCTTCCCCACTTTGCATTGTACCGGCTGATTTAGGCAGCTGCATGGCGAGTCCCGCCTCGCAACGACCCGCCTCGCTACCACCCGCCCCGCCCCGCGACGGCCCGCCCCGCCGGCCGCGTCCTACCACGCCCCGCCCCGCGCACCGCCCCGCCCCAACCCGCCACTGACGTCATCTGCCTGCCCAGTGCCCAGCACGCCCAGCCCTACAGCGAGAGGCGTGCAGAGGGTTTATCAGTCCTGACACGTGGGCCGCCCCGCCCCGCCCCGCCCACCTGTGTGTCGATAGTAATGGGCAGTAAGCAAGGCTGTGTGTGCGTGCGCGCGTGCTGCTGGGAGTGTTTGAGGCGGCCGGGGTCGGGCCGGGCCGGGCCGGGCCGGGCCCCTACCCTACCCTTGACCTAGGCCCCTGCGCCTCGCCCCCTCCCCCTCGCGGCCCTGGTCGGCTTGCAATTGCCCACACGTCACTGATCATTGGGCCTCCTCTATGCTATGCCCTCTCCGCCCCGCCCCGCCCCGCCCCGCGCCGGACAGTACAGGAGGAGTGGGGCGGGGCGGGGCGTCACTCGCTCATTACTGCTACTTGTAGTGTATTTTCCGCTTGGTTTCGTTTGATTTGCGCCAATGGCCGGCCCCTGGGCCCGGGCGCCGTCGCTGTCACTATCGCGCGCCCACTTGACTCGGAAATAGCGCCCCATTGTGAGTGGCGGGTTGGCGGGGCGGGGCGGGGTGTGTGGGTATGCCCGCCCGCCCACTATGTACCCATTGAAACTTCGTTGCAGCTCTTTTTTTGTTGCAATGATTGCGCTTGTGTTGCGCACTTCGCTGCCGGGAAGTTGTTCCTTCGCATGCACAATCCGGGTGAGCGAGTGGACCTTTTCAATGTCAATGTCAGGAAACCGATAAACGGGTAATAGAGGATAGCACATAGCACAGCACGCCTTACAACCCGCCCTGACCCTCGCTCCGCCCCGCCCCGCCCCGCCGCGCCCCGCCCCGCCGCGCCCCGCCCCGCCCCGCCCCGCCCCGCCCCGCCCCGCCGCGGGCGGCTCCGAGTCCTGGGGGACGCGCGCTGAACTAGGCCGCGACTCAAAGGGCGTCGTGAGCTAGGGGAGGGGAGGGGGTGGACAGGGAAAATTGGGACAGGGGGCACGGAACGGCACGTCATCAGGCGCAGGAGCACCCGCCCCCCCGCCCCGCCCCGCCCCGCCCCGCCACGCCCCTCTACCGTAAACTCTTCCCCGACTATCTTATCAGTCAGTGCATGTGTTACCATGTGTTTCGGCCGGGGCTGGGCGCGGCGGAGAGGGGAGCCTGGCGTGCTTCGCCTGCCCGCCCGCCCGCCCGCCCGCCTGCTGAGCGAGATTGCACTGGAAATGATTTAACGCCGGGGCCGGGCCGGGCCGGGCCGGGCCGCCTACTCCATGTGAACCGCTTGATCGCCGTCCCTCCCGCGTCGTGTCGTGTCGTCTGTACAGTCGCGGAAAGCGCGGCGCAACGTTGTAACGACAGGGTCGTCTCGTCTGTCTCGCCCCGCCCGCCCCGCCCCGCCCCGCCCCGCCCCGCCCCGCCCCGGGGCCGCGGCTAATCTACACAACACTCTCGCCACTCTCGCCACGCCTCACATTGTACACTGCAGTGTGGGGCTCGTCTCGTGTGGTCGCGGCGCGGCGCGGCGGATGAGTTCATATGTGGCGTGAGGGGCAGGGGAACTCTCTGAGGGCTTTGCTCCTGCCGCCCCGCGCAGCCCCGCGCCGCCCCGCTGCGACTGAAAGTGAACTATGTCGGCTCTACTGTGGCCTCGCAGAGGAGGGAGACCTCGTGTATAGCAGAATGAAGCCCACGTGCGTTTGGGCATCGCCTTCCTTGTCGCACTCGCGGGAGCGCTGCATGCCACTTGGAGGCGACACGTGTGCACGTGCACCCTCTGTGGAGTCTGCCTGTGCACCAGCCCCGTGTGCCTCGCCTCGCCTCGCCTCGCCTCGCCTCCCGCGGAGGCGCGATAGGCAGGCCCGCTCGGCCCGGGTGTGTTGCGGCGGCCTACCTCACAGGCGCTCGGCTCGCCCGGGCCCGGGCGGCGGGGAGTATCGCCGCGCCGCTGCTGGCTCGCGTCCCGCGGGCCGCGGGAGTACCCCACGCTGTGCGAGGGGTACTGACACGCTGTCGTGTCCCAATATCTTCTCGCCATGTTGTAGTAATATTTGGTGTGCATTGTGTTGCAGGGCGCTGGATGTGTGACCTAGGGGCGACCCTAGCCGCCGCCGCCGCATTGGAGAGCAAGCCGTCGAGCGCTAGCCCGCAGGAGCTGTCGGGCGTCTGCCGCCACTTCTGGATCCCCAAGCGCGAGAAGAAGAGGGCCGAGTCGCAGCACTTCATCTGAACGTGATGCGGCTGTGAGGTGGGGGAAGGGAAGACCACCAGCAGGACCAGCAGGAGCAGCAGGAGCAGCAGGAGCAGCAGGAGCAGCAGGAGCAGCAGAGCGGGGAGGACACTTGTCGCGGAGCCTGTCGGCGTACTGTTTGAAGAATGAAGGCCTTTCCTCTTTTGGTGAAATGTCATCAAGACCTGAAAATTAGCTGATAGTTCCCGCGGCAGCTGAAGCATCCGGGGCCCAGGGATAAGCGTCCCGCGCCGACTGACTGTGGGAGGGGGCCCACCAGACGGGGCTTGAACACTGGTAGATATTTTTGTTGAATAGTGGTCAACGAATTGTTCACAATCACCTCGAACAAGGTGATGGTTATGTTACGTAGCCGTCGTTACTATTGTAAGCAAAGCAACAGCAGCAGTAATTGTGACCCGCCAGATCTGGTAGCTATTAGAGAGAGGAACCAGCACTGCCGTCGGCGGTGTGTGCAACAACTGCATCCAGTATTGGAGCTGAGCGCCAAGGAGGTGACTGTGCACGAGAGAAGTCGCGGCAGACTTTAGCCCCCCCGCGGCTAGCCTGCTGGAAAATAGCGCCTCCGGAGTGCTACATGATATTCTGTACGGGTAATGGGATAAAATCCTACAAACAAGCAAGAGGTTTTAAATTCAGTGAGTGTGTGTGTCAAAAATCTCGTGGGAGGAGGACAAGGAGGATAGGAGGAGGGCCATTTTTCGTCTTTAAAAGTTCCATACAAATGGTCTGGATGGAAAGACGCCCGAGAGCTGTGTTGGTGCAGCAGTTCTTCCGCCCCTCACCAGAACAACGGTCTAAAGCATAAGCGTCCAGGGGCCATGCTCTAGAGCAACGCCCTTGTGCGTGCTGGGAGGAATGGAAGTGCAGTTTGCCCTGAACGGCGTGGAGGAGCTCATGGACTTGCCGCTGGAGGCTGGCCTAGAGCCGCCTTCCTGGTCTCCGAGTGAATCTCATTCACCAAACTCTGATATTCTTGAGGAGCTTCACCCTTGGTCCGGAGAAGTAAAGGCATGTAAATCCTGTTCAATATCATAATATAGACATATCTTTAGGTCGAGACTGGTTTTAATTCTTTGTTTTCTGTATAAATTGCAGTTTTCTTTTGGCGACATCAAGACAAAGAACTTGCTTGATTTGGGTGTGCCACTTGAAATCCCTGTGTCCGCCAACAAAAATACGATGGTTGGCGGTCAAAAACGCAAGGGTTGGGATGAAGATGATAGTGACTCCAGTGTGCCACCCAGCTCAAAAATCAGTCGTGATCAACTTCTGCTCTCCGACTGTCTTGATAATATAAATCCGGATACAGCTGATCTGACCTCTGTCGACACAGCCCTTATGAGGGACCATAAGAGGGATACAGGTAAGACTTTACAAAAACCCATAATTATTCTAACTAACTTATGGTAAGGGATCAAAAAAATTAAATTTGCACTGTAAGAGGTGTACTTTGTAATTTTTCACAGTGCAAATTAACATATTTTAAAAATTAAAAGAAAATAATAGAGGTAGTTATAAAATTTGTATTTACATAAAGAACACAACTAAAGTTTTACTTTCTAGAATTTTTCAAAGAATATAAGCTTTTTTTTGATAAAAGAGGACAGAAGGAGAGACAACATGAGGGTCACAATTTAACATCAGCTGTATAGATAAGCTTATCAGTTGTGCGGAGTAAGAATATCAGACCGGGCAAGTTGGCACTCCATCTTTAGTAGCTTTGCTTCTCCGAAGGCATGAGCACACTACAGTGTTGCCTGTGTATTCATATTTCTATCTAGATTAATAGTGCCCTTCAAATATGGCAGAAAGCCGTGCAATTTTTGTGGTTAACTTACTTGATTACATCATGCTTTCGCTCTGTGGAAGAATCTGATAGTGAACTTCTGTGTTTTGTGAAAGTGCAAGGACTGAATGAGCCTTTTACAAAAGTAAAGTCTTTCTTACCATTGTTTTAATACAGAACCCTCAAGATTCAGTGAGAGAGTCCTAAAGTACAGTATTAGTGTGATTAGTGCGACTTACAGTGGATCTAACTCTTTCATTTGTGTCTGGCTACTAGAGTTGTTTTTTTTCTTCAACATAATTGAGATAGGACAAATGTTGCAAAGAATAGGAAGTAAGAAAATTCAAGGAAAATTTCTGAAGAATGTGCAAACTGCATTGGGCTGGAGACCTGTGTGGAGACCCACAGTTCGGTGGCGGATTTTGTTGTGATCACTCAATTTTCTTGGTGCTTTATTAGCCATAAAGCTAATCAATATGTGGGGTAAGATATATGTTGTTAAATTGCATTTTTATCTGATGATCTTAAAAGAACACTGTCACTATTGCCTCTTTTGAAGCTGTAATTACTGTGTCTGGGGAATGGAGTGATTTAGTGAGACACATTCTCAGCTCATGTGACTATTTATTTGACCTCATTCTTGAATATTTACTTCAGACCTTCTCATTCTATAAATTAAAAATTTTACCGCTTGTGTATCTGTTAGCATATTTGAAATTTGCATGATCTGAATAAGCCTTATATTCCTATAGGTTCAACTCTGAGTCGCTCTTCGTGGCCTATGAGGGACCTTGGTGACAACTTAACTGAAGACCTAGATGGCTTAGGTGTTGACACCTACAATATAAGGTTTGTGTTTTGTTAAGGAAATTCAATGATTGATCGCAATGCAAAAGACTGATCAAATTGTTTCTCTTGCTTGTTGTATTTTTTTAGTGAGGCTTTTCTAAGCCTCCCCAGCCTTACTGTTTTCAAACAGGAAGCTCCGTCTCCATCACCAAATGATAATGGGTAAGCTACCTTAAATGTTTATATAATTAAAATTTTTACTGATAATTGCAATGGTCTAATTTTAATTAATTCCCAACAGAGTCGCTCACATGTCTCCCCTTTCACTGGGAGCAAATCTGGTGGAGCCAGAGAATACTGTTAGCAACAAACCAATCCAGCCTCACCAGTCATCTCCCCTGCATCATTTATTGCAGCCTGCATTGCCGGGACCTCAGCAGTCTCCTAATCAGGAATGCTCATGTAAGAAATTAATTGTATCTCAAAGAATAGAAAAATGTTGTATACACTTCTTTTTATATAATTATTATAATTGCACATGATATCTGTCCTTGAGCTTATTGTTTTTTGTTCTTTTTTTGTAGCTGCTATTGCTGCTGTGTCTCCTAATAATACCGCAGTGGAAACGTTTTTTCCAAATGCCACAGCCGAACAGGCTCCCCCAATTGGAGATTGCAGGTAATTTAGTCAGGCTAGAGTTTATTAAAGTGTTTTTGATGCCATTTCTCTCTGCCATATTGCTCTATTTGTTTTGGTGCCTGTTTTGAACTTTTGTCCTTGCTTTTAGATTCCAGTATGTGTTAGCTGCAGCTACATCTATTGCCACCAAGGTAACAGAGGAAACTCTTACCTATCTGAACCAAGGTCAATCTTATGAGATAAAGCTGAAAAAGCTCGGAGAGCTCTCCAACTACCGTGGCCGAGTCCTCAAGGTAATGTTTTCTTTAATTAAAAAGTAATTTTTAACTTCTCCCTGGTATTGTCCTGTATATTCATATGCTTCTTTTCTGTTTTTGTGCAGAGTGTAATTCGAATCTGCTTCCATGATCGCCGTTTGCAATACATGGAGCGTGAGCAGCTTACAGCTTGGCAGGCGTCTCGCCCTGGGGAACGAATCGTGGAAGTTGATGTACCTCTTTCTTATGGGGCATTCGACATTTCTCAAGATTCTTCACAACTCAACACTGTAGAATTTTTGTGGGATGCCACAAAAGAAGTAGGAGTGTACATTAAGGTTGGTCTCCAGCTGAAGGTTTCAACCAGAGATACCCCCATTATAAATAAACTATTTTTTAATAAAATAAAAA
This sequence comes from Frankliniella intonsa, assembly GCA_033675135.1. Classification (NCBI taxonomy): domain Eukaryota; kingdom Metazoa; phylum Arthropoda; class Insecta; order Thysanoptera; family Thripidae; genus Frankliniella; species Frankliniella intonsa. Next base: position 4,066,452 of record CM066254.1, read on the forward strand.
TGTGAATATATTCAAAATTTCTTCCTTGAATATCTAGGTAAATTGTATCAGCACTGAATTCACCCCAAAGAAGCATGGTGGTGAGAAGGGGGTTCCATTCCGCATTCAAATTGAAACCTTTCTCCATGGAGACAACTCTGCGAAACGTCTGCATGCTGCAGCCTGCCAGATTAAAGTATTCAAGGTAAATTAAATTTATTAGGGATTTGGTACTTTTTTGTAAAGTTTATCTATGCATCTTATTTATTCATTAAAAAACAAAATTCTTTTGCTTTAATGAAACTTAGTAACCATCCTTTGCACTTTGTTTTAGCTGAAAGGAGCAGATCGCAAACACAAACAAGATCGTGAAAAGATCATGAAACGCCCCATGCAAGAACAGGACAAATTTCAACCATCTTATGACTGCACTGTATTCACTGATGTAAGTGTACTAAATAATAAATTTTTGACCTAAAAAGTAGCTAGGTGTACTAAACTTACAAAAAAAAAAAAAAAAATCGCAAGCAGTTTACTTTTGTTTTGTTTTTTTGGAGCAATGTGTATCTCTTCTCATTGGCTCTTATATATGTACAGTATGTGGGTTGGGTAGGGTAGTGCTTATAGAAAATACCATTTATTTGGTCTGTAAATCTCTTCATTACATAGGAGCATTACAGTGAATATATTGGAAGACATAATCTTTGGTTGCTAATGAAAACAAATACAGGCTGAAGTTTTAGCTTAATTTCTGAAAATATCTAGTGCAGGTTTGAAAACTATTCTAAAGATGCTACAAAATTTTGGATCATTTTGACTGGGATTAAAATAAAAATTCTGTGGGAATGCTTGTGATTCTGAAAAGAAAAAGTTAAATTAAACAAAGGTAGCTGTCAATGGAAATTGTTTTCTTGGCATGCCACGTCACTGATTTTTAAGGTGTAACCTAAATAATTTCATTTTTAGTTGTATTTCTAACAAATCTGACACTGAACAAATTAATCAAGAAACTAAGCCCCAACTATTTTTCCTTCATGTTTTTCAGATTTCCAACGAAGCAGTGGCACCTCCCATGAGTTTGGCTGTCTCTCCATGTGTGACAGTTCCAGGGCAAGGCATTGGAGAGTTGGGGTAAGTCACATTTCCATCTGAAAGTGTAACAAATCACACCTGGTCCCAACCTGAACAAAACAAAACAAACAAAACAAAACAGAAAGAAGCCAACACAGTAATTAAACAGTTCGGTTTAGAGACGTCTTTCACTATAGCGAACAACCAGGTGCGGTGCGGTGCGAGGCGAGGCGAGGCTCCGCTGTGGACAAGTCCAGCCTCCACCGGCTATCCACCGGCTATTATAGTCGTGCCTTGGCCTTCCCCTCCCGCCCCGCCCCGCCCCACCTTACCTGGCCTGGCCGTCCCGCCGTACCCAGCCCAATCCAGATTGAGTCAGTTGTGCGGCAGGGCGAAAGTCCTCTTACCAGCCCGGCCACCTGGACACACCTGAACCGAACAGTTGCCGCCCAAACCTCGGGGTTTGTATGACGAAATGAGATGAGAGGTGTACACAGGGTGCGTTATTACGAATTTCCGCATGACCTTTACAAAGTTGGGACCGTTGTCTTGCACTTGCAAGCAGAATGCCCACCTGCTCGTTGAGGTCGCGGTGAGTCGGTAGCCCTTAGGACCCCCACCCCCGGGACTGAGCAGGGTGAGAGACGTGGACGTCCTCTGCTCAGCGCGGCAGGGGAGGGTGGGCGCCGGAGGGCTGGCTGCACCGCGGCGCGGCAGCGGCGTCGAGGACGACGGCGACGGTGCGACTACTCGCTCTGCTCGCCTGCCGTGGAACTGCGTGACTGGCCTGGGCTGGGCTGGGCAGTCGTAGCCGGCACAGCTCACAGCTGGGAGCGCTAGCGGGGCGGGGCGGGGCCGGGCCGGGCCGGGCGGGGCGGGCACTGCACTGCGCGGGGCGGGGCGGGGGGGCGGGGCGGGGCGAATCCTTCCCCACGCCGATCTGCGAGCCCCTCTCCTCCGCCCCCGCCCCACATCAGCAGCAACCTCCCGCTGGCCAGGGGAAGGGCAGTAGCGCCTACCTGACTGGGCGCGAGCCTCCGTCTGGGTCCCTGCCTCGCCGCGCCGCGCCGCGCCCCACCGGACCACACCGCCCTTGGCATTGAGCGCACTCGTTCAAACTACATAGCGTCATCCTGGGCCAGGGCGGGGCTGGGCACGCTGTGACCCCTCCGCCCCCTGCCCTGCCCCGCCCTACTGCCCGTCCCGTGGCGGCACTCACCCCCCCCCCCCCCCCCACCACTCCTCTCCCTGTCAGTCTCCTTCCTCGTCCCCTCGCGCTAGCGCCGCGCCGCGAGCAACGGGGGTGGGGCATAATAGCCGCGAAGAACAGCACGGCATTGGCCATGAGCCGTGGAAGATCTGATCCAAACCGACTTGAGCCACCTCAATCCGATTGCGAGGCAGAGCCGCTGACGGGACGGGCGCGGCGGCGCGACACCAGACCCCAGGCCGGGCGGGGCGGGGCGGGGCGGGGCGGGGCGGGGCGGGGCGGGGCGGGGCGGGGCGGGGCGGGGCGGCGCGGGGCGCCTGACTTTGACGTACTCGATGGAACGACGTGTCTGGGGGCCCTCATCGGTCCGACAGTGGCGCAACCTGGTGCTCCGCGAGCTCGACGGCGGCCTCTTTCTCTACGCCCTGCGGTCTCCAGGAGGACTACCCCGTGCCATACCCCGCGCACAGCTTACTCTCGCGCTCTTACGCGTCGCGCCGACCGGTCTGCCCACCGCAGCGGCGCCGGCGCCTTACGGGCCGGGGGTAGGCAACCCCTCGACACCTCCGCGTGCGGTACAGTATCCACGCCGTAGCACGACGCCTCGACCTCGGCGGCCCCGCCAGATTGCTGGGGGCTGGAGGCTGGAGTCGCGCGGGGCGGTGCGGTGCGCGCGGTGCGCGCGGGTGGCGCGGGCCGCTTGGTGCGCTGCGCGGTGCTGGCCGGGCCGGGCCGGGCCGGGCCGGGCACGGCCCGCTGGTTCCCTCTGGTTTTCGCTGGTTCCGTCTGATACTTGTTGGTCGGCGTGCGTGGCTGCCCTGCCCGCCGCGCCTGCCCGCCGCGCCAGCTCTGAGCCGAGCTCTGCTCTCGCCTCACGTACCAGTACCACGTCCACCGTTCTCTGTTTCTCTCCCCGCCCCGCCCCGCCCCGCCCCGCCCCGCCTCGCCGCGGTGACTTTTTTGTCATCTCTTCTCTTGACTATGTCCCTGGTCCGGCCTCTCCCTCTGTGTCCCTAGGACAGCCCGCCCCGCCCCGCTCGGATTGCCTACTCAGGGCCCTGAGACGCCACGGTTCGTGACGCTAGGCTAGGCAGACCCGCCGTACCGTGTTCACGTGTTTATTTCTGGTGCCCGTCCGACCCGACCCGACCCGACCGGGCGCGCGATACAGTATCAATAACACTAACGGCGCTGAGGTAGTTGGCGCCGTGGCCTGGCCGTGCACGGCGTGGTCCTCGTGGCGACCCTCCTGACCTCCACCGGGCCGGCGCGGCGACGGGCCAGCGACAACGGACACCTGCCCGCCCCGCCCCGCCCCGCCCCGCCCCGCCCGCTCCATCCGAATTTGGTATCTCTCGAGTGCTGAGCCTCAGTGCTGCTCGAGTGACACGCGGCAGTCCCCTGCGATACCCCCCCCCCCCCCGCCCAGCTCTATGCAGATTATCGCGGACCTGCGTCCACTCCCCCGCCGTGCCCCGCGCACCGCGCCAGTCCCGGCCCGGTTTTCGCTGGATTCTTCTCGCTGACACAATCTTCCACTCCACCGGTGTCGGGCCGGGCCGGGCTGTCGCGCACCGAGGCCCCGCGCGCGGCCCGGCCTCGGCCTCGGCCGTGACACTGCGCTGCCGGCCGTGGCCGTGGTGCGGGCTCGCATCAAGGTCGAGGCCCTGCGCGGCAGGGCGCGGCAGGGCAGGGAAGTCCCAGCCGCACAAGACTTTGATGCGTCGTGGGAAGGGAAATTGGAGGACCGCAAGAAGGGTGAAAGAGAGCGAAATATCGCGAGTCTCGAGGGTAAGCGAGCGGAAATTTCGAGCGTTCGTGGACAGGCAGAGCGGGACGCCCGGGTAGGACTCTGGGGACGGGACGCCGGGGTCCTGCGCAGTACCGCGCCGCAGTGTGGTTCGCACCTCCGTGCGGCGCGGCGCTGACGCTGACGTCACGGTTGTCGCTGTGTTTGGGCGTGTGCGACGCCCTCGGCGCCCGCAGCAGACGCCACGGGGGTGTCGTCGTCCTGCCCCACCCTCGGCCTGTGCACCTGCAGGGCACTGGCGGGGCGGGGCGGGGTGGGGCGGGGCAGGTCGCGAGTCCGGGAGGGAGCCGCCACAGCTGTGCGCCCGCCCCGCCCCGCCCCGCCCCGCCCCGCCCCACCGCTGGGCTCGGCTCGGCTCGATCCGGAATGGGCCGGTTGGCCGGTGTGCCTCGTCGCGCCGCACCGCACCGCATCGAACGGCGAGGAGGGGGGGGGGGGCACCAGTGCCACCTAAACTGTTGTGGTGAACAGAGACTGTCGCGACCCGACGGCACGAGTTGCTTCTCCGACATTAACGCCGCCGCCGTCCTAGGCGTCCTGATATTCCCTCTTTATGGGCCACCTGTAGGCGGGGGCGTGCTGGGTGGGGCGGGGCGGGGCGGGGCGGGGCGGAAGTGCGTGACGCGCGGGGGCTGCTTCCGACCCGGGGGTGGCGGAGCGGGGTGGGGCGGGCGGGCTGGCTGACAAATGCGCAAGTGTGTACCGGTACAGTCGCGTGATTCCGACAAAGCGAGTCCAGAGGGGCCAACTCTCTTTCTCGCACCTATCCTAAGGGCGGTGCTCCGCGTTCGACAAGGACAGAGAAGGGCCCTGCTGTCCTAAGCGAAGCCAGAGGTTTGGTGCCCCGCCTGGCCCCGCCCACAGGACAGGAGCCGCGGCGACTGGGCTGACGTCACGCGCTGCGGCCCTCCTCGCCCTCGTCGTCGTCCTCGCTATCGCGCCTGTGCCCCGCTCCTCCGTCACGTGCCCGCCGCCGCCCTCATCCATGCCACGACATACGAGTGGAAAAACAAGGACCGAAAACGCGATGATACGCGCACCCGGCTTTTAATAATAAAAACGGGATCCGGCAGCAGCGCACTAGAAAACACACAAGCTCGAAATAACCCTTTCGGTGCATCTATCTCGCTCCCCCCCCCCCCTTCCTTCCACGCCGAAAGCCGCGCGAGGCGAGGCGAGGCGCGCTCGCCGCCGCCGATAAGTCAAGAGTCTTATTGTGAGGAGAGCTGGATGAATCCGGATCGCTCACTCTCTACTCCGCCACACCGCGCCCCGCCCCGCCCCGCCCCGCCCCGCCTTGACGCGCCCCAGTCACGTGTCTCGTCCCTTTTGTCCCCCTCCCCTGCCCGCGCCTTCCGCCCGCGTCCCTCTGCACCAATCAGCTCGTTTATTTTTATCCAGCGTGTGCGTGCGCTGTGCCGCTGTGCACGCGTCGTGCCTGCCTGCCTGCCCTTAGGCCCTCTGACCCGCTAGCTGCAGGAGCGGATCCGGAACTCACAGTTTAGTTCCGGACGGCGCGCCGCGGCGGGAGGGTAGCGGTTTGGGGGTCGTGGTTGGGGGGGGGGGGGGGGTGACCTGGGCCGGACAGCGCCGCAGCAGAGGTGGTAGCACGCCAGCCACAGCATCGACACTGAGAGTAAAAACGATAACAATAATCGAAAACCAGAAGCGCATGAGTTGTGCGGCGTGGCGTGGCGGGGCAGGGCGAGGGCGGGCTGCTATCGCTGGCGTGCACGTGTGCCGGGCACAGGCGCCTGCCCTTGTCCTTCCCCGCGCCGCGCCGCGCAGTGTGTTCATACCCTTCCTCTCGATAGGTGCGGTGCGCCCTCTGCTCCTATCTCCCGCTCCCGCCACCCCCGCCCCGTCCCGCCCCGCTTCGCCCAGCGGGCTCCGCAAATACTCCGCCCGCCCCGCCCCGCCCCGCCCCGCCCCGCCCCGCCCGTCCTCTCGCTGATGACCGGGCGCAGGCCACAGGCGAGCCAACCGGGTGAATCCGGTTCTCGACCGGAGCGGCGCCGCGCCCGCCCCGCCCGTACCCGCCGCGCCCCTTGCCCCGCCCCGCCCCGCCCCGCCCGTACCCGCCGCGCCCCGTCTCACGACCACAGGCGCAGCAGGGCAGCGCCGGGCCGGGCCGGGCCGGGCACAGGCCAGCAGGCTCGATCCGGATCGGCTTGGTGGCGTCACTGGCAGTCTTAACCGGCCGGCCCCGCTGTGTTGAGAGCTGTCTTGTCGGGTATCCTTGTCGGGTGTCCTTTCGTATGACCCGTGGGATGTCCTGTTGGATGTCCCGCCAGGTATCCTGCAGGGGCCACCAGAGAGCTCGCCGTCGACGGAAAACGGGGCGAGGAAAAGATAGAAATACGAAAACACCAGGCTCGCCCGTTTCTGCTGCAACACCGTTCGCTGAGTTAAAAGTTTGTGAAGTCGACAGCAGGCGGGCGAGCGCGCACGGTTGAGGGCGGTCGGGGCGGGGCGTGGTGGGGTGGGGTGGGGTGGGTCGGCGTTGCGGGAACACCGCGAAGTGCTGCAGGCGAACCGGTTCCGTCCGCCCCGGCTGTCCTGTCCTGCTGCATGCTGCTGCTCGGCTCAGGCAGGCGCAGTCGCCTCTGCGGCGCGGCAGCAGCGGTACCTGCGCCTGGCTGCGCCTGGCGGTGCCGCCGTCCTTGAGGCCTGGAGGCCTGGAGGCCTGGACCTGGAGGGTGTCGACCCCGACCGTGCTGCCGCTGCTGCACTGCTCCCTGCAGCTGCAGCCAACGTCACGCCGACCGTACCGGCCGGCAGCGGCCCCTCGGCCTCCTCCTCCTCCTCCTCCTCATCTTTCTCCTCCTCCTCCTCCTCATCCTCCTCCTCCTCCTCCTCCTCCTCCTCCTCCTCCTCCTCCTGGAGTGTCAGGACTGCCCCAACCCGTGGCAACATGATGGCGCTCTAGTTTTGGCGCCGCCGAGCGAGGCGACGCGACGCCGTGAGCCGAGCAGCGTTGGAGGTGGGCTGTGGTGAGCGGGGTGGGGCGGGGCGGGGCTGTGCGAAGTCGACTATGCAGAATAAGGTATAATACGCTCTGTCGCGGCCAAGTTGTGAAACACGACGGGGCGGGGCGGGGCGGGGAGGGGACTACGACGGTGGCGCCCGCCCCGCTTGAGGCGAGGCGCGATGAAGAGTTTTCTTTCTCTCTCTATTATTTTATTTTTTTGCGCCCGCCGCCGCCGCCGTGTTTTGGAACGTGTTTCATCAGCCAGGAAAACCTGCTGCTGCTTATCCCAGCGCAAGCGAGCGTTGTACCGGGCCCCGCCGCCCCGCCCCGCCACCCCGCCCCGCCACCCCGCCCCGCCCCGCCCCGCCGCCCCACCACGCAGATACCACAGCCCAGCGGTAAGGCACGCGATCGAAGAGCAACTAGAATTTGAACGGGAAAACAAACAAGCGCGGTACACAAACGAAAGTGGCGCGGAGCGGGGTGGCCCCGGTTGGCGCCGTGGGCCGGGTCGGGCCGGGCGGCCGATACACTTCCGCCGAAACAGGATAGCGGTCGGCGCGGCGCGGCGGGGGGCGGGGGGCACGGGCCGGCCGGGCAAACAGGATGCAAGCGACGTGCAGGGCAGGCAGGGCGGCGGGGCGGGCCCACCTCACCTCCGCAAGGCAAGACAGGTTGGCGACCTACACACGCCCGGCCCGCAGCCGCAGCCGGGCGAGCTAGGCAACCGGCCGGCTGAACCGACACGGGTGCGGGCGGGTTGCCTACCCCCACGGGGCCCCCGCCCTGGCGGTGCGGTGCGGGCGCGCCGTCAGCTGGCAGGTGTCAGCGCTGGCGAGCCTCCCGCTCAGCTCAGGCCCGGAGGTGTCCTTGTCCTCGAGGACCGTGGCTGCAGCTGCGTGCCCAGGCCCGCCATGCTGCTTTACAGACGCCCCGCGTGGTCTGTCTCTGCGGGGCGTGGGGACACGTGCACTCGCCAGCGGCAACCACGAGTAGCAGGCAGTAGCAGGCAGCAGGCAGGTAGAGTCGGGTAGAATCGAGCCGAGCCGGAGCAGAGCCGGTCCGATAGCGGGCCCGCGGTGCCGCGCGGCAAGGCGTGGCGTGGCGTGGCGTGGCGCGGCGCGGCGTGCCCGTGTTGTCGTGGCCATGGCTATTTGCGTTTAGAGGGGCCTTCCCTCCCCCCACCACCAGCGCCGCCTCGCGACGCGACGCTAAATTTAGACCAGTGAGCCTGGACGCGACTCAGGCGGACGAGAGGAGCGGGGGGGGGGAGTATGGGATAGGATGGGATGGGGTGAGAAGACAATTGCTGTGTCCCGGCTGGCCCAGGCCGTCCCGCTGCGCGAGCGAGGCGAGTCCCTCTGCTGACCGCTGCCCTGCCCCCGCTCTGTGCGGCTTGGAGCGCTCTGCCCGGCGTCATTTCACGCAGGTGTCTTGCGATGGTACTTTCACGAGCGCAGTTTTCGGCCATATAACATGAGCCTGAGCTTGGCGCTGCCGATTCTCGCAGTCGTGTGGCGCGCCGTGTAGGTGGGAGAGAGACGGAGCGGGGAGAGCGCTCTTCTGGATCAGTCAGCTGCTGCGCAGCTCGTTCTCGACAGGATACTCTAGCAGGGTTGGGGTGCGGGCTGCGCTGCAGGGCAGGGCACGACGCTAAAGGAAAGCCCTATCGCTGCCAAGCCTGTGTGTCCTGCAGAGAGGACCCGCCTGGCCCGGTGCAGCCAGCCCGGCTCGGCTCCGGCTCATGTCCGCGGGGCGCGGGGGAGGGAAAGGGGAAGGGGGAAGTCCGCGCCGCGCCGCTACAGCTCTACCGAGCGTCGCTGCCGACGACGCCGACGCCGCCACACTTAGGCCCGAACGCCACCCGAGCGCGGCGTCGGCTCTGTTCGTGGCGTGGAGTGGGGTGGTGCGCGGCACGAGTGCTGAGGGGGGAGGGTCAGGGGGCTGCGGTGGGCGGTCGGGTGGGGCGCGGCGCGGGGTGGGGCGGTCGGGCGAGGCGGGGCGGGGCGGAGCGCGGGGTGGGGCGGCCCAGGCCAGGCCAGAGGCTCGCGCCGCTCCGCGTTACTGGCGCGAACCAGTTGCAGGCAGCTCGTCTGCGTAGTAGCCCGGCCGCTGCCCGCCTGCCGTCCCGTCCCGACCCGTCCGCCGCGCCCGCCGCGCCCGCCCCGCCGCGCCTGGCAGAGAGGCTACCTCACCTCACCAGGCTCACCCCGCCTCACCGCCTCTCTCATTCAGAAGCGATACGAGACGCGACGCGGCCGCACCACCTCGCAGGACGTACCGTACCGTGTGGCTCGTGCCACCGCCGGTGCTCCGCCCCGCGCCCGCCGCCCCGCGCCGCCCCGCGCCGCCCCGCGCCGCCCCGCGCCCGTGCCCACCCCGCGCCCGTGCCCACCCCGCGCCGTGCTCGCAGTCGAGCCAGGCCCAGGCCACCGCCACGGCTCGGGTCGAATGCTAGCAGCCCGTCAGAGCTGCTGCGCCCCCCGCCGCCCTCTGCTGCCGTCGTCTGAGGCGCCGTGTGTCACCGTCCCCCCGCGGACTTGGACGCACCCGGCCACGCCCTCGAGGAGGACCTGCTAGCCAACAAACTGGTGCTGTGTCCGAGGGAATGGTGCTGCACCCCGTCAGCGCCCTGGCCGTCGCCCAGGCCGCCCCGCTGGTCGAGCACGCTCACCTGCCTCGCCAGGATCACGTCATTAGCTGACGACCAACTCCCTCGTCCCCACTCGGCCGCAAAAAGAAGAGGCTCTGGGGAGCGCGGCCGCGGAGGCCCTGTGCCTGGACGGCGGCTGTCGCGCGAGGGCGGCGAGGAGCGCGTCAGGGGGCGTGTCAGCGCCCGGCGCTACCGCCATGCAGCGGGCCTGACGTAGGCGTGCACGAGCGTGCGCTGAGCTGAGCTGAGCTGAGCGTGGCGTGCCCTGAGCCTAGCCTGCGAGAGCGTGAGCTCTAGCCCTACGAGCGTGGCAGAGCCCATGACCGACAAGAGGATGCTGCTGTGGGTGCGACTGATGGTCGTGGGGCCGGGAGTGGCCCGGCTGGTGGTGGTCGTGCTCAAGAGGCCCCACGCCGGCCTCGCCCACGGGGGCGGCCGGCCCGGCCGCGGCCTGAACCGCGTTAACTTCAAGCGCCGCCCCGTGGCCCCGCGCCCGCGCCTCAGGCTGGCCAGCCTCGGCCTCGTCCCTGACCTACCGCACGGGCACGGGCAGGGGGGCCGAAGAGCCGCAGCCGCAGTCCGGGCGCTGGAGTTGGCGCTCTGTCCCGTGTAAGCAGCCGTTTCCCGCCCTACCCGCCCTACCCCCACTCGGACTCACACGCACACACTAACAAACTGTCCCTTGCCTCATCCTCGTCGGCTTACTGTGCCCCAACAGATCTCCACTTCACCTTTCTTCAGCCTAGTCCGTCCCTTCTCCTTTTTATTTTCGTCTAGTTGTACACCGATTCGAGTCAACACCACGAGAATAGACTGTTTTATACTCGACACATAAGAATACTGGAAACACACATTGTTTTAACGATACAGATAATTTATTTATCATATCATCATAATTCAAAATATTCTGCTTAGCATTAGTGTGATGTAACACTGTATGTGATTATTTTGCAGGGTCAACTGTGGACCACCATTGAGCGCTCCTCCCATAAGCTCATCTTCTGTGCCAAAGGAAGAGCCCAGTCACACTTTGGGAGACAGCTCGCAAGGGCTTACCCCTGGACTACACATTTCGACACCTGGTGGAATCGATCCATCTATCAATGTGCTCAGTACATCTGTGAGTAAACTTGAAATGTGCGCTTTATCAAATTTAATCAAATGCCTCTGACACTTTTGTGTTTTTCTTTATTTAGGCATATTGTGAACCACTTATAAGTACAGCCACAGATCAGCAGACATCGCAGTGGTTACAGAAACACAGATTTGGAGCTCATCTACGAATTTTCAACAGTTTCTGTGGTGCAGACCTTTTACGTTTGTCTAGAGATGATCTAATCCAAATTTGTGGTTTGGCTGATGGCATTCGTCTCTTTAATGCTCTTCATGCAAAGTAAATAAATATATTCTTTCATCTGTGTATTGCACCATTGAATTGCATAATATCTCTCACTCATTATTTTCTCTTCCCACAGGAGTCTTACACCAGCTCTCACACTTTATCTTACTCCAGCACCTGATATGAAAGAAGGCGTGTTTAGAGCATTGTATTTGAATTCTCTTACTCGCGGGGAACTCAGCATTCGTATTGCAGCCCACGTAGGCTTGTCTCCTGACCAAATAACTGATGTATTCATTGAAGGGCCAGGTGGCATCCGTGTACTGGTCACAGATGATGTTGTTCAGCACATGAATAATGAGGGACTCTACATTGTTGAAGTGTGCCAAGGTGAGAATTTTCTTCTGATCTAGTTCTACCTTCTATAATAATTTTTAAAACAAAAACTGAAATTTTTTTTTCCCTTCTTTTTTTTAGATCATGCTAGAGAGCGCTTCTGTCTGCTTTTGAAACCAACCACTAAGTAAGATGACAGCTAATCTCAAAAGGAATCTTCCCTAAGAAAATCGGAGGAGTTTTTCCTGATTCATGCATTGTGTAATAAGCCAGCTCTGAAGCTTTTTCAAAGCAGAAGGGCGGGCTAAAAACTTACACATTTTTGCTGCAGTTAATCGTCAATGTGTCTATTGTCAATTTAACTGCTAGATGTGTCTGCACTGTTAAGTATTCTGTTGAATGTTTTAATGAAATGAGCTATTATTGAAGATCCTTCAGTTAACCAGAAGGTGGTGGTGATGACTGTTTTGGGAGTTATAAAGGTTCACTCATCAGATAGAGTACAGAGACATTAGTGGATTGAATGAAATGTGGAAATTATCGTTCTTCATATATTGGTGAGACATATAAGAAGATGATTGCAAAATATTGGAACAAGAAGTCCTAACTCACACCTTAACTGAATTTAATCCCTCTTTGCTTGTTTCATTTTACATTCCCCTGAATTGAACATGTAATATAATAAGCACATGGTGGATACTTCTTTATTATTATGTATGCTTGTGTTGCTATTTCTTTCACATGAAGTTAATATGATATTTTATTATGGAAAGAAGAAATTTATGGGTGGTTATAATGATGGCAGTGTTGTGAAAGTGTGTTTTAAAATATTTTAATTATTTATTGTGCATTGTAGTGGCTTTTTTATCCCATGGGTCTCAGTAAATTTCATGAAAAGAAAAATGTTAGTAATATTCCAAGTTACACTTGGCAGTTGAAGGCTGGGAATATTTAACAATTGAAAGCTATGTTAGTTACGTCTAGTTATATTTTGTAATCAAATATAGGTCTTTTTAGTTTAAAAATTTCTCACTTTTCTTAGTTAACAGTATTTTTTTGCCTGAAGCTCTGTAGTTTAAATCAATATGGAAGCAATGCAACCTGTGGTTCTTGTCACCTGTTGTATTGACTGATCCTGGCAAAAATGTTTTGCATCTCGGTGTGTAGTGTTTTATTTCCATGTTGTGTAATAACATCTCTGTCAGCACACATGGCAATTTACATTGATTTTCAGTCAAATGTTCTTTTATGCATTTGTTTTTCAATTTTTATTTGTTTTAGTTAAGAAGTTGTTTATTGCTTTAAAATTTTTCACATGGAGGATAGGTAAAACCTGCAATGTTTTTCTTACCATGATCAATTAATATTCCACCATAGCTTGTAAAGACAGAATAGACAATTTTTTAACAGGAGTTTAGTCAGCGCCTCCCATTACAATTGATAACTGGTTTATAGTATAGTGACAATAAATATCATTGATTTGCTGCTAGGAGTGAACTTGCAGATTCAGATTTTGAACTTTCTGTCTCGCTGTTGTAGCTTATTGCACGCTCCGATGTGTAGTAGTCTTGTGACTGAAACAGCCTTGGAAAAACATATAGTCTGTTTCTCAAGTTGAGAGTTTTCATGGAGTTGCTCAATTACGCTATTCTTAATAAATATTTTTTTCAGCCTGTTTGTGTCAGTGAACTAATCTAATCTCAGTCACATGTAGGTCTTGTTGTTTGAGAATTGTCTTGGTTTTTGTGCTGTTGAAGCAGTTGTAATTTTCTTCTCCTTTAAATAAGCAGCCAATAGTTTGACAGCTAACTACTTTTTCTGCCTGAGGACTTTTGTTAAGATTATAATAAAGCAGATTGCTGAAAGATTAATAAGTATATTTTCTTTCTGTAAGTTTTTGATACTTTTTGTCCCTTAATATAATCTTTTATAGTAGCCCTGTAGATATTAATATTTCTCTTCAAGTCATTCTTTAAGTTTTCAATGTCTTATTTGAACATTTGAACAGTTAAGTAATTCTCTGCAATTCTTGGTTAGTGGTTTAACATCCAGCTTTCATGAAACCAGGCTTACTTTCATGTGAAACTTAGTTCTTGACACCTGGATGTCAGATACTTCTTTTTATAAAAATCGTAGTAAGTGTATCTAGTGCTGAAGACTGAAGCAAAACTTCAAGTGAAAATGTGTACCCATACTGTTTTGTTCCTGTATGGATTTAACACATTGAGTGTGGTAAGGGGATAGTGGTGATGCCGCACTAAATGTGTTAAACATTAATTTTTTTCCCCAGGCATGTGTACCATGACAGTTTAGATACGATTTGTCTGTGTTTCTTATAAATGCACTGGAATTTCTTGCTTAAAAGTTTTTGACTATGTGTTTCCTGGGTATGCTTTCTATCACTTTTCTTTTTCTCAGATACAAGGCATTTTTAGCACTAATTAATTATGTTTAAATACATGGAGAAATGAAAATAAACTGAATCCAATTTCATTAAATGGTTATTACAAAATGAATTTTCCTTTATTGTGTCTCAGCTTCTTAATGTTCTCATAATCAAAGAATATATGCAACATACTTACATAAGTGCCAGGTGTAGAGTGACCCAATGATCTTATCAAAACATTGCAGCTTGCATGGTTCAGAGGTGTCACCAGTAAGTGTGAAAATCAAATACAATCACAATAGTTCTAACTCAAAAGGAAAAAACAAACATCCATATCACAGATAGTCAAAGTAGGCAGTAAAGTACAGCATATACTAATAAACCTTAAAATAGTAAACACATGTAGTGTAGTTCACATAATGGCCAGATAAATTTATAAGTATCCGATCAATATGATAGAATCTTGCATACAAAAATAAATTTTAACAAATCTTACAATGAGCCTTTATGAGGTTCTAGTGAACTCAAGACCCTGATAACCGCAACCATAACTCACATCCAATGTCATAGCTTGTCCAAAACGTACAAATGCATGAAGAACACTTTGTGCTTCCTGAAACACAATATTTCCAAATACATTTAAAATTTAAGGACAACTAAAATTAAAAATAACTGTACTATTCAGTATCAAAATAACAGTTGACAAATAAATACGCTTCAGTTACAAAATCTGCACGCATGCTATAAGATTAAAACATCTGTTAAAAAGTGTAAAAATAAGATGCCACTTTGATTTTACAAAGCAACAGCCCAGCAGTTCTCTGTATCATTAAATAGTGGTTTTTCCCATTCTGGACAAACTCCAACCAAGCAGATCCTTATAAATGAAGTAACATATTCATACTATATTATAGTAAGAGAAATGCAAGTAAGAGGTTTCTGTGGCAAGTACACAAGAAGAAGTTTTGAAGTATCCTAGAAAGCTGAGAAACACAACAAAAAATGGTCTGATTGATCCAAAGCAATCCAACCTGATTTCTACCAGTCTCAACTTTGACACATTTATTTTAAAATAATCAAAAACAAAGAAAAAACACATACCATATCAAAGGCAACTAACTCTAAAATTTCAATGATAATTAATTCAAATAAGAATACATACAATATATATACATATCTATGTCAATAGATATATATGAGACATACAGTTTGAATCATGTTTGATTATTATGTCAATACTTAAAAGTAAGAATGAACTCTATAAATTTTAACTTTCAGAACACTCTGTTAGTTTTCCAGAGGGTTCAACTCGTAATTTGTGCGCCTTGGCCAAATGTTCATTGAGACTCGTCTTTTCACTGGCCATTCCCACTCGGCACACAGGACAAACAATCCCAGCAACATCACTGTGAAACGTGATAGTATGCTGCTCAAGGTGGTGCTTGGCAGCAAAACCCTGACCACATTGATCACACTTAAAGGCACTTGAGCATTTTCTTGGGACAACAATATTAGGTTTTGGTTTGGGCTTAACTTTATCATGCTGTTTCACATGACTTTCATAAGTTTCAGAGTCTTTAAGCACTTCATTACACACTGAACACACTAAAGCTGGGGGGCCACCGTTTTCCGCAATCTGCTGAATTACAGTATCTACTGAAGATGCACTGGTCGTAGGAGTTGCACCCATGCTACACGCAGTTTGTGCTGGCATTGGTGATGGAGAATTTGTTTGAATTGATGAGATACAAGGCTTTACATCTTCATTGAACTCTTCTTCCTCTCTATCTTCTTCAGTTCTTTCAGTTGCTTCAATTTTAACATCCATCTCTTGAACTTGTGGAACAGGTTGTGGTTGCGGTTGCATAGGTTCCAGAAGTTGAACTGACGGCATTGGCTGTGCTGGCTGCATGGTATGAAGCGGTTGCACAGATGAAACAGTTTGAACAGGTTGAATCGATTGAATTGTTTGGACAGTAGGCATTGATTGCACAGGTTGCACACCCTGAATTTGTTGAACTGGTTGAACCGCTTGCAAAGCTTGAACAATGCTTTGCTGGATTTGGTTAGCATAGAGGCCATCTTGCATACCTTTGTCAGTTGGTAACTCATATGATATTGGTACCATGCCTGACTGATCTGGCTTCAGACACTCAAGGTAAATAACTTGGTCACCCTGACCGGTAGAAATGACACCAGTTCCATCAGGTTGCATAAATAATTGAGGAATAATGATAACAGTAGTGTTTGGGCCCAAACCGTGCCCAAGATCTTCTCCTCCAGTTGTGAGCGTTATTGGTATGACTGAATTATTATTAAATCCTTCAGGCAAAGTAATGATCTGCTTTGGAGCATCATTGGCAACTTCTAAACCTGAAGCACTTTCCTCATGGACCTCATTTATGCCTTCTGGTATGGGAAGCTGAATGGTTGGGGTTGCCACAGGTTGGCTTCCTTTCGGATCCATTGGAGTGTCACGGTATTTACAGAAGAGTCTGACATGATTGTTGAACTCAGACGTTCTTTGGAATCTTTGTCCGCATTTGTAACATACCATTGGTTCCAAGAAATCAACCTTTGGAATATGAATGTTGACATGAGAAAAAAACTCGCCTCTACTAGAAGTTGTGAAATGACAAGCCTTACAACGTAAATGATTCTCTCCACTTTCTAACAGGTGGGCATCAATAGCTTCAGCACTCTCAACTTTTACAGCACACGTTGGACATTTGTGGTTGTTGGCATGATTTGCCATATGTCGATCAATTGATCGTCTCCAGGACGTAATATTTTGAGCACATATTGGGCAAGAAAACAAAGGTGTCTTGTTATGCATACAAATAATGTGTTCCCTTAAGTGACTGTCATACTTAAAAGTCTTTCTACACACAGCGCATTCTTTATCTTTCGAACTTCCAGCAGCTTTGCATGTTGCAGCCACATGAGCATCATATAGAGTTTTATCTTGAAACATATAAAGGCACTTTTGGCAAGTATACAGTTCTACCTCAGAATGAGAGTTCATGTGAAAATGAAACACATTAAAACTCTCACACACAAGTCGGCATTCAGCACACTGATATTGACCTTCAAAAGAGAACACAGATAAAAATAACTTAATTTATTTAGCTTGCAGAATACTAAGAGAAATTTTAACAAGATAAATCAAACTTACCTTTTGGGAGTATTTTCCGACGTTTCTTAGGTCTAAAATAAAATGAGAGGAGTAATAAGAGGAAAATTTATATTAATTTTAAAAATTACAAAAATTATGGGATAAATAAAATTTGTTATATGATCGCTACATACCTTTCAGATTCATCATCTTCAAGGTTCGTCCCAGCGGTCAGTTCGGCTCCTGCCTGATTTATAAAATCAACCAGATTGGTTGATACAGTAATTCGTTCTGATGAATTTTCAACTGAGGTCGTCTAAAAGAAAAAAAGGGAAGAGTGAATGGTTAGTGAATCCATCTTCAACCTGGAGTCTACCAGATTTCACTGAGCAACCTACCCTGTCGTTCACATCTGTCTCAGTATTGCTGGAATCTTCATGCTGGTCGACAGCAGGTTTGAATTCCACAACAGTATTCAAAGCTTCATTTTGAGTGATAACAGGTTTATACTCAACAATATTATTTTGAGTATGATTCTGCTCAATGACAGTTTTATACTCGACAATATTACAATGAGTTTCGGTCTGTTGGATTACTGGCTTAAATTCGACCATGTCAGGCTGATCCACATCATTGGCCATGTCCTCTTCTGGGGCAGAATTGTATTCACCTACATCTCCAGTGATCACTTCACCTTCATATTGTCTTGGACTGGAAGGATTATCACCCTACATACAAAAGATTATCATAAAACATCATTTATCAACACAAACCCATACATGTACAGCATAGGGATCCAATAACATCCACATTTCACCTACATTACTCTCTCCATTATTCTCCTGAACCTCCGGAAGTTGACAAAAGCCAAGGATAAGTTCTTCGTTTCTACAAGAAACCAAAAGTTAAGTTTGAATAGACTTTTGACTCATAATAAATGGGTAAAGGAATGTAAGCAGCAAGCTAGAGGTATATAGCACACAAGATTAGAACTCATGCACAAGAAAATAAAAATCGAGTGGAACTTACTCCGACATCTTATTTGCTTCTAGATATTGTATTAAAGATGAAAAAGCAATTCATTCCGACTGGAAAAGGCTGCAGAGGTTGAGAATGTACGAAAGAACCATGATGAACATAACCTGACTACAACAACGTCACTTCATTCAAACAAGATTCCACGCCAAGTATACATAAAAAGGTGTTAATAAATATAAGAAAAATAAGCAGTCATCCGCTAAAATTTTCCATTAATACGAAAACGGCAAGTACGGAATAACACAGCAAATCCAAATATTTTGGGTGAAAGATTGACAATGCAACAACATCGTGCTTGTACACAAGCTAGCACGCATCCCGGAAGTGCCAATTTACCGCCAAAAAATAATGGTGGGACAACTACGCTCGCAAGACTTATCGCTAATTCGAAGTGTCTGTTTAGACACCTTTCAAAATTAAAAAGGATTTAATCTAGATTCGCATCAATATTTCATCCACTTTACGAAGCTGTAAGATATTTCCGAAACTTGAAGAAGGTTGTTGGTATGTAAAGGGCCTATTGGCGTTGAAAAGTTATATGCAGAATCAGAGGCTGTGTCCTCGCCCAACATAAGCAAGCCACCATTGTTTGAACGTCACGGCCCCAAACCGGTTTGTCTACGAACCCTACGATTTCATCGTACACGTTGACATTCCGTAATATTAGACTGCGTTTGTATATACGCCTGATTCTTGTTATTACTATGGCCATCGATCTGATCGGGTTCGCCTATGCTGCTGCTGTAGCCGCTGGAGGCATCGCTGGTTACGCCAAAGCAGGTTAGTCTCGTCTTCAACTGTATCAAGCCAACGATTCTTTATTTAAGTCTGTAGTTCTCCGTGGGGTGGACCATTGATAAAATGCTACAGCTTAATTCTCACCTTCCTTGTCGACTTTTCCGTTGGCATTCGCCTAAGCCGTTGTTTCTTATTTCTATTGTTGCTGTTTCATTATGATGACGGGCCTTTAGTGTTTTTCCCAGTCATGCAGGGCCCAGAAAGTTGAGAAATATTTGCCATTTTTTCTTGCGTTTCCGTTCCCCTTTGTAGAAATGTCGCATTTCGCTGTACTGATAGAAAGACATACTTTTACTAAAACTACTCTCTCGAACACTTAACTCATTAAAACCAGTATTTGTGACATAAGGATTACAATACGAACATAAGTTAAACATTATTGAAGAATTAAGTATTATTAGGACCCTCTCATTAGTTAGAAGGTAAGATCATATTTATTATGAAAAGTTTATTTTTCTTTCAAAACTCCAGAGAAAGTAGGAGATCATACTTGACTTCATTTATTTTTTCTTATGTTCAGGGAGCATTCCATCATTGGGAGCTGGCCTCTTATTTGGTGGTGTCCTTTCTTATGGTGCGTTTCAAGCCAGCCAATCTCCGAGCAGTCATGCTGTAATGCTTGGAACCAGTGCTCTCCTCACAGGCATGATGGGTATGCGTTTCTACAACTCCGGAAAGTTCATGCCTGCAGGATTTGTCACTATTTTAAGGTATGTTTTATTTGTCTTGATTCTCTATCTTTTTTTTTCTCCTTTGTTTTTCTTTAAAGTACAAATTTATACATGTATATTTGTTTTTTTTCTTTTCAGTGCTGCCATGTTCCTAAGGTATTCTGCCCGGACATTGGGCCTTTTGGAAAGTAACCCACCCCGCCCATCAATGCAGTAAAATTGTTTGTCCCTCCCCTGACCTAGGAGCCTACCTTATTTGCTACTTTACTTGTTTGGTATTAAGGTGAAATGTTAAAATTGTTAAGTATAATTTTCACATTGTTTTATCCCTATTGTTGCTAATATAGTTTTTAGCATTGTGTCTATTATGTTTCATACTTTGACTTGTCAGTCATTGAGTGCACCCTATTACATATCTCCACTCAAATACTTGCAAAAGATCAAAGGCAATTGTGACATGGCCCTTGGGTATCACAACTCTTCATTTATTCCAATCAACATTTTACAGACATATGTTACAAACATTCTTACAATATACTAAAAATTGCAACTAGTTTGAATTTGTAATCTCCTCTGAGTATTAAATCTAGAATTTTATCACGTACAAGTTGTGATTGGAACACACATGAATCATATTTATGTACAGTGTTATTCATAGGTGACCCTCATTTACATTTAATATTCAATCATTGGATGAAAGTCTTTATGAAATCTATCAAAACTTCATCTAATTGCTCACTAAAACAGATACTTGGCACAGTTTCTTGTTCCACACTGTATCAGGCTTTATCTGGATGACTAAAATAGACTTTAATGTCTGAATAAGGATGAGGAGAGATTACAATTTCACGTAGATACATAATGGCTTTATGCTCAATACAGATCACATACTACCAAAACTTGAAATGGTTATTATATAAATACCTTACCTATACAGTTTATAGTAAAACTAGGTTTTCTTTCAAATTCTGCCAAATTGTACTCTCACTTTTAAGACTACGTTGCTTTAAAAAATATGTTTGAGGGCACAGGAACACTCATTAGTTTATTTTCCATCAGGCATACAAGAAACTTGTATGTCAGTTGGAAAAATATTCATTTGTTAATGGTACAAAGATAGACTTCCGTTTCTAACAAGAACAGATTTCATCTTGATTTGATTTGGATTCGTTGAATAAGAATAATAAATAGTTGTTTTCCGACCAGTGCTCATTTGCACATCTTTTTTTTTTTTAAAGGGGTTAGTGAATTTTGATGAAAGTCTGTATTCAGTTAGCACCTCTGAAGCTTAGCAGTACAACTGGAAAATGAAAATCTATTTACAAAAGTACTCTGGTTTGTCCCCTTGTGATGTAAAAGCTCCAAGGCTCTACTAACGGTTTATGGTTTTGTTAGTTGGGATGGAATGTGTTAATGATGCTGATGTCATCTCTTACATATATATTTATATACAAATTTACAAAGTTTCTGGTAACAAATGTGCATCTCTGTCCTCTTAGTCAGAGATATTTTCAATAAGTTTTCACCACACATCTTGGATTACTTACACTGAGGACAACAATAATGCTTTGTCTGTCTAATACCATAATTAATTTTTCCCCCTTCTTCGATGGTCTTGTGGGCTTACTCAAATCTTTTCAACACTGTACTATATCGTATTTTGGGGAATGCATTTACTTTAAAGTAACTGATTGCATGCTGCATAATCCAAACTGTGTGCGACACTTGTTTCTAGTTGTTCAAGTTGGATTTGATTGACATACGCAATAATTCCTATCACTGCACAGCAGTTTTCACAATCAAAATATATAAAATGGTATTATAACTATAAAATTTACAAGTTGAAGATCCTACTCTTCAGTTACATGTGCTCTCTTCTAAGCAAGACAAAAATAAGTCTTTTTGTATAATTTTGTTTCTTATTATTAACACTTGTTTTGATAACTTATTTACACACAATGGAGACACAGGCTGAGGTTATTTGCCTGAAGTCATCATAGGCCATAGTCCGTGTGGTTTAAGAAAAAATAAAATTCATAAGAAAACTGATTAGTTACTTGATAAAAACGTCTAAGGCCCATATCAATTAATAGAACCTGGTCACAGCAATAGATAGCATTACTGTTTGCTATTGAATTTGAGTGGCAGTGTTTTCAGGAATTTGTCTAGAGTGCCCAACTCTGATCACAGTTTGAGAATTGCCATCCGGCAAGCATATGAGTAAACATCTTTCATATTTCATATGCAGGGAAAATAGCAGACAGTCACCTTGAAGTTGGGCATACTTCTCGCTGGGAGGCACAGCAACTCTTGCGCATTGAATGATAATTGCAGTATTGAAAACCATAGCGCTCCAGGAACTCCCTGCATGTTAGACCGCCACTAATTGAGTGAGCTACATCAACACACTCATCAGTGCCTGCCACTGCAACAGAAAGTTTTAATGTCACATGAACAGTTCTATGTATTTTCTTGTTATGGAATTTTAAAGTTTAACCACTTTAAATCTTGACCCACGCCGTGCTTGCAAAACACTTAAAAGCCACCACCATGCTATTTTCAACTGTATTACAAGCCTCATGCAATTTTCAGTCTTTTTTCTTTTGTTTTGCTAAAATACAAATGCAAGCCTTAGTCCAAATATATTTTTTTTTAATGTCTGTTGTCTAGTAATAATTGTACAGAAGTTTTAGGTCTAAGAGCTGTCATTTGAAATTAATCCAAAGTAGGTACTGAATGAAAGCTGTTTAAAAATGGGGAAGTGTAGGCAGAGTAGGTGTAAGAGGTTTTAGAAGATACAAAAATTGTATGAAGTACCCTCCATGTGTTACAGGACCAGCAGAGAAAGATGAAACATCAATTTAAAATATATTAGTCAAGATAAGATTATGAAGAGGTTTTACACATAGATTTAAAATAATTGTATTAAGAAAGAACGGAAGCTAAAGACAAGCATCTGCCATGAGCTTTCAGATATTTCTTAGGAGGCCCTTTCATATTTTTTCTTTGGTTTTGTTTGATTTTTGAACTCTGCAACTTACCAGGTTTTGTGCTGCTGTCAAGGTATTGTGGTGCAGATGAAGGTTGAGGATTGAGGGAATTTGGATATGAGGATTCTGGAGAATGTCCTCCTGCAGGAGCATGGTTCTCATAGTTGCTTGTACCACTTGATTGGTAGTATGGTCTAGTAGTAGTTGAAGTCTTGTAATAAAGTTCATATGCTGCATAAGGGTTTTCAGTCGTTGATTGTATTTGGTAAGGGTCATGTACATCAGTTGTTGACGAGTAGTACTTATTATCTGGTGCCTTGTAATTTTGTCTAGGCTGTCCAAAAATACTAAAATCATAAGGGTTCTTTGTTGTAGTATATGGAGCCAGAGTACTTGACGTCCTATAGTATTCCTCGTATGTATTAGGTATAATACTTGAAGTACGGTAGTATTCAACATTAGAATTTGGTGCTTCCGTTGAAGTTTTATAGTAATCCTGATATATTTTTTCTGAAGGATTAGTTGTTTTATAATAGTCATATAGGTTCTGTTTTGTAGTTGAGGTCCTATAATATTCATCATACAGATTACTTTTTGAAGTAGATGTTCTGTAGTACTCATGATACAAATTGTGTTTGGTTGTTGATGTTTTATAATAATCCTCATACAAATTTGGTCTTACTGTGGCATCTTGATTGTGACCAGCTGACCTTGTTTGAGAAAATTGAGAGTTATGATCAGTAGATTTTCCAAAATCACTGAAGTCATAAGGACTTCTAGTTGTACTAAAAGTGTGGAACAAATTGGATTGTGTTGTTGGTTTTTGAATTATTTCATTGTTATGGTAACTGTCACTTCTATTATTCACATTATAAAGATCTATCTGATCATTTCTTTGAGGATTTGCAGTTGCTGGATCATTTTCTTTCAAAGTTATTAGAGTTGATTTTTGTCCATCATCTAAGGGCAGAGAACTTTTGTAATAACTTTCTTCATTGTGCCCTATGATTTTTCCTGTTTCATGGTTTTGGCCTTTGTTTTGTTGTGTAGTGTCATATGATGTAGAGTAGGAGTAAGTAATGTATGATTTTGTCGTGTCAGGATTTGGTGTTGTCGTTATGTCATTCAGTCGGTCATTCCAGAACTCGGCCCAGTCAGACCTGCAGTTTACCAAAATTAGTACATATTTGTTAGCCTTTTATGTTTTCTACAACTTTTTTTGCTATGCGTACTGTGTGCTACTTGTCGGGCACCATATCATATCCATCATGCACTATCGAGCAAGCAACAAGACCAAAAGCTATAGAAACCAAATAATTATTTTTGTCTAAGACTTTGGTATAAGACAATGTTTGTATAGGACTTGAAATACTTAATTTGGTAACAACAATATTTAATTCACCGATGATCTTTTGATTGACAGTGGAAGAAATTTAAATTTCTTTTGGTCCAGTCCATAGCTCTTAACAGTGATTTTCTAGTCATGTACTTGTAAATTTGGTAGTTTCATACTCCTACACCACAGCACTCATTTCCCACCCAGTAATGCAAGACAAAATGCAATATATTCCTCATTCTCTGTGCCATTTTGTACATTATTATTTGATTAAATTTTTGTTTGTAATGTTGTTTATCATTAGCAATTAAGTTTTAAAATTCACCATGCATATTTTTTTCCTTTATACAGTTCATGCTACCCTATTATTTTAATGTAAAAGTGTGGATTTTATTTAGTACCGCTCATTATTTGTTCATAAATACTAGTAAATGAATCATGCCTTACCTTTGTGTTGTGATGTTATAAGTATAATACGGCCTTGGTTGAGTGGCTGATCCATCATCATCGATTCTTCTCAGGAAAGCTGGTGCATTTTGAGAGTAGTCAGGAATAATATTCTCATGCTCTACCACACATTTTCCATTCATGCAATACTGCAAAATATATGAGACACAATACAATTATCTACACAGGTCAATGAAATTTGCTTGGTTTATTTGTACTGGGTTTTTGAATACCTGTCCATCTCCACAAGGGGAGCCTTCAGCTGCAGGTCTGTAAGCTACACAATAACCTGAACCAGAATCAAAGCAGAAAAGCTGGGCGCACACTCTATCATCTTTCTGTAAATATTAAAAATATGGAGGATTGTTATTTCCAGTCAATAATAATAATAAGAAAAAGGGAAAGTAAATGGTGAAACTCACAAAGCATGCACTTGTTCCTCTGTCTTTCCGGCATTGAGCATCTAATGTCAACAATTTGCCAGGCAAAACTCTTGGTAAAGACTCATCTTCATGCGGGGAGTTGTATAGACATGTAGCTGTGTCTCCACTAGAAAAACATACAAAAGAATTAAATCAAGAAGAAAAAATAAAGCTTGTTTGTTAATTTTCAAGAACAGAGATTTTTTGCAGTAGTTTGTAAGATTTATCTTACTTTAGGAAATGATGAAAAGAGGAAACAGTGCATGGAGACCATTTGAAACCCTTCTCAGTGTGACGCAAATCACTCATGATATAACCATCTTCCCAACGGCATTTTTCTGCACCTGGACCTCCAAGATAACTTGGAGGTGGAGAACCATCATGAACTGCTCCCAGTCTGTATGAAAACCAAATAAAAATGGTTGAATATGGTAGAATTTTTTTTTCTATATTGTAGTTTGTTTAGTGCAGTTACACTCACAGATGTCCCACTTCATGGGCAGCAACTATGATACCGGAGAATCCACCTGTGTCTTCAATTATAGCTACACTGTTCACCTTCTCTAGACGTTTGTTGACTACACATGCTCCCCCTACATATGCAAAACCTGAAAATTTATACAAACATTTTTCAAAAAATAACCCCACAAAAAAACACAAATTAATCTTTTTCTCTGTCTTGTTTTCTTTTGATGAAATTAAAATGGATTTGCGGATTAAATGATACAAGGCTTTATCAAACCTCTTCTTATTAACAATGTGAAAGAAGTATATTAATCCAATGCCAGCAAGCTTTAAGTTTATTTGCCAAGTTTTTATGCCATATATTTTAAGGAAATTGGACAGAAATGTCACATGTTAATCAGGACAGATTTTAAGGATAGCACATTAGATACAGCAAAGATTTCAGAATTCCTTTCCCATTGTTAGTGGAAAGTCAGAAATCAACTACTCTGTTAGATGACCATTGTCAAGATGCATTATGTTAGTAGATGCATACTGCCCCTCATGCTCTTTCGGTCATACATTTTTCTCCTTGATATTAATAAATATGTGGAGATTTGGCTTACCTTTAGCTGGTGCTGTCCTTAGGTTTTGAGACACTAATTTATGGTTGTGTTAACACTTGTATTTGTTAGGCATGAAAGTTGTGTCGACCATGGGATATTTAAAGAGAAGTAAGACACGTATTGACAGTCAAAGTTTGAAAATTAGCAAGGCAAAGCTGTCATGAGGCAATTGAAAGTGCTGTTTTGACCATTCAATGATAGACATGACAAGTTTTATTTCTTTAATATTCCTATCTGTGAGGTGACTAGAAGCAACACACACAGCTGGAAAGAACATGAAATGGGGCGATTGCTGGTGAAATGCTTGTTATGGTAAGGAAGAGCAAAGTTGCATGTGACTAGTGTCACGCTTACTGTTTACGAACAGTTTGCAAATTTTTATTGCATTATATAAAACTTTGCTCTGCCTTCTAGAGTGATCTTAGATTAAATACCCACCTGCAGTGCCTCTGTTGCAGGCGTCATTTGGATATTGTCTTCTGCACATATCTAATCTGAAATCACACAAGCATACCACTGGAACACCACAACCATATGTGAGCCAAACTGAACCCATGGCAGACCTTCTCACACTGTCATAACTCCATGTTAAAAATGGTTAATTGTTGTAATGGAGACTATGTACAAAAACACCATATCCTTTCATGCCATGGCATTGAAAAAAAAAAAAGAAACAATATTTAATGCAAGCATAATGAACCAAAATGTTCAAATGAAGGAATTTGATTCAGAGAACTTTTATTACAGAGTAAGCAATACCAAATGAAGGAGTTCTTCTTGCTCATTTTGGTTCAATACTGTCTTAACAAATCCAGAAAGGTATACTACACTATAGTCTTTGCAAATTCAGCTGTTATTCTGCTATCTAAATAATGTCATAGAAAGGCTGGAGAAAACCTTGCGTTCCTAAATTAAATTAAATCAGAACATCAGCCTACATTTGCAAAGATTGTTTACATATATAATAATACTGTACAGCCCGATTCACCGACCGCCGACCAGACTGTTAGAGAGGACCCTTTTTTCATTCCCTTTTCCCGCCCCCATTCTGGATGCAGAGCAGAGAGTTGTTAGACCTGGTCCAGCTCGACCTACCAGCTGTGCCCTTGGTGCAGCGGCCTCCTTTGCGCCGGCGGCACATGTCATACCTGTTGAGCACATATCATGACGGACACGAAAAAAAAACATTCAGCTTCAAAACATGGACAAGTCTCTGACAAAGGGTTATAAATTATTTTAGATTACACCCGGAGGGCACAAAACGGACACTTTTCAGTTTCCTGTGACATCCTCCTATTTTTCAAAACACGGAATTCCTCTTAACTTAAAATGCAGAACAAGAAACACTATTTGATCGCGACCCGCCAACTTCACGCCCAGCTTTACAAAACACCCAGTTCCTTGTGCAAATCGGAGGCCTTACTTGGTGACGGCGACGGCTATGTCGTACACGGGTAGGCGCCGCTCTCGGAACAGGTACTTCCCCATGTCGGTGAGCGCGGCCGCAGAGTCGATAGCGTCCCTCCCCACTCTGTTCCTCTCGAGGTACGGCGTGGCATCGCGTCCCTGGAAGCAGACGCGTCCGTCAGCACGGGGGCGGGAGGAGTCTCCTCTCCGTAGAGACGCTTGTCTCAGTCTCATGCTACTCTCTCGCTCTCTGCTTGCAGGTTCCGTCTGAGCGTTCACGACGCGACGTCCGTGGCCGATCTCCGCAGTTTTGGACCCGGTCGACAGGCAAACGAGACGCGTTGTTCGTCGTCAAAGCAGAAAGCTCCTCAACGGCGACCCGCTGAAATCGAATTGACCGCACCCCGCCGTCAAAGTCCCCGTCGAGGCGAACATCCGTCTCGCCATGGGCGTCAACGAGGCCGTGTTGGAGTATCTGGTGGGCCAGAACAGGCCGTACAGCGCCACCGATGTGACGCAGAACCTGCTCAACGCGCACAGCAAGGGCGCCGTCCAGAAGGCCCTGGAGCAGCTGGCCGCCCAGGGCCGCATCCTGGAGAAGGAGAACGGCAAGCAGAAGGTGTACTGCGCGCTGCAGGCCGAGCCGGAGGGCGCCTCCAAGGAGAACATGGCGCGCGAGCTGCAGGAGCTCAACGCCGCCATCGCCAGCGCCACGCAGAACCTCCGCGCCGTGGAGCAGCAGGTGGGTGAGCGGAGCGGGCCCTCAGCTTATGTACCGGGCATTTGCTGAGTGCGTACCTGTGTTGCGGGATTGCACACTCGCAAGTACTGCAGGGGCCATGGCGCCTTACTGGCGAATGGGGTAGGCAAACCCGCAACACTGTTACACACCCGGTACTCTCCGCTAACTCCGCCTTCTTCCTCCGCTGGCAGGTGCGTGAGGCCGAGGCAGAGCTCAAGGGCCTCCTGAGCGCGCCGACCACGGACGAGGCCGAGAGCGAGGTCGCCGCCCTGGAGAAGCGCGTGCAGCGCCTGCGCGCCAAGCTGGCCGACCTGACCGACACCTACGTCAAGGTAGGAACGCAACGCCAACGACACCAGGGCCGGAACGCGCCCTGTTACTCGTGTAATCATTTCAGCACAGTAAACCGCTAGATGAATTAAAATGTGGTGTCCTCTGTTTCCAGGTGAGTCCGGAGGAACGGCAGAAGACGGACCGCGAGCACGAGACGATGCTCCGCGAGTACAGGAAGCGGAAGCGGATCTGCACCAACATCATGGACAACATCCTGGAGAGCTACCCCAAGAACAAGAAGGCTCTCATCGAGGATATCGGCATCGTCACGGACGAAGAGGCTGGAGTCAAGCTATAGGGCGCAACGCACATTCTGGTAACCCTGTATTAGTCCGTAATGATTTATAGAAAGCACGAGTCTTTCTCAAGTAAAAAGTACATGATCTTTTTTATTTTTGTTTAAACCCAACATCTGATTCGTACCTGTTATTATTTTTTTCTAATGCATTTAATGTTTACGAAACTGTGATTTATTACCTTTTGGATAAGTACTGTAAATATATTTCATAATCGTCATTAAAACTTTTGTAATCAAAAGAAATGCTTTCATTTTTAAACCGCCCCCTCACCGCACGCACCGGCTCCGTCGAGACGTGACGTCACGAAGCGTTGCGACACGACACGACACTCACCCTGGAGATGATGATGCCCGCGATACTTATCCGTATCCTGGGCCCCTTGAGCAGTTTGTATCGCAGGTCCACGCCGTTCCAGAACGACACAAAGTACCTCTTGATCTGGACGTTGTCGCCGCCGTGGAGTCTGAAAGAACAACCCGTTAACGCCTGGTGTCAAAGTTCCGTCTCTTTCCGCACCAGCCCCTTTCATGGCACTTAAATGGGAGCCGACTGTACCTGTATCCGTCGTAGTCGACGATGACGAGGATCTCGGGGTAGATGACGTAGGGCGCCTCTCTCTTGACGATGGACCTCCGCGATCTCGACCCTCTGACCGGCAGCGCGTCGGGCTCCATGAAGGCTGCGGGGAAGACAGGGCGGAGGGCGGGACGGGTTACGCAACAGTGTATCACCGGGACTGCAACAGTTTGCTTTACGCGGCACGACGGCCAGGCCAGGCCATCCGAGAGATGTCCATCTCGGCGGGGCGGGGCGGGGGCGGGGCGGGGCGGCGTGTGGTTGCACGATCACCCCGCGCAGCGGCCCAAAGCTAATGCCCCTAAGCGGCCCTCCCTAGACCGACGCTGACCTTTCACGCAGAGATGGCCGCGCCTCCGCCCCGCGCCGCCCCCGCGCCGCGTCCTGCTCCGATACTGCCATTGCAATCCGACTAGACTAGCCTAGCCTAGAGCCAGAGACACCGGCTGATGTGACATTCCGCGGACACGCTGCATAATGGTCAGTCGAGAGGTTTCCGGCACCGTGGCGCGGCGTGGCGTGGCGCTGACCTATAAGGAGCATCGCGGAGCCAGCCTGTCCTAGAGCTTGCGCGCGGCGCCCGCATCGCGGACGGGCCGGGGCCGGGGCCGGGGCCGGGAGGGGCGGTAAACATTCAAACGCAACGGCCTACGCCCGCGCCGCGCCAGTGGGAGAAGCAGGGGGTATTCCGGGGAGGGTAGTAAGATTGCGAGAAACTGGGGCACCGCCGCGCCGCTACAGTATGGATGGATCTCCGAGCGAAGCGCCGCGACGGCGGAGGCGGAGGCGTCGTGGCGGCAACGCACGCCGCAGAGCGAGCGAGGCGAAGCGAGGACTGTTGGAAAATATTATCTGTGGATATAGGACTTGGGAAACAATGATTGTAGGAGGGCGATGCAGATTATGCAACGTAATTAGGACTTGTTGTCAGGGGGTGATTTACCCTATTTGTAAAAAATGTATGGGAGAGGATGGGGAGGAGAAGGGGGGAGGGGCGGTTTGTAGCCCGCCGCGACGCCCGCCTGCAGTGCAGCAGCCCGCTCCGCTCGCGGGGGGCCGCGATGGACGCCGCCCCGCCCCGCCCCGCCCCGCCCCGCCCGGGTGGGCCCCCGCGCTGGCTACGCCGGCTTAACGATATTCATGGCGGTATTTAGGTTTGAGGTCGGCGGGGACGGGAGAAATACGACGGCGACTCTACGAAATGAGCAAGAGGAGCAAAAGTCAAGAGCGGTGCGCGGCGCGGCGGGGCGGGGCGGGGCGGGGCGGGGCGGGGCGGGTCGGGACGGGGCGCGGCGGGGCGCGCTTGCTGATGCGCGCGCACGCGGGGCGCTAGGCCGCTACGCCAAAAGTACTTGTCGGAGTAAGGATATCTTTTCCCCCGAGACCTGATAACTTTTGTAAGAAACAAAAAAATAATCATAACAAGGAAAATTTAACTCTTAAGGGTGAGCCAAAAATTTTACTTTTTTGAAAAAAGGATATATTTAGTAAGTCTTAGTTTTGGTTTTAAGTTCAATCTTTTCGGGAAATTTTTCTTTGAACATCCCAGGTTTAGAAAGCCCACGAAACATGTTCTTGGTGATCCCAAAATCAAGTTACGCCTTGGCTTCCGTGTCTTCTGTGCTGTGCGCCGTCTTCCGTCGTCTGCTAGAAACTCCGCCGTCTCCGTTTTCCATTTTTAAAAGAAATACCAGTACAATATTCTTTGTCAAAGTTTCAAAAACATCCCTGGGCTTTTGCAGGACCACGAATCACGTTTTTAAATTATTATCTCCGTGATTCTCATTATCATCTAGCAGCTCGTTTAGCAGAGATGTTGTTCGAAGCCGAATTGCAACATGCATAAGTTGGCAGCACATGAAACGGTTTTTTTGAAACGCCCTCCCTCGTCAGTCAGTTGTCGGCCAGCCGTCCGTGCGCTTGGCCGTGTCGTGTCGCGCCGTCTCTGTGTCTCGCGCCGCGAGTGAAATTCAATTCAAAAGTCTAGTGATAGTTCGGACATGAAACTATTTAAGTTCAGCTTGCCTCAAACTTAAATGATCGCGAATCGCGTTTCCGTCGGCCGCGCGTCCCTTGTAACTGCGGACAGGGCAGACTGGTGTTAAGAGTTGTTATCGGTCCGTTCCGTCCGGCCCGGCCCGGCTCGGCAGAGCTCCAGATCCAGGGATCAAGATGTCGCCGGCCTGTCCAAGTGCGCCGCCATCTCCATTGCAGCACGGTGTTTCAGGTAGGAAGGAAGTGATTTTTCGATTCAGCTTGGAGTTATTTGTTTTCTACCAAGAGACTAGTCTCTTGAGTCTACACTCGCCCCAGACAAATATTGCGACCGTTGCTCGCCTGAGCGGAGCGGGGCGGGGCGGGGTGGTTGGGGTTAGGGATGGCAGAGGTGAGAGGCGGGCGGGGTGGGGGCGGGAGTTGAGCGTCGAACGGGGATGTTGCGGGCGTCCAACCTTCTTTGTTAAAGTTTCAAAAACATCCCTGGCCTGACAAGACCACGAATCACGTTTTCAATCAGCCTGAAATCAAGTTTCGCCGTCTCAGGCCCCGCCAGCGGATCCTGGACTTCGACGACCCCCACGAGGAGGACGCGACCGCCAGAAGGCGAAGAAGGCCGCGAGGGACGCGGCGAGAGAGGCAGCGAGGGAGCAGCGAGGGAGCAGCAAGGGCTGGCGGACGCACCTCCAGCCCCGCCGTAACGGTAGGCCTACCGCACTACATCTACAACCTTAGATAGGATATGGCTTGGCTCCCTGCGTGACAAGACGGTGCAGGCGGGACTGTCACTGTCTCGGGACCGGGAGGCAGGCAAGTAGCGATGTTTGTCCCTCACCGGACAAACAGACGTGAATGCCAGAGGTCTTTTGAGACTTAGGGTCCATAAATGAAGTGAAGTGAAGTCTCAGGTGTCGCGCTGTGACCTGCTGAACCAATGCTGAACGCACGGCTTCGCCGGTTAAAGATACAGATATAGTAATAGTTACACTTGGCTTAGCCAATGCTAGCCATCGGCTAGGGCTTGCCGGGTGGTCATTAGGCAGCACCCTGCACATGTCCTGCACGCTCTGGCGCGACGGGGCGGGGCGGGGCGGGGCGGGGCGGGGCGGCGCGAGGCTAAGATGATGTTGGTCGTGACGTAACTCTATGCACGTGCGGTATGCCGCCGCGCCGGGCCGCGCCGGGCCGGCCGCCAGCTCACCGTAGTCGCTGAGGTCGGGGTGCGCCTCGGCCGCCTCGCTGCCGGCGCGCTTGTACACGATGTGGGCGTGGTGCTCGACGCGGGGCTCCGGGGAGCGCCGCAGCCGCCGCCGCCCGGGGCCGGGGCCGAGGCCGGGGCCGTCCTCGAAGCGCACGTCGCTGTTGGAGTCCTTGCCCAGGGGGAAGCCCCGCACCACCTCGTCCTCCGAGACGTCCTCCTGCTGGTCCAGGAACATCTCGTCGTCCGGGTCCAGGTGCTTGGCTGGCGCGCCGAGGTGCTGCCGCACCGAGGCCGGCACCGGCTTCACCACCAGGTCGTCGCCGATGGTGCCGTCCTGGGGAGAAGGGACAAGAAACAGAACATGGGTTATATGTATGCAGGGCGGTCGCGAGTCACAGGGCAGTGCAGCCTGCCCAAGCGATCTAGGAAAGTTGAAGGTGTATTCGCAACCCCCAGCAGCACCACTGTGCTCATCCGGACCAATCCGCACCTGATCTGCGGTCACGTGGTCTGGTCAGGGCCGCCAGGTCCACCCCGCTCAGCCCCGCTCAGCCCCGCTCAGCCCCGCTCAGCCCCGCTCAGCCAGCGATAAGGGCAGCACTTTGCGGCCCGGCCCGGCCCGTCCCGGCGCACCCACTCGCTCCAGCAACGCATCCTCAAATGTTAACTCGCTCTGAGTGGCGCGGCGCTGCGTGGCGTGGGAATATGCCAGTGGGTCATAACTCCCGTCCAGTCTGCTAGGCTGCAGCAGGCGTTGCTGGCCTGCTCCACGCCGCAAAACTCGGCAAACCTATTCACTCTGCCACATTGAATTATGATAGGTTTTCCTTTAATTTTCTCTGCCTACCCGTTTAGGTCAGACTCGTAATCTTTTTAACACGGCCATACTGTACAGCTGCGTGTGCAGTAAACGCGATTTCCCGCGACCTCACACGCCGTGTATTTTTTCCTCTCGCTCAGACTCGCGGCGCGGGGGGCGCGGGTATCGGCGCGGCCGCTGCCCATCGCGCCTGCAGGCCAGCCTCTGCTCCCTTACCGGGCACGTCTGCAATTAGTCCGTGACCCGCGACGAGTGATTTTATTACCTCGCCTTGAGCACGCCCCTCACCGCCGCCCCGCCCCGCTCGCCCCGCCCCGCTCGCCTCGGAATTGATCCCCTTCTCTCCACTTCTCTCCCTCACCCTCTCGCGTGAGTTGTGCCGTGTCACGGATAGGATGGATGGCCCAACCACTGCCCACCCCGCCCCACCCCGCCCCGCCCCGCCCCGCCCCGCCGCCATGAGTTGCCCAAAATGGCACAAACGCATCTCTGCTCCGCCCAGCGGCCTTCCCTGCCCTGCGGCCAAATGCAGCCTTGACACGCCAGTGCGAGGCGCGCGCGCGCGCGGGGCACGGTCAAGGCGTCCTGCACTCAGGGGGGGGCGGGGCGGGGCGGGGCGGGCACAGCGAGCGGCGATAATTACCCTCATTGCACCCGTCCCGCCCCACCCCGCCACACCCCGCCACACCCCGCCCCGCCAGCGACAACATGCCGCTTCGCACCGCGCCGTGCGGTTCGCACCGGTCCCAAACATGGAGTCCCGCAGGAGCAACTCTTCATCTGTTGGACGCTCTGCTCCGCGGGTCTGCCGCCTGCTGCCCGGAGGTCCTGGAGGCTTCAGCAGGCCTGCAGGTGCCCCCCCGCAGGAGCCCTGGCCAGCCCCTCCCCACCGTGACGTCACCACCAGCATCCCGCTGACAGTGGAATAGGGCGGGGCGGGGCTGCTCGGAGCGCTCGCGGCGCGGCGCGGCGTGGGGCTCTCAGAGAGACCGCTGCTGCAGAAATAGTTGCAGCCAGCAGACGAGACTCAAGGACGCCCCAGCCCAGCCCAGCTGCAGCAGCTGCAGCTGCCACACCTGCGCGCCGCGACGCGCCTCCGCGCGCTCTCCTGCACCTGCTGCGCCCTGCCGCGTCCGGGACGCGCTCACCCGGTTGTCGTGGCCTGCGCTGCCCTTCCCATAGCCCCGCCCCGCCCCGCCCCGCCCCGCCCCGCCCCGCCCCACCCCGCCCCTACTCACCAGCAGGTAGGAGCCGTCCGGGTCCCGGTGCAGCAGGATGGCCGCCTCGCTGTCCTCGTCCTGGAAGATCTCCCCGATGTGCTCCCCTTCCTGGAACAGAAACAGGCGCGCGGGGCATTTTAGAACAGTAATCACGCCAAACGTCTCAATCGCGATCACGCCGCTCGGCTCGGCTCGGCTCGGCTCGGCTCGGCTCAGCCTCAGGAGTGTGGCCGAGCCGAGCAGTGTTGAAGTGTTCCCGCCACCTCGCCTGCCTCCGCCCCGCCGCGACCCTTCTCTCTGACGTCATGCACGGCAGGGGCGCATCCCTGTCGGCCGGGGGACCGCTCTGACCGGAGGGGGAGGAGGGGTGCTCGGCTCGGGGCAGGGCTCAATAGTGTATACACCTCTCGGAAGCCACAAGAGCGAGCTGGACCGGCTTCCCCCTATTCGGCTGGCGCTCTGCTGGAGGCCAACGAGTGCGTAGAGCAGAACGGCGACCGGGGCGCATTGGGTGGTCACCCTACCTTACAACATGCGCTCGATTCTGTCCCGCTCCGCCCACAGGCGCCGGCGCCAGGGCCGGCCAAAGACACCCCCGCAGAAACACGTACTGTATTTCCCTATTCGGTTGGCGCTTTGGTGCAGGCCAACGAGTGCGTGGAGCAGGACGGCGAGCGGAGGCGCTTTTCCCATAGAGGCAGCGGTAGCTCAGTGGATAGAGTCGCTGGCCGGGAACTGCTCACCGCACCGTCTGGGGTTCGAATCCCACGCGGTATGTTTTGGATTTTCGCATTCCCCAAATGCAGAGCTTGGCACAACCATATCGTGAGGGCACTCTGTCTGTCTCTCTCAGACGCGTGCCTGGCCGCAGGAGCAGGAGGGCTACGTCGGCTACGTCTGAGACGCAGCGGACGAGAGCTGCGTCCGCCTTTCGGCCAGCTGACGAATCGAGTAGGTCGTGCTTTCGGCCGGGCGGGGCGAGTGTGTTTGCCGCAGTTTCCCGTCAGGGTCCGTCGCGTCGCGTGTTTGTTGGCAGCTCGTCTCGTCTGGTCTCGTCTCGTCTCGTCGCCAGCCCCCGCCCCGCCCCGCCCCGCACCACAGTGTCTGTTACAGTCAGTTGTGGGGATCTTGGGTGGCAGCCCGGCCGGCCGGCGCAGTCGAATGTGAAGTGTGTATCAAATGCAAATGCAGTCGGCCTTTAGCGAAAAGTGAATCTGGCCTCAGTGAAAAGTAAATCTGGCCTCAGTGAAAAGTAAATCCGGCCTCAGTGAAAAGTAAATCTGGCCTCAGTGAAAAGTAAATCTGGCCTCAGTGAAAAGTAAATCCGGCCTCAGTGAAAAGTAAATCCGGCCTCAGTGAAAGTGAAAAAGTGTTGTGTGCATCACTCTACATGAAAGGCGCCGACATGCTTCTTCTCGTGTCGCGGTTACAACTCGACGACACACGTGAGTTGATATTGTCTTCGTTGGTGCTTTGCTCGGGATATTAGTCTTGTAGGGTGTTTCTAGGACGATAGGTTTCTATGACGTTGGGTCTGATAATTAATTTGTAGCGCCTCTGCCGGACAGACACCGCGCCGCACCGCGGCCTGGCCTACATGCGTCTCTCTTCCTCTCCGCGCTCAGCCGCTCAGCACATAGCCACCCCCGCACTGGCAGCTGCTGGCAGCAGCCAGCGGCCCGAGCTGCGTGCTGATGCCGTCCTATAAGGCCGTGCCCCCCCTCCCCCCCCCACACACACACTGCCCCGTCCAGCGCTGCTGACATGCCCCAGTACGCCAGTTTCCTCCTCGTGGGTCGTGCGATACAGCCCGCCCCGCCCCGCCCCGCCCGGGACCGCTTCAGCTCGCACGGTGCACCGCTGAGCTGAGATGCTCCACTACACTGACGCGGGCCGGGCCGGGCCGGGCGGCGCGAGGCGAGGGGGGCGAGGGGCGCGAGCTGACAGCTGGATCGTCCTGTCTGCCCTGCCCTGCCCTGCCCTGCCCTGCCCTGCCCTGCCCTGCCCCGCCCGCCTGTCAGCCGCCAGCTGAGCTGACCGGGGGCTGATTGGCTTCCTGCACCGCGAGCGTTGAGGACTGGGAGGGCGGGCGCGGGCAGGGGCACGACGCAGTGTTGCCACACAAGTAGGCACAAATACCCGCGACCGCCTACTAGGCAAACCCTCCACGCTTGAGACTACCTATTGCCCAGGGAACTACTGCCTACTTTTCTGGCTGCACTGACTCGGGTGCGCTGCGCTGGGCGCGGCGGTGGAGCGCCGTGCGCGGTAGGCCACCTGTTGTGCGCGAGAGTGCGGTGGGCTGGCCCGCCAGGAGGGGGAGGGGGGGGGGGGGCAAGGTCGCCCCGCGGCGCGCTCGCGCTGCCCGCTCCCGTTCTATCGCCCGGCGGCCCGGCCCGGCCCGCTGCCGCGATGTGTCCCATCTTATTTTGTGCGGCAGCTGTCTGCCGCGTCGTGTCGCAAACGTGGAAAAGAAGACGCTGTTGAGGCAGGCGCGAGGCCGAACGTTCGGAAGGGGGGGGGGGGCGACGTGGTCGGGGACGGTGATGAAAGGAGAAAGAAATAGTCCAATACGACGATGTACAGGACAGTCGTGAGGTGCGGGTGGGTCGCGCCGCCGCGCCGGGCTGGGCTTGGTCGAGTCCAGGAAGTGCAGGGTGCCCGCCAGATGGGGGGGTGGCCGTCACGAACTGGGTCAGTATGAGGGCATCCAGCACCGGCTGGACTGGGGCAGAATGTGTGTGCGCGCGCGCGCGTGTGTGTGAGAGAGAGGTCGGAGAGAAGCAGGGTGACTACAGGAGTGAGGCGCAATGTCACGATGAAACAGGTTGACGCGTTTTTGTCTTTGAAAAAAGAACTCTAACTGCGGAGTCCGGGCACCGCGAGCTAGGAGCTGGTCTGGTGGGCCTCCAGCGCGGCGCTGCGCGGCGCCTAGCCGTCGGTCTCTCCCCCTCCCCCTCCCCCCGCGCGTGAGGCTGCACGGCCAGCAAAGGGTGATAATGATGTCGTTACGATGAGCGCGATGAGAGCCTCGACCGCGGAGATGGAAGGGGGGGGGGGGGCGATCGCTGCTGGAGATGGTCCGCGACAGCGAGAGCACGTACCCGCCCCGCCCCGCCCCGCCGCCGGCCGCACAGACCGCTCTCGACGCGTAGTACTCTCTGCTTCCTAGTTTCCCACGTGGTCCAGCGCGCAAGGTGTGCGTGTGTGTACGCGCGCGCGTGAGCGGGGAGTGGCGCGGCGCGGGTCGACGCTCGGGACGCGACGGGACGCGACGGGATGGTCTCATTGTCGACCTTGCGGTGGGTATAATCACAGCGCCCTGCCTGCCGGTCATTATTCACACTCCTGATCACGGCCTCGTTATCCTCGTCCACCTGCGTCCAGCAGCGCCAGTAGCGCGGCAGCAGCGCGCCAGCAGCGCCCCCTGTAATTTCATTCAGAACGCACTCGAATGCTAACGAACACATTTCATATGTGAGTCCGGCGGCGGGCCCGCCCCGCCCAGCCCCGCCCCGCCCCGCCCC
The DNA here is from genome assembly GCA_033675135.1 of Frankliniella intonsa. Taxonomy (NCBI): domain Eukaryota; kingdom Metazoa; phylum Arthropoda; class Insecta; order Thysanoptera; family Thripidae; genus Frankliniella; species Frankliniella intonsa. Next base: position 4,104,214 of record CM066254.1, read on the forward strand.
GCCCGCCCCGCCCCGCCCGCGGCCCGGCCCGCCCGCGGAGGTTGTTTTTGGCGGGCCTGGGAATTGTTGAAACACATCCGGTTCCGCTTCTCAGAGTGGCGGCGGGGCGGCGCGGCGCGGCGTGGTCGACCATCGCGTCGCCAGAACACGTCGTGGATGACCGTAGAAATTAAAATGACGGCGGCCTGTCCTGCACGCGGGGGTTGCCTAGTAGGCAGGCGCGGAGGTGGCTGCCTGTTCTTGCAAGCATTTGTGCTACACGGGATTTTGCCTAACTTTGCTGCTGGCAGGCGTATAGGGCCGAGGTCGGGAGGGGAGGGGTATAGGGGTAGGAATGGGAGACATGAAGGGGTAGGGAGGGAGAGAGGGAGGAGTAGGGAGGGAGAGAGGGAGGAGTAGGGAGGGAGAGAGGGAGGAGTAGGGAGGGAGAGAGACAAAGGGGCACAATAACCGGGTATTGCGGCCGACACCCTTGTCGCTAAGCGGGATAGCAGAGCAGCGCAGAGCAGGGATAGGCGGACAATAGGAGCGAATCGCTTACAGAGTGGCAGGCCTGGCGGGGCGGGGCGGGGCGGGGCGGGGCGGGGCGGGGCGGGCGCACGGGGGCTGCCCCTTGGATCGGCTAACCTGACCCAGTTCGGCCGGCCCGGCCGGACCGTCCGGTTTCCGTGTATGCTGTGCTGTGCTGGCGGACCTTACCCCTCCGTTTGGCAGCCATTGACGACGAAAACGTTACACACGAGAGACCGAACGAGAGAGACCGTTTACCTGGCATCGCTACGGAAACGTAACGTAACTTAACGTAACGTAACGTAACGCACGCGCGGTCTCGTTCATTTTTTCCCGTCCGATTCCCTTTTCCTGCGTGATGAGTTGCTCCGCTCTAAACACGCTGAAATGTTTGCAGCGCGGCGGTGGAAGGCCCGGCCGGTACCCGCCCCGCCCCGCCCCACCTCGCCCCGCTGCTTGCAAATCCAGCCGACTTTTTATGCAATTCTCATTGGTCCGGAACTCTGGTGTGGTGGCGAGGGGTGGCGGGGCGTGGCGCTGCTGGGCGGGGCGGGGCGTGGTGGAGCTGCTCAGGACGCCCTCCCTCCACTCCAGCCGCCGCCGGTCCGGCCATCCCCCGCCACGCCCCGCCACGCCCCGCCACGCCCCGCCACGCCCCGCCACGCCCCGGCCGCGTGCGTGTTGCACAAGTGCCTTGCCGACGCATTGAGCAAGTCGATCAACAAGTTCCTCGTTTGGACCCGCCCGGCCCGGCCCGGCCTGGCCCGCTATCGCCCGCTATGAACGCCATTTTAACGCAACGCGACTTCGGACGAGAGCCCTATCAAGTTAGCAGCGCCAAGGGTATCTGGAGCGGCTGCGGACCAATCAGAACAAAGGCAAAATCAATCGGCCGATCCGCGTTGAGTTGCTGCGTTGCGCCTGCGCCTCAGAGCGTCGTGGCGTGGCGGGGCGTGGCGGGGCGTGGCGGGGCGTGGTGGGGCGTGGCGGGGTGTGGCGTGGCTGGACGGTTGATTTATAGCGACGATAATTAACGTCAAGCGTCTCTTGTCAAGCCTCCCTACCCGCCGCACCTTCACGTGTACCACGACGCACCTCACAGGGCGGGGGTGTAAGATTGGTTGCCTACATTGAGGGGCTATTGCTGCGTACAGTATGCCGCTCCCCCACTACTCCGCGCCTGTATGGAGCGGGCTGGGCTGACTTGCATCGGTAATCACGTGACACTGGTCCGCAGGCGGGCCAGGCCCCCGTCCCGTCCCGTCCCGTCCTTAACCCCAAACTTGTTGAGCGCGCGGCGCTTAGTGCAAGTCTGGGGCTGCCCCTCGCTGGGCACGGCGGGGGCGGGGCGGGGGGCGGCCGCGGCAGCGCCATAGCGATATTTTGAAAAGGTTACGAAAATAATTTATTCGCCACATCAAAAACTTTTTGCTTCTATGAGAGGAGGAGGCTGTTTGAAGTATTTTTTTTTCACCCCTTGTCGTGATGGCGTGCCTGCACGAGTCTCGTGAGCATCCTAGACCTCTCCCCCGCCCTCCCCCGTCTTCACAAACTGTTTCTCTTTAAGCACGCTGTCAAAAAGTTGCCAAGGCATCCTCTTACTTCTAAAGCATTTTACGTTGCCATGCTAACGGAGGCCGCGCCTTGTCTTGTGGCTCGCAAAATAATTTATAGAAAGACGCGGTGCGCGGCGGATCCGCGAGCGAGAATGGCGGCCTCTTGGCAGCACTAGCGACCCATTACTGGCGGGGTGGCGGCGCCTACTGCCAGCGCTGCTGCGTTCTTTAGCACCGCTTCTGTTTTTGGCGCCGCACTGTAAAATCCTTACGAAGTAATTTCTTCGTAACGTTGCGAAGCATTTGGCTGCTTCGCAATGCTTCGTAATACAAAGCATTTTCTTCGCAAGCCCTGCCTTACGAAGAAATTTGTTTGTACACTACGAAGAAAATGCTTCGTAATACGAAGCAGCCGAATGCTTCGCAGCTTACGAACGCTTACGAACGCTTACGAACACAATTTCTTCGCAAGGTTTTTACAGTGCGAGAGGGACGGGAGGGGCGGGGCGGAGCGGGTCGGCAGGGCAAAATCGATTCCGTTGGTTTGATTTCTCGTCTGCTCCAATGCTCGGGCACCGCGACTATAACTCTCCCCCCCCCCACTAGAAACAGATGCGAGCTCCAATTAGTGTCCCCGGCCTACTTGGCGCCGCCAGGGGAAGTTCCACACGCTTGATCAAAGATTTACAACTTTTTCTTTCTAACGTGTGTCGGGCGCAGCAAGTTATGACACCCAAAAGAGCAAAAAAAAAAAAAAAAAAAGTAGAACGCGGTATTTTTTTCAAGCTTGACTACCGCCAGAAACTACGCGGAAGATGAAAACTGCACATGACTTTTTATGCAGTCCTGCAAAATTGATCGGAATCATCGACTGAAAACATCGTAATAACGCTCTACTTTCCAGCGCAAAGCAGTTTCCGGGAAACAATAAAAATTAGGAGCACGTCCTTCCCGTCTGGTACCGCCCCGCCCCGCCCCGCCCCGCCCCGCCCCGCCCCGCCCCGCCCCGCCCCGCCCCGCTGTCAGGGTCCAGCCGCGGCGGGCGAGAGCGGCCCTAGCGGCGGGCCGGGTCGGGCGTGCTCTACCGGTAACTGTGATGTGGGGGTGTCCCCCTCCCCCCCTCCTCATTTACATACGAGCGCTGTACTGCCGCGGCAGGCCGAGCCGTCGCGTCGGGCCGGGCCGGGCCGGGCCGGCCGTCTGGGCGATCCCTGTGCACTTTCACTAGTTCCCCGGCGAGGGAAGGGGGGAGGCATTACGCTATAGCGCACCACCTGCTGCAGTGAGCCGGAAGGTCGCCGGCCAGCCCGGGCGCTTCCTATAATCGTCTTCACACGCACACGCACACACACACACGCACGCGCTCGCGCGCTCGCACAGGTGGTGAGTGGCGGGTCAGCGAGGCGTGGTAGCAGCTGTAATCTCTCAACTCCAAGCTTTTTTTACCTCGGCAAAAATGACCATATAACAATATATTTAACTTGTCTACTTTTCCGCCGCGCAGCGACAGTAGTTGGCAAGTCAAACGAGTAAAACGAACAGCGGTGCGCTGCAGACGCCACGGTAAACGCAAAGGAAGGTTGTACAGCCGGGGGGGGGGGGGGGGGGTAAAGCGAAGGGAAAAAGGAAAAACAAAGTGGGGTGACTGGGCCTGGCCGGGTGAGGCCGGGCCGGGCGAGGCGAGGCGGGGCGGCCGGATAGCTGGGTGCCCGGCCCGGCCCGGCCAGCTGCCTAACTGAAATCGAAAGTTACGTCGCCATGCCGGCTGGCCGCTGGCCGCCCCCAGCCCGAGCCCCGCCCCGCCCCGCCCCGCCCCGCCCCGCCCGTCTTTGTGTAGGTAAACAGCCCCCATTCAGGGTCCCGGACCGGACGGGACGGCGCCGGCCCGGCTGCGGCGCTGTGGGCGCTGTCCGCCCCGCCCCGCCCCGGCCCACCCGCTTCCGATGCCGAATTGAAAAACAGTCATTATCATCTCAGTCTCGTCTCCAATCTCCGGATCGAATTCCGTTTCCGAAAAATCAATTTCTCTTGGCGACCCACACGTTGCACGCAGAAACTGTCTACCGCGTGTGCTCTCTGTGCCTCCTGCCCCCCCCCCCCACACACACACACACGAGGAGGCAAAAGGCGATGAAAACGGAGCGGCCCAGCGGCGAAGATACGATCGGCCGGCCGCCGCCAATAAGTCATGTATAGACTAATCCAATCCGCCGGTCGGGCAGGGCGGGCGGGCCAATCCGCCTCCCTTTGTTTCGTAACGTTTGCCGTCGTCGCCTATCGGCCGCCCCGCCCCGCCCCGCCCCGCCCCGCCCCGCCCCGCCACACCTGCCACGCCCAACACGCCACTCATACGCGCGCGCGCTCCCGGGTTTATCTGCGCTCGCCGGAGATTTCGAAAATAACCGTTTCCATGATGCACGATCTGTTTGGCTACTACAGTCGCCGCCAATTTTTGACAATCCTGTCATTATGTCTAAGTGATAGTCATGAGGCACTACCATTCACGATGTCAGAAGGTGACAAATTTTTTGCAGTGTAGTTTTTTCTCCCGTGTCCCTATCAGCCCCGCAGCGCCGGGCTGGCCGGGCGAGTGCGCTGGTGGCTGCAGTTCACCTTGCGACCCAGGTGCGTGAGACTTCCCGCGGTCATTTACGCCTGTTCAAGTAGGGCGCGCCCGCCCCACCCCGCCCCGCTCCGCCCCGCCCCACCCCGCCCCAAAGAGGAACAACAACTTTATACTCTCCCGTGCTCTCCGCTGCTCGGGCGTGATGGCCTGTCTGCCTTATGCCCTCCCGCGAGCTCCGTCCGGGTACGCGTACAAAGCACAGGGTACTTGTATACTCTCTTCAGAAAAGCCCCCGGAACGCATCACTCAGAAAACGTGGATTTTCATTTTCCCCACATCTCTGTCCTTTTTATTACTTTATAAAAATAGAACAATGTTCAAAATAGAATCTTTCCGTCGTTCTCTTAGATTCTACAGCATGCATGGCATGGTGTGGTACTCACGTGGTGGAGCTCGGTGTAGTCCACGTCGGTGCCGTTGGCGTGGTCCGCGACGAACACCTTGAGCTCCTTGTTGAGGAGGCCGTGGGCGGGCCGCAGGCGCAGCTGGTGCTGGCGGCCGAACGCCGACAGCTCCACGATCCGCGACACGTCCACTGCCGCCCCCGGCTCCGCCCCCGGCCCCGCCCCCGCCGCCCCCGCGGGCCGCCCCCCGCTGTCCTCCGGGGCCGGCGTGCTCGTGGTCGTGGTGGTGGTCCTGGTCCCCCCTCCCCCGCCGCCCGCCAGGTCCCCCCGGGCGGGCAGCCGCGACCGCACCCGGACCACCTCGTACTCGGGCACTGCAACAGAACCAGAGCCGATCAGCCACACAACACCGACAATTTCGCACTGGCTGAAGTTTGTGGAGTTTCAGCGCACTGCTCAGAATCCTCAATTTTATCTTATGTTTCTACTCGGAAATTCATGTAAAATAATTCAGGAAACAGGAAGGCGGTGCACGGTGCAACGACCCCGACCCGGCGTGCGAACTCCGCCTCAGCACGGGGTTATCGTGACAATGGCACGTCAATGACGTGCCGATAGTGACGTGCCAGCAGCACGTCGCTGCCAGTGCCGGGCCAGCAGCACTGTTAAAAATCCCGTACCCTATTCCACAGATACTACGGTAAAATCCGTTTTGTTTGATTACGGAACAGCCGTATCATAAAAATACGGTGTTTTCCGTGACCAATTCCGTAGTTAAGTTTCTTCAAACTTCGAAAAAAGTTAAATTAAAGGCAGTACGGTCGTACGTACTACGGACGTCCCGTACCCACTAAAAACGGTCCAGACCTGGTAAAAAATTAACGGGGAAACCGTAGAAATTACCGTGGAAATTTCTGGCAGTGAGGGTATGCTCCAGCGCGGCCCAGACACCTCAAACTGCACCTCCACGGGGAGGCCGGGCCCGGGCCGGTCTAAGCAACAGCAGAGCCGCGCCGGGCGGAGAGAGGAGAGAGGAGCGCGCCCTCTGATGAGCAGCATTGTAGGCCCGGGGCGGGGCGGGGCGCGGCGGGGTGGGCCCTGATTGGCGGATTGTCTCTCTCATTAGCACCTCTGCGGCGGGCCGAGACCAATAGGAATGCGCGGCGCGGAACTTGAAAACGCGAAAACGAAGCCGGGGGGAACCTTGAGAGGCGGCGGCGCGCTTGGCTAACATTGACTCTGGCCGCGGGGCGGGGCGGGGCGGCGCGGGGAGGCTGTTCCCAAGAGTTTACTCTCTGGCGGCCAGGAGAAGGCATTAACTTGCTGGAGGCACGACCCACCGGGGTCAGAGGCGGGCGCAGCGCACGGAGACACTCGAAGAAAAAGAGGCGTTCTCTTGACGATAGCCACGTGGTGCAGTACTAGGCGGGGTAGCGCCGTGGTGGTAGGCAACCGCCGTGATCCGCCGGACACGGGGGCGCTGCGGGCCTGCCTATCCACTCTAAGGCAGGCGCCGTGGCGGTAGGCAACCGCCGTGGCCCGCGAGGCATGCGAGAGTAGCGGGTTGCCTACCCATCGCTTGTCAGGCGCCCGCGCCGGCGGCAGACCGGATAGGCGATACGGGGCGGGGCGCGGCGGGGCGGGCGGGGCGGGGCGGGGTCGCGGGCGGAGATTGCAACGGTGGTGTTGCATACGAACCTTCATCGTGGCGCTCGACCTGGAACAGCCGCCTTAGGTCGTCCACGCTCATGCGTTTGTGAATCTGCGAAAGACAAGAAAACTATGTTAGACGAATGAGCTGGGGTGACAACAGTGTGCAGGGCGGGGCGGGGCGGGGCGGGGTGGAGCGGGGCGAGCGCAGCGGACAGCGGGATGAGGCAAGGTGCCGTGGACGCTGCATATGGTAATGCAGTGCGCGCCGCGCCGCGCCACCCAGGTGTGTTAAAAGGCCAGACATCCTGTTAAATAATGCCCTATTCGGGCGAGCCGAGCCGAACAGTGTCGTAACTCGCCTTCACCTGCACGACTGATGCAGTGCGTTCGGCTGTGGCTGAGCTGCACCACACTGTTAACATTTTTATCATTTGCAAACTTTATTACGATCGACGCGTTTCTTTTTTTTTGTGTGTGAGATTCTGTGCCAGCAAGCGTGGACTTTGAAAAGGCCAGACTTCCGCGATGTGTGCGAGAGATCCTCGCGTTGAGGGAGCAGGGTAACTGATGCGGGTGAGCCTGTTGCGTCCTTTTAGAGGGAGAGAGAGAGAGGGGGGGGGGATCCTCTGTGGTGTAACACAGTCGCCCGCAGCACGGTGATGGCACACTCACACACACATGCTCGTGTAACTGGTCCATTGACACCTTGATGTTGTGACTGCCTCTCGCCTCTCCCCCCCCCCCATACGCTTTTACTATCTCCCTACTTATAATTTTGAGCTGCCTAAACTAACTAACCAAGGCCTTTACTCTCTTCTACTCCACGTATCGTATCTGGCCCCCCTTTTCGCTCCCTCTGCCGCGCCGATCGGCTCAGGGGGTAATGTGAGCGGACACTTTCGCCACGACAGCATAACCTGCTAACGGCGCGGACACGACGCGGCTCGCGTTGCACTGGCATTGCTCTGTGCTTCACGTGCAACGGTGTGTGTGAGAGAGAGAGAGAGAGGTAGATCAGCAAAACCACACACACACACACATTATCGGGAAAAAGTAGCAAGCAACGCTCATTTGGCAGGGTACGGCAAGGCTGGCATTTGTCTACTCCGCTGACCCGTAAAAAAAATATAAGAAAACCCTTACATGGCGCTTGCGACGAAAGGCTACGGCCGGGCCGGGCCGGGCGCCCCCTACCGCGTGTATCGGTCGAGTCGTTCTCTTTAGCCCCGACACACGCCTACACACACACACACACACACTCACACTGACTCGCGGCCAAAACACTGTTGTTATGGCCAGGCACCAGCACTCGGGCTTGCGCAAAGCCACGCAGAGCTGAGCCGCGCAGCGGCGCGCCAGGCCCGACCAGACGAGTTCAATTAAAAGCCCGCTTGACCATACCCGCCCCACCCCGCCCCGCCCCACCCCGCCCCGCCCCACCCCACCACGCTCGGCCACGGCATGGCCATAATGCGATAACCTTATTTCAGCAACAAAGTCCATCTCATCCGTTATGGAACAATGAGGCGAGCCCCGCCCGCCCCGCCCCTCCCGGGGATGTTTTTAGCACGGCGGGGTGGAGTGCCGCTCTGGGCTTTAGCCTGGGGAGGGGCCAGGCCTGGGGCCTTATGGCCGGTCGCGAATCAAAGCGGTCCATCGGGGTGGGGCAACAGCGACACACCAGCGCGGGGAGGGTGGCGGGCAGGTTATGATGAAGATACGCCGGGGAGTCTGTCTTTAACTAGTCTGTGGCGGCCAGCCGCGAGGCGACGCGAGGTGGCGCCGCCTCTGCGCGGCAGCATCGCATAATTTTGACCAATTGTTATATTATTTTTATTGCCTTTTCCGCACTCTGTGCGTCCTTGACGTTGTCGTGCGCGGCGCGAAGCAGATGACGGTGCGAGATTTCAGGACGGAGAGAGAGAGAGAGAGAGAGAGAGAGAGAGAGAGAGAGAGAGAGAGAGAGAGAGAGAGAGAGGTGGCGGCGGGTGCAAACTGCAATCCTGCACGGAACAGGAAGCCCCGACAATAGCTGGGCAGGGCAGGGCGGGTGGGCAGGACCCACCCAGCCCAGCGCCTGAGCCTGAGGTGCGGGCGGGGCGGGGCGGGGCGGGGCGGGGCGGCAGCCATTGTCGGCGAGACAGAGGCGGGGCGGGGCGGGGCGGGGCGGGGCGGGGCGGCCAGAGTCATCGATAGCCAAATAAGCTGTCCTTCGCGGACCACCGGCCGGCACCGCCGCATGCCAGAGGCGCGCGGCGCGGTCTGCTGGCGCAGAGAGGCTGATCACTCTACTTGATTTTAAATGTCATTTCCTTATAAAATTATTGTTTGTCTGCCGCAAATTAGTGCCTTTTCATCACTCTGTCTTCCGGCCCCGTCCCCTGCTTTCTACCACATGTCGAATAAATGGAATAAAGTACCAATCGCCGATGCAATTACACGAGACTTTACGACGGCTAAGATGTCCGCGGCGCAGGAGCGTGGCGGGGCGGGGCGGGGCGGGGTGGGGCGCGGTGTCGTGCGCACGGACTGTGATGGTCGGCGCGATAGCATGGGAATTAGCGGGTCTTATACGGGCAGGAAAAGGCAACATCCTCGTATGCTAAAGAGAAGAAAAAACCGCGATAACGATATAGTAAATCATTCGTATGAGACGCGGCGGCGCGGAGGGAAAGAAACAGAACAAAGAGGAATGAGTAATCAGAGCTCGGGAAGAAGAACAAAATGAAAGCAAAGGAGAGGAGAGGGAGATATATAGCGAACAGTGACCAGTTGAGGCTGACACGCAGATGTGGGCGGCGATTCGCATACTCCTTCATGACTATATCAGGAGGAGGACTTCCTGAGAGTTAGTAGTTAGCAAGCGAGCCAGTTGTGCAATCACGTGACTGATCGTTTGGGCTCGGGCGGGGCGGGGCGGGGCGGGGCGGGGCGGGGCGGGGCGGGCGCGAGCTCCTTTCCCTTCCCGGTCCCCAGCGTCTAGAACGGCGGGGTCCAGAATCAGGGCGACGCGACGGCGACTGTCCTGTCTGTCCCGTCACAGCAAGACGACGACACCCTCCACGATCACAATGTGAGGAAGGAAGCACAGGGAGCCTCCGGCCCCCGCCCCGCCCCGCCCCGCCCCGCCCCGCCCCGCCGCGCCGCGCCCCGCCACACCCCGCCCCGCCCCGCCCGAGGAGGGCGAGAGTCCGGACCAGAACTTCCGTCCGGTTCTACAGACGGTTTTTGTAAAATCTATGCGATGCTTTGTCAGGGCCGCGGGCGGGGTGGGACGGAGCGGAGCGGATCGCGTAGGGGGTCCGCGTGCCGAGCCGAGCCGCGGCGTCGTTCGCCTGGAATACGAATAGCCGAGCGAAAGAGTTTTGGTGGCGATCGCACACACACACCGCGCACGCACGCAGTCACATCCACACGCACACGTTTTGGTATGCACCGCGTCTCTATCCCGGAGGCGCTCGCCGCTCGCCGCTCGCGCCCCGCCCCGGGCCTGGAAAGTACACTGCTAGAGAACACAAAGTAATACAAGTGTTGAAAAAAATTACGAGCATGACCAGTATCAGTCGAGACGGTATAGGCAGCTCTCGACGCATCGGCGAGGGGAGGGGAGGGGGAGGCATCACTTACGCACTGCACTGCACGTGGGTATTATTCAGGACTGACATTTACAATTCTCCAAGGAAAGCGTTTCGCAAGCCTCGCGGGCCGCACCGAGTGCACTGGGTAGGGGCGGCTGCATGATAGGGGTGCCGCCGGGGGAAAACCACTCTCAAGTTTTGTGTACCACCGACGTAAACTTTCGTGAATTTTCCTGCATTTTTGGCTGAGCGATAGCGAAGCCTATTACTTCACTGATCGGATTTGGCTCCTGTCTGTCTGTCTGTTTGTTTGTTTGTCTGTCTGTACGCACGATAACTCGAGAACGAGTGGCAATTTCGAATTGAAATTTTTACTGTAGCTTCCTTGCCCCAAAAGCTCGGTCGAGTTCAAAAATGGGCATTCTAGCTCAAAAATTGACACCGTTAAAAATTAATTTACATTTTCAAAAAAATATATTTTTTTTTAAATAAAATTTTTACAGTGTCCTATGGGGTAACTCGGCGAGTTGCGACCCTCTGGGCGAAAATTTCGTCCGTTTGGCCGTATCTCTTACCGTTGAGCCGCTACTGCGTGACTAAAGGAAGAAAAGTCCTAAAAAGGCATGTTGGGTGTCGTTTCCGGGGTATATCGACGAGTTGAGACCCTTTGGACGGATATTTCGTCCGTTTGGCCGTATCTTGCACCGTTAAGCCGCTGCAACGTCAAATTTGGACAAAAAGTCCTTAATATACGCGTAGAGTTGTGTATTTCTCTGATTTTCGCTTATCACAGACTAGCATATCGCCGGAACCGTCTGCACGAGTGAAATTTAATGGCGCTTACTGTTTCGTTACTCGAAGCGTTTTTTTAATGGCATCCTTATCCATACTGACAGCGCCGCAGGCCTAGGTAGATGTACGCAGGCGCGTCGCAGCGTAACAGTGTTTCGCGAGATATCGCGAAGCCTGTTACGCGAGACGTGGTCTGGCGTACATCTACCTAGTTTTAAAAATAATCTTTTGATCTCGGTTTGCATGCGTCTTTAATTGTGGTCTTTAATTTCTCTTCTCTAAATTATTTTTTTCCCACTCGGCTGGGCAGGCGGGGCGGGGCGGGGGCCCCTTACCAAACTCGCCGAGGTAAGGCAGAGTGCAACAGCTCCGACACGACCACCATGCCGCCGTTGTCAGTGTTCTTATCGCCTCGGCGGCGGGCGCGGCGCGCTGACGGCATTTTTGCAGCCCTTAAAGAGCGCCCGCCCAGCCGCTTGAGAGACAACCTCCCCCTCGTCCTCCCCGCCCCGCCTCCCCGCTCGGAGCCGGTTATTGTAACATGGAACCCGCCCACTCGGCCCGCCCCGGCCCGGCCCGGCGCACTCACAAAAAAAGGTTCCTTGACCTCACTTTGCGGTTTGCATTTCTTTTAATCTCTTTGGGGCAGACTGCCCCCACAAAGCTAAGCCCAAGTCCTGCTGCCTTGACCAGCGTCCAGCGGCGAAGGAGCGAAGTGGGACCGCAGCATCGGTGAGAGGTGAAGGGGAGGAGAGGGGGAGAGAGGGGGAGAGAGAGGGGGTGAGGGGGAAAATCAGTAACGGTGGCAAGTAAAGTAGTGGCGACGTGACGTGAGGAGGAACGGAGGACGTATTGCGTAAACTACCCGAGGTGGGCCCTCCCCTCCCCCCCCCTCCCCTCCCCTCCTCCGCTCCCCTCCCCTCCCTCCCCTCCTCCCCTCCGCTCCCCTCCTCTCCTCCCTCCGCTCCTCCGCTCCCCTCCCCTCCCCTCCCCTCCGCTCCCCGCGAAGCCCTTCGCCGAGGCGACGGCAGAAATATTATCATCAGCGCGAGGAGAGGCCGTCACGACCGTAGGACACGCGACAAGATGGATGCAGCGTGGCACGACCGCAAAGTGGATGCTGTTTGTTATTGTTTTTTTTTCTTCTTTTACCTTTACTACACGGCTTTTCTTTTGTTGTTTGAGTTCCCAACTCTTTTCTTCTCTCTTTCTCTCCTTTTTCTTACTTAGCGGTCTGTGTTCACGCCGATTTGCATGATTGCGGCGACGTACCTGAGTGGTCGCTACATCGATGATGTAAAGAAAGAAGGAGGCGGTTGAGATTTTTGTCAAATAATGTCGGTAGAGCACGTCAAGGGCAGACACTACTCTCATTTCTTTTCTTGCACCTTCCCTTCACCCGAGCCGGCCGGCCGGCCGGGCCGGGGAGAGGCCGAGTCCGAGCCGGCCGGCGGCAGGACAGCTGAGTGGAATCTAACACGAGAAAAGCAATTTTCCACGTGGGGCTATTTAAGAAAAAAAAATTAAATCGAGAGCTCGCTGTACTGCTGGGCTGGGCTGGGCACGTCGCGTCGCATTCCATCGCTCAAGGCGCTTTACTTTTACCAGCAGGGTCAGCGAGCGATGGTCTGGCCCGCGCGAGCGAGCGAGCGAGCGAGCGAGCCCCCCAGCAACACGTACCCGCGCGTAATAGTATTTGTGGGAAAGAATGAAAACGGGAGGGAAGAGTATAGTAGCAGTGCAGTTCCAATGAACAAGAAGACAAGACAATCTTTCCAAAGGACGGTGCGAAGCGAGGCTGAAAAACGTAATAATAATAAAGATAAAAGCATCCCTGCGGAGGGAGGTGCGAGCTGGAGAGAGAGAGAGAGGGAGAGAGAGAGAGAGAGAGAGAGAGAGAGAGAGAGAGAGAGAGAGAGAGGTTGGCTGCCGTGCGGCTGGCTGGCTGTCGCTCGATGGTTGTTATTACCGTAATGTTCGGAGGGGGGAGAGGGCCGGGGGTAACAATATGAGATGATCCCCCCAAGGCCGCGCGCGCAGCCCTGGACTTGAGTACGCCGCGCCGCGCCGTGCCGTGAGTGAGGATGGACTTTCTTTTCCCCGAAATGAGCCGCTGCTGCATCGCTCCCCGCAGCTGAGCTCCGCTCTGCTCTGCAGACAAGGCGGCCGGCCCGGGCTGGTTATCGTCTCTCTCAAGTTTTATTATAGCGCTGCTTCCTCCATCGTTTTGAAAACCACATAGCGAGCGATGCAGCCGATGTGAGGTCGCGACCAACGCGTCGTGGCGGCCGCCCGATACAGATCGGACCGCACCGCCGCCGAGACCACTACCACCTCTTTACAGGTACTCGATAATGTTGAAGAGAAAAAAAAAGAGAAACAAACACAACCCCTTTACAAAAAATTAAAGCTTTGGGTGGCAAACTTAATGTTACCTCTCACAAAAGTGTGTATACGCAAAAAGAATAATTTAAAAAATGGATTGCATGCTACGTTTAAGTCAGTCTAAAACGACAGCCTAAAAATACAGCGGTGGCCTGGTGTGGCGCCGCTGGTGCCGGTATGGTTCTCACCTCGGGACCCGCCTCCGATTGTGCGCTCCCGGCCCGGCCGCGAATCACTTTGCGCGATGCGCAAAATCATCGTCATTAGGCGGGGCGGGGTGCGGCGGCGCGCGGCGCGGGCCGACCGCGACCCTTAGCCGCCCCGCCCCGCCCCGCCCCGCCCCGCCCCGCCCCACCACCCCGAGCTGCTTCACTTTCACCGCGTGGGGCCCGTCAAGTGAATGGCCCACCGATATCGGCCCTAATCCGGCGAGGAGGAGGAGGAGGGAGGAGTAGGGGGGTGAGAGGAGGAGGAGGATGAGGAGGCCCTCTCCTCTCTGAGGCTCGGCTCGTTGGCGGCTAGTTAGCAGTGACGCGCCCCGCCCCGCCCCGCCCCGCCCCGCCCCGCCCCGCCCCGCCCCGCCCGGCCCGCTCCAGGATGCCCACCGCGCCGCCCGCCACGCCACTGCAATTACCTGGGGTAATTTGTAACGCCTTTGCCTCCCCCTCACACACACACACACGCGCGCGGGCGGGCGGGCGCATAGACACGTATGACCCGCCCACTCACACACACACACGCACACAGACACGGAAGGACGATTTATTGCGTCTCTCTTACAAAACAATTTGCCTCCAGGCCGGAGGTGGCGTGGTGCAGACCGCACTCTGTATGCCGAATGCGGCGCGTACGCGTCTGGTCTGGGACAGAATAACGTTGATGCGAGTTTTATTTTTATTATTATTTCATTTTTTCCTCCGCTGAGTTTGCAGAGCTTCTCCTGCAGCTTAACGTACTAGACGCTAGGCGCTTGCTAAACTCCCGCCGCTCTGACCCCCCCGGCCCGCCTCACCTGACGGCGGCCCTGCACGTGCGGGACGAGCCGGCCATCTGTCCAGATTAGGCGCGCGAGATGGCGGCACCCAGCTGCAGGTGGGGCAACCCGGCAACCCGCGGTGCAACCCGCGCTGCAACCCGCGCAACATCCAGCGAGGTCGCGATCTACACCAGACGGTTTTTTAGGATTATTTTCTTCATATTTTCGGTTACTTTTACCCGCTTTGGAAACATACCTAACTGCGGTAACTTTCCAAACGGAGCTTTATGTGGCCTCTAAATAGCTCCGCAAGACTATGATACTGCACTCGTCCGTTCCGCTCGGGGACGACTATCGTTTTCCTGAGATCTCTCAGCCTTTGGGGCCGCTTGACTGTACTACAATTACAATTACCGTCTTAATTAAGAAATGCAACAAAAACTGAGGATAAGAGACTGTGGGAGCGCAAGGGTCTATGCGGGGGAAGCCCGGCCGGCCGGCCGGGGCCCTGACCTCAGCCACGCAGCAGATCGAGACTCTTGACGAAAAAAAACAAAAAAAAGTTTGCAGTTTTGTAAAATGAGAATTTTTGTACGTCAGTTTTATTTCCGGCGGCCGGGCCGCTGGTTTTTGCCGTGTCTCCTGGCGTCGTGCCGCCACTCTGTTACCTCGCGCCTGTTACGACCCTTTTATCACTTGAGGCTGTTGATCTACTTGGGTCGGCGGGGCGGGGCGGGGCGGGGCGGGGCGGGGCGAGGTGGGGCGGGGCGAGGCGTGCGCGTGTTATCGTGAGGAATAGTCACCTTGACCGAGTCGCGGCGCGCGCTTTGCGTAGCAGGGCACGGAGGGGGAGGGCAAATACGGGCAACGACGGGGGGCAAGGACGCTATGCACTCTGCAAAAAATACTAAAATCAACGCATTTTGGAAAAGTAGAAAGCCTGGTTTGCGATATAATTTTTTTTTTGTTGGAAGAGCGTGGCACTGTGAAAAATACTTGTAAAGGTTACAGGAAAATTTTCCATGATACATGTTGTAAAATTACAACTTGATATTGTAAAATTACAATTACTTTCTATCGACTTAGAATTCATTGACGGGCAAGAATGGGCGGTCGTAAATTTACAACATATATTGTAAATCGTCATTACAAAATATTTCGTAAGTTTACGAAGACATTTTTCACAGTGGGTCACATTAACAATTGTTATTGTTAATACGGTCGAAAATGCACATAGTGTGATGGTGTGTGGTGACCTCAACGCACGTGTGGGACGAGGTATTTGACAATATTCATAATTTGGTATTTTACCTGTCATTTTTTTTACGTTATTGTGTTACTAGTGGTACACAAGCCCGCATGAAATTAATACTCTTCGTAAGTTTGTCTTCGGAACTTAACGTGAAAACCGAGCACGCTATTTCTTGTACGGGTCTGAAGTGACCTACAAGTGGCAAACTGGGTCACCCGGCGTGCGGCACGCCGCGCCGCCCCGCCCCGCCCCGCCCCGCCCCGCCCGGCCGCGCCCTACCTTGCCGCTCCGTACCCGGAGATTATTAACAACAAGGTACGTCGTGCTAATCACATACCGCCAGCCTTTTCTTTTAGGCCTGAGCGCTAAAACGTGTGAGCCGCCGACCCCGCTGCGCCGCGCGGCGCCACGCGGCGCTACCGGCAGCATCTCCCTGCGAATGGGGTTACGGACGGGTTTACAAACCCACCCCGCCGACTCACACACAGACACGCCCGTAACAACATACCCGACAAAAAAAAAAAAAAAACGCTTAAGGAAATTATGCGATCATGTGTCGCGCAAAACTAACACACGCCACTTTTCTTAATAACGCCTAGTAAGGCTGGTAGATTTTTTTTCTGTTTCTGGCTGAGAGTTGGATGGAGGTCGGCTGCCACTGCTGCTGGTGTTAAGTCATGTATGCAAGGAGCGAGCCATTGGCCAACGCGAGGTGAGTGTCCGGGCGCCGCCCCGCCCCGCCCCGCCCCGCCCCGCCCCGCCCCGCCCCGCCCCACAGCCCGCCGAGGGGATCAGATCTGGAGCAACTCTTTGATGCATCCTCATGCAAGCAAGGTGCATGCTTGGCTCCCCAACGGTGTTTTTTTGTTCTCGGCAGCCAAATGCCTCGCTATAAAAAAAATCCTAGTTACCTTTCGGCTTTTCCACAACGTCTGAGATTTTCTTTTAAAAAAAGAGCATATTTATTTGAAGGAAATGAATTAATAGATATGTATAATGGAAACTAAACATTACCGCAATGTATTCAAATCCAGCCTATCCGAAAAGTCTATCTACAACACCTCAGTCACGACTCAAGGCCGCGTGGGCCGCGCGGGCCGGCAGCCGCAGGGGCGTCGCACTTCGGCCTTGAGATAATGAAACACGAAGACCCGCGGCGGGGCGGGGCGGGGCGGGGCGGGCCGCTCCTAATCCGACAAACCAAACTTGTCCTAATCAGATTGCATCGAACGCTCGGGTCGGGCCGGGGCTCTTCTGATGGTCACCCAGCGTCTCCCGTCGCCGCCCAGTGCAGTCGTGCTGTGACTGGCTGTGACATCCAGCTGTATGGCGTGATCCATCACCACGAGGCACCGCGGCCTGGGCCTGCGCGCGCGGCGTGCACCGGCGGGCACCGCGAGCCCTGCGTCATCTTTGGGGAGGAGGAGGAGGAGGAGGAGGAGGAGGAGGAGGAGGAGGAGGAGGAGGAGGAGGAGGAGGAGGTGCAAACGGGGACCCACGGGGTCGCCCGGGGCCAGGGGACAGGCCAGGCCAGGCCCGAAGATCGTTGACCTCGCAGGCTCCCTCCCTCCTCCCTCCCCCCTCCCTCATCCCTCCCTCCCTCCCTCACTCCTCCCTCCCTCCTCCTCCCTCCCCCTCCTCCCCTCCTCCCTCCTCCCTCCCTCCCTCCTCCCAGGAGCCTCGCGAATGACGTGCCTCCGACGCCTCCCCGCGGTGCACCACGCGCCGCCGCGGCGTTCCTTTTAGGCGAGCGCTTGGCGTCGCCGCAGAGTGGACATCATCGCCCCGCCTAAAGGGCTAACGGTGGGCTCTAAACGGGTAGCGGGCCGGCGCGGGCGGGGCGGGGCGGGGCGGGGCGGGCCCAGGGCAGCTCTGTTAATGCTGCACTCTTATTGCGATGACCTCAAACAATCGGCTAAAGGGCTATGACCAAACAGCTGGCAGCGAACGGGACGCGCAGCGGCGCAAAAAAAAAACAAAAAAAAGCAAGAAAAACAATACAAATATATAAAATAAACAGCTGAGTGAGATTGCGCCGACCTCCTGTGCAAGAGGAGCGCAGAGTGCTGCTTCTGGGCTTACGCGAGGCGCGCCACACGATGGCACGATCAATCAATTTTTACCAAATTGAATTATGACAAATGACGTGTTTGGCCCCCCGGGCGGTTCAAGCACAAATAATTGTCTAGTGCGCGCGGCGCGGCGCGTCCCGGCGCCTAGAGGGGCCCCGCGCCCCGCGCCGCTAGGGCCGGGCACCGCGCGGAGCATTGAGTAACGGTTGCACAACCCGAGCAGCGTGCGCGAGGCGGGGCGGGGCGGGGCGGGGCGGGGTAAGGCGGGGCGGGGTGTGGTGGGGCGCGGGGGAGGGGGAGCACGAGCTGAAGTCGTACGAGAGCGACGTTTGGAGTCCGAGCGAGTTATGAGGTGGGGCGGGGCGGGGCGGGGCGGGGCTGCTGCGACCACGGCTTGAGCTGCTGCAGCTACTGTTGGTCGTTGTCGAACGAGATTTGTTACCGCTCGACTCGCCAAGAGACTCGCAGGCAGGCCAGGCAGGCCAGGCAGGGCCGACGCCAACAGATTATATCCCCGCCCGGGGAGTAGGCGGCGCGGCGAGCAGAGTCGTGTCAAAGGACCAATTGACCTGTCGCGCCGCGCCGATAGAGCCGGCGTTATTGTGCACCTCATACGCACACTGAAAACAAAGTCTAGTGCAGAGATGCCAGGAACTTGATGACAGGTACCAGATAGTATACACCTACAGAACCATTTAGTTGATACAACCAAATCAGGGCCAAATCTAGTTCTTGAAACCGACTAAATTTTAGAACCCATATATTTGACTGAATGTGGTCGAATCAACCAAAATTTAGTTAAACTGACTAAATTATTTTATCAGTACGAACAAAATTTAGTTCATAGAGCTAAAATTTGGTCGGTTTTCAATTTAGTTCCCTGGACTAAACGGTTTTCTGGGTGTATATTAAAATAGGAACCAATTCCGAATGTAGTAATAGGAACCACACTCAGCAGTTTTATATAAAATGTTTCACGGGATAATTAAAAAAAAAAAATAGTTGGACTCCTGCTTTGTTATAAGTTCTCCACGGTTACCATTTAGTTCTAGCGGCGGGGGGGGCGTGCCGAGCGGCGGCGCATCATGAATGCGAGACGCGCGGGCTAAATATTCAAACGATCAGACAGTCGTGTGTGTGTGTGTGTGTGTGTGTCACCGCCGAAAAAGCGTCTGGTAGAACGAGATGGGGCGGGGCGGCGCGGGGGAACACGATGTAGCACCGAGCTGCGGACGTGCAGCGGCTGCCCAAATAACCGAAAATCCTTGGGACGTCAAAATGACTGTTCTAGCCGCGGCGGGCGCGCGGGCGGGCGGGTGGTCCGCTTACCGACTAAGAGATGGAGCTGCTTTCACTTTTGGGAGAAAAATGTGAACCAGCAGCGGCGGGACCAACAACAACAGCTAGAAGAAAATGAACAAGTGGTGTACAGTAGAAGCGGGCCGGCGGGGTGGGGCGAGGCGGGGCGGGGCCGGCCGGAGGGGTAGGTACAAGTTGTGCAAGGGCCCGGCCGAGCGGCGCTTGGCGCTGTGCAGCTGGGCGCAGCTCGCCGGGACGTCGCCAGGCCGCACGCGTATACAAAGTCGTACCGTTATTTTCGTACATTGTGTGTTTCGGTCGCCGCGGCGGAATGCATTCGCACCGCGGTCATTGCGACACAAGTAGAGACTGCGACAAGACAAACGCGCCGCGCCAGGGCCGAATTAAGGACAGAGCGAGCCCGAAAATGAATACGAAAGAGGAAAGTGAAGACAAGTTAAATATTATGTCATTGAAAGTAGCCTAATGCCGCTCAAAAGTATTGAGACGAAAAAAAAACAAACACAAATTACCAAGGTTTTCGGGTACATAATAAATTAATTGGGATGCACGCGTGTTTAACATATGTTACTCGTTTTGCAAAATAATAAAGCAAAAGAAACCGCATGAGCAGCAGGGAGTGAATGGGCCGAGTATGGCGGCAGTGAAAGCAGCCGACGCACTGCAGCTCAGTGCAAGGCTGGCGGGGCTGGCGGGGGCGGCGGGGCTGGCGGGGCTGGCGGGGCCGGCGGGGCTGGCGGGGCCGGCGGGGTCCTGGGCCGTCCTGGGTCCCCCAGGGTGCGGGGCCAGCCTGCAGGGCGGGGTCTCGCAGGCCCCACACCGCTTGATGATGCATCTCTCTGTCTGGCCCCACCCGAGCCGAGCCGAGCCGAGCCGCGCGCGCCCAGCCCCATTTGGATGCTAAAGACCGGCACGGAGCCGAGCAGCTCCAGCGGAGGATATTGACGTAGGTCGGGTCACGGCAGGTCGCGCAGTCGCGAGTCGCGACCCCAGCGAGCTGGGGAGGGGGGGGGGCTGCCTCCGCAGCGCTGCCGCCCCATACAGGCCCTAGACCCCATTAAGAGTGCGCAGTTCTGCCGCTGCCCGAGACTAAAAACGTTCTACAATACTACTCTTTTTATTCCGATCGCGACGCATTTTCAAACGCGAGGACTTCCTCTTCTCCGTCCATGGGTGCATCTGCCCCAGCTCCTGGACCCAGCAGGGCCAGAGGACCAGCCCGCCCGCCCGCCGGCGCCCGGCCCGCCCGGAGCACTTTCTTTTTCATCCTCCTCACGTTCGCTTCCTTTTTCCTGCTCCCGGGTCCCGGCCCGGCCCCGCCCGGGGTCGGGTCGGTCGGATGGCAGGAGACCCCCGGCCCAGGTGACCCGAGTGAAAAGAAAGGCCGTCCCCGACCGACCGGGGCCTGGGCCTCCCCATGGCCGTCCTCATGTCTGACCGGCCGGCCGGCCGGGCCGCAGCATCGCGCTCCTCAAATATTCATGAAATTCCTTCTTTTTCTTCTATTTTCCCTTTTCTTGTTCCGCTGAGAGTGGTGGGCAGAGATAAAGCGGGGTCGGCCCGGCCCGGCACGGGGACCATCACGAAGTACAAAAAGCAGCAGTGACAGTTCGACTTGAGCCGCCCCGCCCCGCTCCGCCCCGCCCGGCAGCGATATTTACAGCGACACCTCTATGAAAGTGCCGTCTCGGCTGCGCGCTGCACTTAAATGCCGACGTGTTTTTTTTTCACCTCTTCCATTTCTAATTCGTCTTTCTTTAGCGTATTTTACGGCGCCGCGCATTAGCCCCGTCGCGCCAATGGTCAGCAATTATTTGGTGAGAAACGAAAAAAACTCTGTCTTCGCGCGCAGCTCTAGCGGAGATGCAGCCGCTTGGAGCCGAGCCGCCCCGCCCCGCTGATTGCCCTAATCGACAAATCACCGACAGCGTTTTTAAGCCGTTAAATCGCTGGCGGGCTGAGCCGGGCTGAGCCGGGCCGGCTACTCGCGACAGTCTGCCGTTGCTCCGCGCGGGGCGGGGGGGGCGGGGCGCGGCGGGGCGGGGCGGGGCGGGGAGGCGCCTCGCTGACGCCACTGCTGTCACTAAGTTCCAAGGCCACGACAAGTCTTCTTTCTTTTCTTTTTTTGGGGGGAGTCTGCGTATTGAGCACAAGCAGGGTAGCTGCAGGATGCTGGGCGTGAGGCAAAGAGACGTGGAGGAAGGAGGAGAGAGAGAGAGAGAGAGAGAGAGATGGCGAGAGGGGCGCTCAAGGGACGGGGCCGGTCCTGGTCGGTCCAGCTCGCCTTGGACGGATAGAGACTACTGCTGCACGACCGGACTGGGCGGGGCACGCGCGGATATCGCTAATAATACTCTGTCAAAAAATGTTGAAGTTGACGAGAAAACTGAAAGAATGGTCACACGTTCCTAATGGTTGCGGCTCTGCTCTCGTTGCACTGCGTGTGACTCATGAATGAGCTGAGCTCTGCCCACCTGGCAGGTCAGGTGTGTAACGAGAGAAGGTCTCGTTGGCGCTGCCCCCGCACTACACATGCACTGCAGCGCGGCAGTGCAGCTGATGAATGGTGTGCGCTGGTGCCGCGCCAGCCGCGCCAGACGATATACGCGGGAATGGCCGTCACAAAACTCACCGCGACTTACGCGCCTGAATTTGCCAAAATCTCCACACCGCGGGTTTCACTATGAAAACTGACGGTGAATTTTTTTTTGTCTGTGTCTTGATTTTTTTTCCCGTGTACTGGCCGCGGCGACCGCGGCCCCGCGCGCGTGACGGTCGTGCCCGGAAGACCGCACCGCACCGCACCACACCGCAGCGCGGCGCGGTGACACCGCTTTTAGTGTGACAAGAATCAATACGTTGCCCCCGAGTTGGCTTGGCATCAACACCACACTCGTCTGCCGCCCCGCCCCGCCCCGCCCCGCCCCGCGCTCTGCGAGGGACGAGTAGAACGGAAAGGCCGGCCGCGGCTGACATCACCGGCCCGAGCCGGGCACACACTCGTAGCGCTCGTAGCGCTCACATGATCGAGCTACACACTTTTGTCCGAGTTCCAACTTTTCTCCCCGCGCCGCGCCGCGCTCGAGCGAGGACTCTTTGATTTACACTGATTGCGCCCCGCCCCGCCCCGCCCCGCTCCCGCTGCTCCTATCGCGACTTATTCCTTTTTACGGGCGGCACGGCACGCTCGCGGCGCGCCACCGCGGAGTTTTGTTGTACAGCAGTATGATAATTATTGTGTGCCGCGCCGGTAAAAGTTATAAATTGAGCTCAGAAATGTTGCAGAGTAAATGGCGCGTTTTCATTTATTTTTATTTTTTTTCGCTGGTGCTGTTATGGCAGAAAATGTCTTCCCCTCGCACGCTGCCACGCCCCGGCTCGTACACCTGTGCTGCTGGGCACATGATCACCGGTGGACCGTGCTAGGGTGTGGCGGGGCGTGGCGGGGCGTGGCGGGGCGTGGCGGGGCGTGGCGGGGCGTGGCGGGGCGTGGCGGGGCGTGGCACGGCTGCAGAGCCAGTTTCGGCAACCTCGCGCCTCGCTCTCCGGAGCAGCTCGCGAAGCGGACCAGTTGACCTTTCTCAGCAGCAGGTGCTTTTGCTTTTTGGTGGGCATATCCACACACACACACGCGCGCGCGCGCTCGCATACAGACACTCAACCGCACAGACTCAGCACATTAGCCAGAACGGACGTTCATACAAATACCGTAAGATACGATAAAAGAGGGAGTGGGGAAAATACACTTTAAATAGTTGGGAGAGACAGAGGGAGGGGACGCAGGACCTAGAACCGCTCGGAGGGAGGGTGTGACTCGATATAATCGGCTTTGGCATCGACTGCTGGACAGAACAATTGGGATTACAAACCGACATGCGAGCCGGGCCGGGCCCGGGGCGGGTCGGGCCGGGTCAGTGAACAAGCTCGCACCGCGGTGCTGACCGGTGGACACTCCGCGCGGTACTGCTCACGCTCATGGGGATTAAAACTATTTGTTCAGGCGGGCCGCTGACTTCACTGCATTACCGCACTTCCTATAGGTCAATAATTCTTGCTATTTTTTTTTTAACCTTCCACGAGGCTATATTTTTAGCCCACTAAGTTTGTAGGTCCAACGAACCCTTCTGCGGGGTCCAAGGTCTGCTCTGCTGGGGCGGCAAGGTCCGCCCGGCCCGGCCCGGCCCGGCCCGACAAGTCGATCGCAATTGTCTCTGGTCTCTGGTCCCACGCCCGTGGTACTGGGGCGGCCCGCTGCTGCCGAGGCGAGGTCTGTCCGTCCCGTCCCGCCCGACGACCTGTCTGTCCGTCTAGCCGGCCCGGCCCGGCCCGGCCGCGCTCAAGACAAACGTCACAGCCTTCCGAAACGGAAAATAACTCTCACCCTCGCACTCAAAATTTTCTCTATAAATTGCCCTCCGTTTTTGTCAGTGCAGTGGCCGGGGCAGTGGCCGCTGCCCCCTCCCCTCCCCCCTCGCCTCTCCTCTCTGTTGAGCGGGACAGGGAAGTCCTTCGGGTGTCGCAAGTCGCCCGGGTCCCTACCGGGGCGGGTGTCCCTGCCGGGTGTCCCTGCCGGGTCAGGTGCCCCCGGCTTTATGACCAGGAACACACTAACTTAATCGTTTTGCCGTGTCGGTTTGCTTTTTGTGCGCGCCCGTTGGCGGTATGGCAGCGCGCCCGCTTAACGGCCGCACCGGCCTTAGCGACCGGACCGCTGCTTTTATTACGGCGCGCGGGTCGGGTCAGCGCCGGGTCATTTCACGGCGCGACCGCTGCCAACAGAACGAGGCGAAAAAAGCGGCCGCGGGCGACGACATGTCACCGCTGTCCTCTGCGGCCCGCTGTGCAGTACACTGTCGTCTGTCCCCTGTGCGGACAGTTGGCAGCGCGCAGGTGCCCCGGCTTTATGACCAGGAACACACTAACTTAATCGTTTTGCCGTGTCGGTTTGCTTTTTGTGCGCGCCCGTTGGCGGTATGGCAGCGCGCCGCTTAACGGCCGCCGCACCGGCCTTAGCGACCGGACCGCTGCTTTTATTACGGCGCGCGGGTCGGGTCAGCGCCTGGTCATTTCACGGCAGCCGATGCCGCTGAACGAGGTGCGAAAAAGCGGCCGCGGGCGACGACATGTCACCGCTGTCCTCTGCGGCCCGCCGTGCAGTACACTGTCGTCTGTCCCCTGTGCGGACAGTTGGCAGCGCTGGGCCTGGCCTAGCCGGGCGGCTACACGAGTTGGCAGCCCAGGCCATCCCCGCGCGCTACCAACATGGCCGCCTGCAGGGTGTCCTACCCGCCTCCCCGCGCGCTACCAACATGGCCGCCTGCAGGGTGTCCTACCCGCCTCCCCGCGCGCTACCAACATGGCCGCCTGCAGGGTGTCCTACCCGCCTCCCCGCGCTACCAACATGGCCGCCTGCAGGGTGTCCTCCCCGCCTCCCCGCGCTACCAACATGGCCGCCTGCAGGGTGTCCTACCCGCCTCCCCGCGCGCTACCAACATGGCCGCCTGCAGGGTGTCCTACCCGCCTCCCCGCGCGCTACCAACATGGCCGCCTGCAGGGTGTCCTACCCGCCTCCCCGCGCGCTACCAACATGGCCGCCTGCAGGGTGTCCTACCCGCCTCCCCGCGCGCTAGGCCTACCAACATGGCCGCCTGCAGGGTGTCCTACCCGCCTCCCCGCGCGCTACCAACATGGCCGCCTGCAGGGTGTCCTACCCGCCTCCCCGCGCGCTACCAACTTGGCCGCCTGCAGGGTGTCCTACCCGCCTCCCCGCGCTCTACCAACATGGCCGCCTGCAGGGTGTCCTACCCGCCTCCCCGCGCGCTAGGCCTACCAACATGGCCGCCTGCAGGGTGTCCTACCCGCCTCCCCGCGCGCTAGGCCTACCAACATGGCCGCCTGCAGGGTGTCCTACCCGCCTCCCCGCGCGCTACCAACATGGCCGCCTGCAGGGTGTCCTACCCGCCTCCCCGCGCGCTAGGCCTACCAACATGGCCGCCTGCAGGGTGTCCTACCCGCCTCCCCGCGCGCTACCAACATGGCCGCCTGCAGGGTGTCCTACCCGCCTCCCCGCGCGCTACCAACATGGCCGCCTGCAGGGTGTCCTACCCGCCTCCCCGCGCGCTACCAACATGGCCGCCTGCAGGGTGTCCTACCCGCCTCCCCGCGCGCTACCAACATGGCCGCCTGCAGGGTGTCCTACCCGCCTCCCCGCGCGCTACCAACATGGCCGCCTGCAGGGTGTCCTACCCGCCTCCCCGCGCTCTACCAACATGGCCGCCTGCAGGGTGCCCTACCCACCGACCCACCCGCAGCCCCCCAGCGGCCCCCTCAGACCCGCAACACTTTGGCGCGTGCCTGCGCGTCACGTGGTACAGTACGGCACGTACATGGGCACGACCTCAGGGTGCGATAACGCGGGCCGGGCCAACCAGCGCTCCACAACCAGCCCTTCCAGCCATCCATCGATCTATCTATCTATCTGGCGCGGTGGGGCCGGGCCGGGCCGGGGCCGCAGCTCCAGGCCCAGCTACACCCGCGATTAATGTTTCCATTGTGCTACAGTTTCGCAAAGCGCTTGGCGCTTGGCAGCGGCGGGGCGGCAGCCGGCACAGTCGAGAGGACAGGCAGGACTCGGCACGGCTAGTCCAGTCCAGTCCAGCGGGCTGAATGGCTGCATGTCCCAACGGAGTATCGAGTGCTCTTGATGCCTTCAATGGGGTTCAGAAAGTAATCTCACGATGCACGAGGGGAGGGGTGTCGAAGCTGCTGGCGCCCGGCCCGGCGCCTGGCTACCGCGACCTTCAGCGGCGCTTGTACCATGTTAGGGTATTCTCCGCGTTGCGGAGAGGAGATGCCATACGCAACAAGTTGCGCACAAAAACTTATATTTTTTTTGTCCGTTTTTAAGGCTTACTGGAAATTTAAGTGTACGAATGTCGCTCACTTGTAGGTGAGCAAATAAATTCACTCACTTGTAGGTGAGCGAATAACCATTCACTCTCTTGTACCTACCAGAGACCGAATAGTTATTCGCTCACCTAGTGAGTGAATGGCTGTTCGCTCACCTACAAGTGAGTGAATGGTTGTTTGCTCACCTACAAGTGAGTGAATTTATTTGCTCACTTACAAGTGAGAGCCATTCGTACACTTGGATTTCCAGTTCAGAGCTCTTAACAGGCCCCAAAGTTAAAGTCTCTTAAAGTAAAGTTTATTGCGCTTTAAAACAGGTGTGTGTCTTACCTCGTGGTTGTGTCCCCTGCAGGGGGTGACGGCGACCACCGCGAGCGTGCTCAGCCCCAGGCAAAGCCATGTGGCCGCGTGGAGGGCCCGCACCATCGCAGGCGGGGGCGGGGCGCCCAGGGGGTGGCCGTGGTGGGGCGGGGCGGGGCGGGGTGGGGCGGGGCTGCGAGGGCGGCGCGGCGGGGTGGGGGAGCCGGCGCTCAGCGCCCGCAGCTGCAAAAGACAGAAAGACACACAATTATAGTACAAGACCTAAACAGTGTAACATGCGTCAATTTTGCCATATTTTTCTACGCATTTGTTTCAAACTTAGGAAAAAATAATATGCGCGCGCTGTGAATTTTGTTTCTGTTCCAAGCGCATGCTCATTTCGGTGGCGGCGGGCGGTCAGGCGGGGCCCGGCCGGCCGGGCCGAAGTGCACAGACAGCGCGTCCCATTCCTCGCCACTCCACTTCGCTTTCTCCGCGATGAGCCCTGTGATGAGCATTCCCCCTCTCCCCTCTCTCCCCCTCTCCCCTCTCCCCGCGGGTCGTTTGGGCCCCCGACAGGGTTACGTTCTGCCTCCCAAATTCAGAGCAGAGTGAGTGACGGAGAGAGAGAGAGAGAGAGAGAGAGAGAGAGAGAGAGAGAGAGAGAGAGAGAGAGAGAGAGAGAGAGAGAGAGCGGAAGGCTAGCGTACTTTAGCTAGAGCGGTGTCTCATCTGCGCGGTCATCTTGCGTCGGCCTCTCTGCATTTCACACGAACTCTTATAATTTTTAGTTTTGGCTCCAGAGAGTATTTTGTTTTGTATTGAGGACGGCAACTTGCGGCAGATGAATGTGATCATGGGGCACCGTAATCGCCCAAGGATTTAAACTTTTTGCGGCGGGTGGCGGGTGCGGCAGGGGCAGGTCGGCGGCGATGACACCGGTGACGAGGCGACTCTCAGGTCGTAGAAATGGCGAGACTTTCCATTCCAAATGGCATCGCATCAATGGCGTTAGAATAGTACACTCGGGGAGGGGCTCAAAAAACTTGTGTCATTTTATGGGACCCGAGCATGTGTGGATGAGACAGAATAGTTCATTCGTTTTCAAAGAAGAAAGGCAAACAGCCTGTTTCAAAAAACACGCGCGAATGAAGTGTTTTGTTTTTTAAACGCACACAAAGGTGAATGGGGTGTAAAAGCCTGAAATCTCGCCAAGTCTTTTGTCTTTGACATTGACCTGTCAGTTATCGCGCAACGCTCCGCCCGGCCAGGCCGGGACCGGCCCAAGTCGCCGATGGGAACAAAGGGCTATCTCTCGCGTGCGATTGTGTTCTCGAACACCGTCGTCGTTTCGATCGGTCGACCGCACGCCGCGCCACGCCACGCCACGCCACGGGTTCACCCCTCTCGATTTTTTGACTGACAGCGGCGAGGCGCTAAGGGAGCCGCGGCAGAGGCGGCGGAGGGCGCTGTGTGCTCGAGAGGGAAATTGCGTCAGCGGTGGTGTGACCTTGCCGAGGGAAAGGGGGGACGGGACGGGCCGGGCCGGGCCGGCGAGAGACACAACCGGGGCGGGGCGGGGCGGGGCGGGGCGGGGCGGAGGACCTAGGGCCAGGGCCAGGGTGTCCGTCCGGGCCGGAGGGAACGAAACCGTACATAGTCCTAATGGCTTTGGTTTTTGAATCACATTGTGCGAAAGTGAAAAGGAATTGGAAAAGAAACAATTTTTAAAAAGTGATGTTAAGTAAATAGGAGGAAGCGACTATGACGGAGAGCGACGCTTCCGACCTTGTCTGTCAAAAAGGACGAGTGGAGTGGAGTGACCAGCTGATCGAGTTATATAAGCGGCAGTGCCGCGGCGCTCCGGCGCTCCGGGGCTCCAGGGCTCCAGGGCTCCAGGCTCCAGGCTCCAGGGCGTGATGGTCATACCCCCAACCGGTAGAGGTTGGCCAAGGGTGTATAACTACACTGTTAAAAAAAGACTCATAAATTCATGAAGCATTCGTTATGAAAAAAAAATTGCCAGAGCTCTTCGTGATATTTTTGAAGGAAATCGCAACTCTTCCTTATTATCAAAAATTAATTAACATCATAAGTATTACGACTGGTTACAACTATTACAATTAAGTAAAGTTAGCAAAATGCTCGATCTCTGACTACGGAGAAGTGTTGTGATTTCACAGTTGCTCCGTATCGAGGAAGTGCTGGACAATCACAACACATTTTTAACAGTGTTCCACTGCGTGATAACCAGTAGACTCTTGCACCGCGGCGCTTCCTAATCCCCGCGGCCTGCAGCCTGATCGGCCCCCAGCGGCGTGCCCATAGCCCGGCCCGGCCCGGCACACCCAGCGCAACCGATGCAAAACGATAACGCTAAATAATGAGACACGATCTGTAAAGGGGTTCGATTGCAATCTGGGCCGCAATTTCTTTTTCGCCTGCCTTGCGCTTTACTTGCAAAAGCCCCCCGCCTCGCTCGCGACAGCACGCTGCAGCTGCTGCTGCTCTCTCTAACGCTCCCTCTCTCTAACCGTCTCTCGCAGACACTCTCTACGCACAATTGCTTTCGAGCAGATCGGAACCCGTGACCGAAATCCACCGAAATCATCTCAATTCACAGGGGCTTGCCGGGGCGGGCAGTGCCCCTGGGAGATCGGCAGTCCCGCGAGACACAGCTGTCGGCCGGCGCGGCCTACCTCTGCAGGGGCTCCGGGTCCGGGTCACTCTGCTGGCCCGCCCTCCAGCACTAGGACGTGCGCAGCGCCATTTTGTATACGGCAGCCCACGCAGAATCAGCGTACGAATGTGGAGACATTTTAACGGACATGAAGGGTTTCGGCTGCCGCGGGTAGTAGTGCTACGTCTTCCGTCCTGTTCGCCGAGGCTCAAGCAGCAGGCCGCCGCACCGCGCTGCACCGCCACACCCTAGTATCTTACTTTAGTTTTGCTGCGACTGGTGCATAGTATTTTGTTTGTAGCCGTCGGCCCGACGGAGTCGCCCGGCCTGGCCTCTCCCCCGTCCCGTCCCCGCGCTGTAACGCACGCGGTGGGTAACGATCCCACGATACGTCACGATAGTATCGAAGCGAACGCCTCCGCCCCGCCGCGCCGCGCCGCGCAGCCCTTGCCTCGCGGCTATTTGCAGGTCGTATCGCCTATTCGCACGCGCTGCAGTGGCTGCAGTGCGCTGTGCCAGCGCCACACGCACCAGTAAGGGCCGCATCAAGGCCGGCCCGGCCCGGCGGGCGCGGCGGGGACAGCACAGTACAGTACAGCGCGGCGCAGTGAGAGCGCAGGCCTGCGCGCACACAGTTATTATTCCATCTCACCGGCCCGAGAAGTCAATTTATATTTATTTAAAAAAAAACAAAAAAAACAACTCGCCCTGTAATACATTCTCCGCGGCACGCGGCCGCGCGCGCGCGCCTCGTATTTAGTGCCGTATGCAAATAGCACGAGTGATTGGCCGCGACCGCCAGCAGCGCTGTGATAAGTGAGTGCTTAGTCTTTCTCCTCCAGCGGAGCCGACTGTCATTACGTCGGATAGCACAGCGGCGGGGCGGGGCGGGCGCGTTCTCCAGAGGACCGCCGCCCAGCCCAGCCCAGCCCAGCGCCGCGGCCCGTTGCGTAAGCCCCCGGCCCGGTGCAGTGAGGCGTGCATGCGCGCTGTGGTGATTTGTGACCTTCACCCTGGGCGCCGCAGGGCTGATGCACCTGCTGGAGTCCAGGCTTTTGATGCGTCTCTGGAGTCAAAGCCTCTGAAGTCCAGGCTCTGGAGTCCTGGCTCTTGGTTCGTCTCTGGAGTCAAAGCCTCTGGAGTCCAGGCTCTGGAGTCCAGGCTCTTGGTTCGTCTCTGGAGTCAAAGCCTCTGGAGTCCAGGCTCTGGAGTCCTGGCTCTTGGTTCGTCTCTGGAGTCAAAGCCTCTAGAGTCCAGGCTCTTGATTCGTCGCTGGAGTCGAAGCCTGTGGAGTCCAGGCTCTTGATTCGTCTCTGGAGTCAAAGACTCTGGAGTCCAGTCCCTGCAGTCTCCTCTAGAGTCCGAGTCTAGTCTCTAGTCCTGTCACGGCATATAAAGTCTCTCGAGTAAGGAGTCGTCACTGGAGTCAAAGGTCTTTCCATTTAATTTTTATCTCACAACTTTGATGTTCTACTCGACGGAACTCTCCTGCCCTATCACGCCACCCCTTTGGCCGCTCTTATGCTCTTCCGTTTCCGCGGGAGGTGAGTGTGTTTTCCGGATCCGGCCGGCCCAGCCACATTCCGCCGCACCCACCGCGGCGGGGCGGGGCGGGCGGGGCGGGGCGGGCGATCATCACTGGCCAGGTATTGGCGCCCAGTCAGCGGTCAGACGCTCGGCACCAGGAAACCAAGGAATCTGTGGCGTGCCCGATGCCGTCATCTCAACCAAAACATTGGGTTTTGTGTTACACAACGTTAGTGAACTTTACTTGGTTTGAGAAATAGTGTTTTACTGGAGCCAATCTTCTAGGTAAACTGGCAAGTCTGCTGATTTGATTTTTTTTTGCGTGGTATGTTGTTGAGCACAATTATGCTTTTTTTCCCCTATCACATCATGGCAGCCCGCCCGCCATGCCATTGCGGGTCGAGGCGCGGCGGGCGGGGCGGGGTGGGGCGGGGCGGGGCGGGGCTCTCCTGAAGGACCATTCTGGGCCAGTGCGCCGTTTGATTATAGGCCTTTCTCTGAAATGGAACTCCGGCCGGAGAGGTGGTGAGGGGGAGGGTAGTGCCATCCAGCCAGGGCCCAGGGCCGCTGCTGGGGGCGCTGGCCGGCCCGCCCCCCTCCCCCGCCCCGAGCCCCTCCTCCTGAAGCCCGTCCCGCCCGTCAGCGAGGAGACAGCGCGCCGACGTGTGTTCATGGGAAGAACACAACATGGGCGGGGCAGGCGGGGCGGAGGGCCTTGGCTGTGTGCATTCGTATGCAACAGTGCGTGAGGCGCTTGCTCCTTATTATTTTATTTTTTCACGTGATTGTAATAAAGTACGAAAAGAAGAAGTGGCGGGAGGATACTGTAAACCTACGGGTGACGACGACGACGACGAAGAAGTAGAAGTAGGAGGAGGAGGAGGAGGAGGAGGAGGAGGAGGAGGAGGAGGAGGAGGAGGAGACGACAATAAGGTGTCGCCGTCACGCCGCATCGCAGCACTGTTGGCTTAAGCAGAGTGCCTGGGCTGTGACTCGCGCCGTCACTCGCAGCGTGACGAAGGCGTGACGTGACGTGACGTGACGCACGCACTTGACACCCTACCTGGCGCGGGCCGGGCCGGGGCGGCAGGACGCGCTGTTAAGTCATCGCGCCGCCATTGTGGGATACACACCTGCAACAGGAAACAATAACAGAATGAGGGGAAGTGGCACACCAGCTGGCGCGGCCCCCGGCCCGGCCCGGCCCGACCAGGACGGGGCAAAAGTCATCGGACAGCAACAGCACCCCAGCAGCACGTAAGGGATTTACAATGATGGCGCCATGTAAAAATATTTCTAAAAAAATACTGGAATGAGAAAAGGCGAATAAGTTCACCGTTTCTAGTGCCGGGAGGACTCGACACACCCGTGGAAGTCTTCTGCACGCAAAAAAAAATAAAAAAAAATTCAGTTCTGTGCTAACTGTTTTAGCT
This sequence comes from Frankliniella intonsa, assembly GCA_033675135.1. NCBI lineage: Eukaryota > Metazoa > Arthropoda > Insecta > Thysanoptera > Thripidae > Frankliniella > Frankliniella intonsa. The sequence goes on from CM066254.1 coordinate 4,136,127, forward strand.
GGCCAATTCAGCACCCGTGGCAAAAAAAATAGCCGCGGGGAAAAAATTAGCTCTACAGCTAAGTGGCTTTAGCTGCTCAGCTACCAGATAGCTATGTAGCTAATCGATAGCTGTACAGTAAAACGAATTGCACCGGTGCTATACAAATTAGCTGGGCCTCTGCAGCTATTTAATTTTGCTCCAGAGCTAAAATCTTAGCTGAGCCGCTACTTATTTTTTTGCGTGTGGCCCCCAGTATACATTTCCCGAGGCACCCTTGTTGGTCAGACAGGGGGTATGAATATGTCACCTTACCGGGGAGTCTACTGAAGGGAGTCTAGTACGGCCTACACCGGCGCGCGGCGCGGCGCGGGCGGCTGGCACCGGCTCCCCTCCTCCCAGCTCCCTCGCGCCGCTTGCGCTTTGACAGTTGACAGGCGGCGCGGCCGCAGCCGCCGTGCTTTCCCAACTGCCGGCCAGCCGGGCCGGCCGCCGCAGCCTCACTGGCTTTTGTCTGTACATGGAGTACATCTGAGATTTCAAGTGCTAAAGTCCAAGTTTTTCGTCGACATAGGTGAAAACTGTGAATACATTCGACAATACTTAAACAAAGCTTTTAAACAAGCATCTGTCAACGCTTTAAACATTTTGTCTAAACAATTTTTCGCTGACTACGGATGAGTGCAGCCTGATGTGCGTACTTGAGTACAGGAGTGATTCACCCCCGCACCCAGAAAAGCGTGTTCTCGGTTTTTCATGTACTTGATTGAGTCGAGTAAATTGAGACTATTCCGAGTACATTTTACTTGTAACACGAACAATTTTCACGAATCGATTCTAATGAAATTGATTCAATCAAGTGCAGTGCAAGGCGCACTTATTCCGATAACACGCTCTTCTGGGTGCGGGAGATGGGAAGCCTGTTAGCTATTGTACGCCCGGGCCGGGCAGCACCAAGGTGGCACCTGCAGCTTCACCATCGCTGCGCGTGGCGGGGCGTGGCGGGGCGTAGAGGGACACCTTCTCCTGCTACGAAAAATAATAGAAGCCACTCGGGAGTCGGGTGAAGGCTGGGCGTGCCGGAACAGAGCTAGCCGGGCCGGGCCGGGTCCTGACAAGGCGCCTCTGTTTGCCCAGCCCACTTCTAACGAGCCGCTCTTGTGGCTGGCCGCTGGCACTACTTTCGCGCCCGGGGCCGATGCCAGCCGGAGCCCAGGACAGGTGCCGTGCCCGACCCGTGCCCTCCCCCGCGGAGAGAAAAAAGAAACACAGGTCGGCGGATCAGAAAAAAAAATTGCTAATATGGCTGTTCTGGATGGCGAGTTTAGAGTCTTTCTCAATGCGCTCTACATGGTTCCGTTTGAATTTGGAATTAAATCGATAATCCTTGCAACCATATATTGTCGACCGATCCGCATGGTAATTGTCAAAGCAGGGTTACGTGCGTGGGGGACTGCTCAACGCTGTTGCAACGCGCCGCCCCGCCCCGCCCCGCCCCGCCCCGCCCCGCCCCGCGCTGCCCGCGATGAGCTCGCCGTCTCATCCCATTCGCGATACGGTCATAAACATGCGTGAAGAAATTTCCCCCGGCAGAAGGGCACGGCCGTGAGCCGGGCGGGGCGGGGCGGGGCGGGGCGGGGCGGGGCGGGGCCACCACCACCCTCTGCGTCCGTCCGTCCGCATGTGCCTGTCCGCCTGCTGTCCGTCTGTCTGCCCGTCCGCCGCGCCGCTGGCGGTGCAGTGCGCGCCGCTGTCTGCCTTGCTCCCCATTGCGTCAGCCCTCCCCCGCCACGCCCCGCCCCGCCACGCCCCGCCACGCCCCGCGGCCTGCTGCTGCTGCTGCTGCGGTTGTTTCCGTCTGCGCTGGACCAGATCTGGAGCAGATCACACTGATCTGGAGCAAGACCAAGGTCCCCCCTTCCCTTCCCTTGGCTTGTCCTGCCTCGGTGCCTTTGGGTTGCCTTCGGCGCGGCTGCACGGGGGGGGGGGGGGGCAGAATATTACCTTTCTGCAACTCGAGTAGTGAGTAATTGTCGTTGCGCCCGGGTGGACCCCGGGGCGGCCCTGCAGCCGCGGGAGAGGGAGGAGAGAGAGAGAGAGAGAGAGAGAGAGAGAGAGAGAGAGAGAGAGAGAGAGAGGGACAACAAGCAAGCGAGCTGAAAGTTGTTTGGTTTGGACCCGTGGTTGTACCCGGTTTCATCCGGATGGGGACCGCTCCAAACTACTCTACTGGCATTGCTCCTGTCGGCCCAGCCCATCTCCAGGCTGCTCCAGGCAGTCCAGGGAGGGAGTGGCCTGGAGTAGCGCGATGCAGGCCGCCGGCCCGGGCCGTGGAAGCGGGCAAATCGGTTGAGCTTTCGGATATTTGGGTCGGGTCAAATCAGAGTCAGAGAGCGTTGCATTGCGATTCGGGCAGTCGGGTTCGGGTGCCCCAATCGGGCCGGGTCATTTCCGGCCGCCGCGCCGCGCCGCACCGCACCGGGGAGGTCCAAGGCCTGGGCGGGCTGTGATGCGCGCAGGGTCCTGTGACGTCACCAATGCTATCTCAGTCCTTTTTTGTTTTTTTGGCACTGTTATTCTGGTGAAACGCAGACCAAGACGCCGAGATGTGGGGCTTAAGCGTATGTCTTAATGCTGATATGACTTTATCGTGCGGCTGGCGGGGCGGGGCGGGGCGGGCGGTTATGAGCTGTTGCGCACTTACGCATATTACCCTTACATAAACACTAGGTGGCGGGGCGCTACTTGGAGCGGACCGGGAGCTGCCGCATTCCGGCTGAGCGGTCAGTGTGCAGAGCGCGCGCGCGCCCAAACACCACGCCGGTGGCGCGGCGTGGCGCGGCGTGGCGCGCTGCCTTTAGGTCCCGCCCCGCGCAGATCAAGAAAACGCGATGGAGGTGTTTTTTTTCTGAAACCTCTGAGCAGAGCAGGCCAGTTCACTACTTGGCAAGTATCGGCGCTCACACAACGCCCCGCCCCATGGCACCACGCCCCGCCCCGCCCCGCCCCGCCCCGCCACGCCACGCCCTGTTCTCGCAAGGGAACGCCCTGCGGGCTTCGCGACCCCCATTTAATCTCTCTTCGTGCCAGACCTACGACTGCTGCTGGCTGCGCTTGCCTGATCACGCGGCGTCCAAAACCTAAATGACGTCAGCGCTGTGAGTGTGTGTGAGTGAGTGTTCGTGTGAGTCAGAGTGTGTTACGGGCGCACGGTAGTAAGAGGTGATGGCGGTGAAGCACACCAACCGGAACACGGAAAACCACGGAGCGCGCGCGAGCGGAAAACATATCCGCGCGAAACAGCGTCAGTCTGTACGCCGAAACCGAGTCATGTCGTGTCACCAGGGGAACACCCGCGGGGCGGGGCGGGGCGGGGCGGGGCGGTAACTCCAGCGTGTGGGTCTCTACTGTAAGGCGAACTACTTTTTCTTTTGTTTTATACTCATTGGCTGTTTGCCTATGGCCGCGTGTGGCGAAACCAAATACCTGCTGGGAAGGGCGGGGCGGGGCGGGGCGGGGCGCGGCGCGGCGGGGGCGGTTAGCGTGGGCGCCCGTGGACCCTTGGGCTGGGCCGCCCTGACACAATCCTTCAGCAGCGCGGCGAGCATGTAGTCCCGCAGGACTCGTGTCGGGGCCGGGCCGCCCCGCCCCGCCCCGCCGGTGGAGGTGCACGCCAGGCCAGCGCGAGGACCTTGGGCGGCCTGTCCCGGGACAGGACATGCGCCATGCACTGCCTGCGTCTGTCTGCCTGCAGGCCGGCACCGGCACCACCCCGCGCCCACCCCGCGTTCAAGTCACGCGCCCCAACACTAACGCCACTGTGTTTCTCCTCCTCCCCCCTTTTTTAGGCACGAAGTAGCCTTATGGATTTGTCTCAGGATCCCATTTTTTTTTTATCAGCACGGCCCCTTATGCAAAACCGAAATTTTCTATACGATTTTGATAAGAGTTGGCAGAGAGGTAGAACTTAATCTCGTGAGTTCACTGCTGCAATGCCATCCAAAAGTCATCGACCAATTTTGAGAAATTTGAAGTTAAAATCTCCGTTTCTATGGTAATGCTCGACTTGTCACGGAAAAACAGACGTGGAAAGGGAAGCCGAGCCGGGCCGAGCCGGGTCGGGGAAAGCTCCAACCAATAACATTATTTCGCGGTTATTTTCAACCAATGAAAAGCATCGCCTGTTGCTTTGTACCTCGATGTCCAAAAGTTTCGAAGGAGGGAGTGGTCACGTCAGAATTGTTGTAGTTTCGCGCCGTGCAAAAGGATGCACCACGAGGACAGTTTTGAACGTGACCACTAGCTGGCCGCCGCGGCTCCTGATTGTTGGCTAGGACTGTTATGCCGCCACGGCCGGTGGCTGACGACGTCCACCTCGCGACTTAAACTCATTGTTTAAAGTCATCAAAACGTTAAAAAGGTGAACTGAATGCGAAAATATTAGTTTTCTATCTGCGGAAATCGCTTGGCAAAGTTTGACTTCAATCTGACGAGAAGGAACAAAACTGATTCGAGAAATGGTGTACATCTACGTGTATCTTTACGTAAACCATTTTACGAATCACTTTTGTTCCTTCTCGACGAATCTACGTGAAACTTTTTAAAACGATTTCCGCAGGTCCCAAACTGATATTTACACATTCATTTCGACTGTTTAACATTGCGTTCGCTTAATATGAAGAGTTAAAGTCGCGAGGTGGACGCGTGAGCCGCCGAGCCATCGGCCTTCTTTTGTTGAGTGGAGGTTCTAGCCTAGGTCTGCGCACTCCCCCCTCAAACGCGCTTCGTTCTGTCTCCCGCGCCGGCTGCGGGTTGCCTACCCCCCAGGATAGTCCCAAGGAGAGCCAAGCCCAATCGGTATTGTTGCAGGTGCTCGGCTCGGCCCCTCTGCGCGTTACGCAGGGGAGGGGGAGGAGGACCGTGGCTGGGGACCTGTTGATTCAAGTCATTCACAGTAATTCAAAATCTAAAAATTGAAAGAACACTCTAGAATAAAAGTGTGATTTCAGTGTTTGAACGTTCATTGCACAACGAGCCTACAATTCAAAAATCAAGCTGATCGGACATTTTCTTACTGAGAACCTAGCTTCTAAGTCGTTTAAGCAAACTAGCTCAAATTTGGCTTGTGACCTAAACTTATGTTGCTGCTTATCAAACACTGAAAGAAAAAAAAATCAATATTTTCACTTAATTGGTTGGAAATTTTTAACACAATTTCTACATAGACTATCCACCAAAAACTCCGATGAAACCAAAACATACTTCGTGCCTACCAGGATTTCGTGAAATCGTATTTTTTTTCATTCAAACGATGTTTGGTTGAGGCTACGCGATCAGTGTGGGCACGGATGCTGGTAGAGTGCCTAAGTAGTCCGGGCCGATACCCAGCAGCGCACAGGTGGGCGTGTGCGGCTTCTTGCTTTTGCTTTTACTCGCACTTCACGGGCATCCCTGAATGCGGGAGATTTCTTCAAGGCTGATGACCCTTTACCCGCTGGCCTAATGTTTTCGGGAAAAAGGAGGGGTCCGCAGACTGCGAGGGAAAAAAGAGGGAAAATAATTACCACCCAGGCGGCTGTGAGTGCAGTGTGCATGTACACGTCTTTTCTCCAGCTTGGTGGCTCGTTCTTCTGTCGCGACAAAACGCTGCCTCTCTCTCTCTCTCTCTCTCTCTCTCTCTCTCTCTCTCTCTCTCTCTCTCTCTCTCTCTCTCTCTCTCTCTCTCTCGTTCTCCCTTCCCCTCCTGTGACTTGTGATGAGTGCGAGAGAAACAGGGCGTCTGATTTCACCCACAGTCGAGCAGTGCCGTGCGAAAATGACGCCTGGATTAGAAAGGCACCGCGCTGCCGCCACGCCCCGCCACGCCCCGCCACGCCCCGCCACGCCCCGCCACGCCCCGCCACGCCCCGCCACGCCCCGCCACGCCCCGCCACGCCCCGCCACGCCCCGCCCCGCGCGCCGAGTAGAAGAAGATGTCACCCCGGTGGGCGTCGTGTCCGCGGCGAGGCGAGGCGGGCGGGGCGGAGAGGGGCGGGGCGGGGTGTGGTGAGGTGAGGTGAGGTGGGATTGCAAGGTGTATTCCACTTGTTTTCTACGGAGAAAGAAAAGCGATAGTGACAGGACGATCCGTGTCTTATAGGTGGTCTCCTGACATTTCCATTGACACACAAGAAAAAAAATGAATTTTTTCCAGCCTCTTTGAAAATACGGTTGTATAATGCTGGAAATTGTTTGACATAGTACCAATACCTGTAACTTGTACACCAAAGGCCTAGCCTGGTTTATGGCAGCAGTTCCCGCCCACGCCGGTCCGGGGCGCCGCGCTGGGCGCCGGGGCGGGGCGGCGAGACGCGTGGCGTACAGCGGCCACCGTATGCAAAAGGGTCGGGGCGGAACGGGACGGCGGCGACAACAGCGTGAGGGCGGGGCGGGGCGGGGCGTCACTGGGGTGACGTTATGTCACACCCGCCCCGCCCCGCCCCGCCCAGCGCCACACCATACGGCGTGACATTTGTGTTGATATCTATGTCCTTTCCTAGCTGCGCGGTGCGGCGCGGTGCCGCGGGCAGGGCGCCCAGCCCAGCCCAGCCCGGCTCCAGACACAACGCAAAGACACGACACGGACAGACGCAGGCAGACAGGCGGACAGACAGAAACACACACGACGACAGTGCGGGTGTGATTTCGAAATGTCATTCAGACGCGACTCCCGGTTGTTGTTCTGCTGTGACCGCTTGCGAGTGAAACATATGGGTGCGAGATTGTGACGTGACAGCTGACCACATTATTTGTTGAGCCAGGCCAGCGTCCGGCGCGAAACAGGACAACGCGACATGAAGCTTCCTAAAACTCTTTTTCCCTGTGTAATGTGGGAGCATTTTGATCCGGCCAATCACAACACGGCGAGCAGACGAGACGAGCCGGTGAGCCAAAGACGGGGAGCTGATTCAGCTGATTTATGAATGTTCAATGCACGCAACGGGGCGGGGCGGGGCGGGGCGGGCATTGGACGTCGTGAGAAAGTGGACCCCAGGCGGGGCGGGGCGGGGCGGGGCGGGGCGGGGCTCGTCTGGTCCGCTGCACGCGATATAAACGGCTGATACCCGCTCCCCGTCGAGAAGCACGCAAACACGACAGTAGTTCTGCCCGAGCAGACCGCCACCCCGCCCCAGCCCGGCCCGCCCCGCCCCGCCCCGCCCCGCCCCGCCCCGCGCCACAAGGTCATGCGCGCACCATGATGCAGGGACGCTCATGCGGCGGATCTTATAAGCGCGCTGGCTATGGTAATTCTAGAAAAATTCGGGTTAGTGGTTGGTATTCAGTGAGAAAGTTTAGGACTGTGACATGAGCCTGGCGGGCGGCAGAGTTATACAGGGTGGCTCATTTCACCCCGGCGTTTGTGTAAGGAGGCAACCCATTCTACTTCAGCTGAGCTGTGAAACTTAAGCCAATGGGGGTGGGCGGACTGCAGTGGCGCTCCTGGCCTGCCTCCCCGCCCCGCCCCGCCCCGCCCCGCCCCGCCCCGCCCCGCCCCGCCCCGCCCCGCCCCGCCCCGCCCCGCCCGCCGCGCGCCGCCTCATGCTTTCCACAAATACAAGACCGCAGAGGAGACCTTGACAGTCGCGGTGCGACGGGGAGCGAGTGAAAGAAAATCACTGTGACACCCGCTGGTGGCGGGGCGGGGCGTGGCGGGCGGGGCGGGGCGGGGCGGCCGCAGCCCGGCTCGGCTTGACGCGCAGCTCAGCGAGCTGACCCAGTGAGCGCCGACGCCCATGGCTGCCCATGGCGTGGCGGGGAGCGGCGCCGCGACGCCAGGCCAGCGACGCCCAACATGGAGCACGGGGCGTGACGCCGAGCCGAGCCGATCGCATTCACGCACATGTCCCTCGTCCCCATGCCCGCCGCGCGCCGAGGGTCCGTGCGGGGCGCGCCGAGGCGAGGCGAGGATGGTTGCCATTTTCAGCTTGATCTCTATATATATACGCTGGGCGCGGTCGCGTCAACTGGAGCAAAAGTGAGGCAGTAAAAGAAAATATACTTGCGTCGCCTAATTTCTCGCGGCTACCAGCATGCCAGGAGGCTTCTAATAATACTCATCCGATCCACATTGAAAAATGTGAAATGGTTTTAAAGTTGTCTGAGGCGTGCATTCATGAAACCATCTCGAGCACGATGCAGTGGTGCGGACCTCTTCCTGTCACCGGCTGCAGTGGTTGTGGATAATGCTGTATTGGGTAACTCGCCGCGCTTGCAGTGCGTTGTCGTATTTAACGAGCTGTTTGTCGTTCGGGCCGCAAGTAGGGGGTTGGCGTTGGCATGATAGCCCACGAGCCTAATTTATTAAATCACCACGTGAAAGCCGAGCCGAGCCGAGCCGAGCCGAGCCGAGCCGAGCCGAGCCGGTCTCAGAGGCGACGACTACTTCCGCCTGGCTGGCCCAGGAGTGTTTACCTTTCACGTCGGCTTTGTCTCCTTTATGAGGCGTCCTAACCTCTTGTAAGTACACGGCGGCTGAGAGGCGGCATCGCAGACCCGCCCCGCCCCGCCCCGCCAGCGCCAGGGCATAAAAGAAATGGAGCGTAATCGACTGCACTGACAACGCGCACGGCGGCGGTGGGCGGGGCGGGGCGGCACAGGGCAGGGCCAGGTGGTAGGCGGCCATATCCGTGTCTGATTCATAACGTAGGAGACCCTTCTGATCGCTTCGTTCAGACCTTAGCTTAAACTCCTCATCCCACTGACTTACACACACACGCACACACACAGACGTGTCGCTGGTCAGCAGGGTTTCCCCTCGGTTTTCCCCCATAGCGGGAAATTTCCCAGACCACTACTACTGTACGTTTTGCTTTGCGAAACCAAGGCGACCGCACGCCACAGAGCGACATAGCGCCTCTTATGAAAAACCCGACACTCTCGCCAAATAGACGTTAATGGAGAGTGGCGGGGCGGGGCGCTGTATCCCGCACCGCGGACTCTTTCACTCTCGTTATCACCGCGAGTATCCGCCCCGCCCCGCCCCGCCCCGCCCCATCGCACATGCCCACCGGTAGCCGCGCCGCCGCCGCCGCTCGTATCGTAAAGTTGTTGCTGCTGTTTTGTTGTTGTTGTTGTTGTTGTTTGAATTTTACTGTCGGCCTGCGCGGATTACGCAACACCCCCGCGCGCGCATAACGCAGCACAGAGAGGCACTCCACCGATGCGATGCTGCCAATCATTAAAGTCGAACGGCCTCTCGGCGTATGGCCCGGCTGCTGACCCGCCCGCCTGGACTCGAAAAAAAATAGGGGCCGGAGCCAGCCGGAGGCAGCCGGAGCCAGCCGGTCAAAGCCAAAGCCAGTAGCCGGAGCCAGCCGGTCAAAGCCAAAGCCAGTGGCCGGAGCCAGCCGGTCAAAGCCAAAGCCAGTGGCCGGAGCCAGCCGGTCAAAGCCAGTGGCCGGAGCCAGCCGGTCAAAGCCAAAGGCAGCTGCCGGAGCCAGCCGGAGCCAGCCGGTCAAAGCCAAAGGCAGCTGCCGGAGCCAGCCGGAGCCAGCCGGAGGCGCTGTGGTGTCGCGCTCGCCTCGCCTCGCCTCGTCGTTGTTGCGCCTGTGGACGGAAGACTGTGGTAACAACAACTGCACAGGCAGCAACAACTGCTGCAGGCAACTGCCATTGAGGAGGACGGAGGGGGGGGGGGGTGACACTGCCTTGTCAAGCGACGCCGTCGTGGGGGGCCCGGCGGGGCGGGGCGGGGCGGGGCGTGGCCAGTGGGTGCTGCCACCACCCACTGGCGGCCGAGGTTAGCCGCAGGGAAAGGGCTGCTATACGACGGTAACCGTATGGACTTGTATCGTTGTCATACCGGGAGACAGAGCTAGCGGACCGATCTGCTCTTGATGCCTGAAGACTGTGTACCCTCGTGTATTGTTGGCCGTGCGTGCGTGTGTGTGTGTGTGTGTGTACGTGTACGCTGTCCGTCTGCACCTTTCACCACTAGGTCCATTTAGACGTGTGCGCCGGAGGGTACAAATAAGTCCCGGGTTGATCTGCTTGCACCATCCTACCGATAAAGCGTATTTTTTTGAGGTTTCAGCCACAATCTACAGCGCAAACGCCGGCTACCCCGCCGCCGGTCATCGTATATTAACGTCTAGGCCCATTGTCGCCGAGCAAAAGACTTCAAACTTCAGTACGCCGCCTTTCACTGTCCAGTCACTCTTTTCGGTTGTAGAAAACAAGACGTACTTGAACCTCATTTAGTACTGGTGCTCCAATCCTCGGGTGCGTTAATTAACTTCATCAGCGGCTCCTTGGCCAGGCGCGCCCGGCCCGCCCCGGCCCGGCCTGGCTCCGCTGCTTTCGCCGCAACATCTTTCGCTGCTGCAATATTTCCAAAAGAAGAAAATGCCTGGGCAAAATGAAGCGGCAGCCATCCAGGTAGAGGCCGGGCTATGCCGGGCCAGCCTAGCCGAGGTGTCGCAAAAGTTTCGTCTTGCAATCGAGCCGTAAGCAGCAGCGGGGCGGGGCGGGGCGGGGCGGGGCGGGGCGGGGCGGTGCCGGGCTGGCCGTCGGCCGCGTCAGGGTTAAGCGCCAAATTGCGGAGCGACGAGGAGTAGAAAAGACGAGACGTTAGCCGATGGCCAGGCCGGCCAGCCGATGGCTGTCGGGTCGGGCCGCAGACACGCCGCACCGCGCCGGCCCGGGCCTCAATCAGGTCTCGGTTACGCTTAATTCACGAGCAGTCTGCTTGTCGGCCGTAGTTGTCCAGGTTTTCTTTCTCTCTGCAGTGGATGCACTGTCAGAAATATTCATAATATTGTGGAAACATTTATGAAGCGCCTTTCAACATGACCAAGCAAATGTTGACTGTACAGCAGATTTACGTCAGCGTTCCTAGCTTGACGGAGGCTTTTTTTAAAATTTAAATTGGTGGTTGTAAATTTACAACATTTATCACGGTAAATGTCCAGATAAGAATGTTAAGTTAACAAGTATTTTTTGACAGTGCTGCACTGCTGGACACTCCAGCGGTTAACGAGGCAGAGGTGGTACGCCGCCCCTGGAGCTCTGCGGACGGGACGGCCGAGAGCGATGCTCTGCTCAATGCGCTTCTTTATCAAACACCTGTCCTTTCTCGTTCTCTGCTTCGAGTCGCATTTTTCTTCTTCTCGAGCAAGTTGTGGTGCAGGACCCCGCTGCCCTTTAGCGCGCCCAGTGATGCGGAGCGCCGGAGGAGACGGGGTGGGGGGACGGCGCAGGCCTACCAAACCAGTAAATCAGGGCTTAAAAAAAGTGCGGGCTCCTGAGTCTTCAAGTACTTTAGCAATAGTTTTTGAGGCAGAGCAGCCTAGGCCAGCTACAGCGAACAGCGGGTAGGTTTCCTTGGTGTTGCCAGCGAACAGAAAAGCAGAGCGGGGCAGGCCGAGCTGGACGGGGTGCGGGGTACTCTCCTCTCCGACCTGGAGGGGGCGCCCGCCTGGGTAGGCAACCCGACGGAGCCGTGGGCGCGGCCGCCGTGCGCGGTGCCTGCCTCTCGGGCGGCTCGTGACGGCAGGGATAGCCTCATAGCAGCCTGCGGTGCGGACCCACCCCCTGTCCCGTCACGGGATGAAAACGGTAGAGAGCGAAGCGCAGACAGAACGCAACTTTAACACGCGCTATATCACTGCTCTAAAACCTTAACATGACAGATTGTTTTATTATTATTCCCGCGTGTAAATCACGCGGCCAGTAATCCGTGGAACACGACTACTGTGAGCACGGGGCGGTATATTGTCACCTCCCATGAGACGACCTCTTTTTCCCAGATTTCGAAGCCGCCGATGACGCACGCTTTCGCAATACTGGCTCAGTTCTGTTCTGTACCGCCGCGCGGCTGTGACGCGGGCGGGGCGGGGCGGGGCGGGCAGGACGAGCAGCGGGTCAAGGTCCACACCGGGTCATGCACGGTCAGGCCGGACAAAAGCGCCGGGCCGGGCCGGGCCGGGCAACACGCCGCGAGCAGGTGGCCGTAGCTAGGGCCATAGCCGACCCGACCAGACCAGACCACACCGCGGCCCGGACCAGCTCCATGGGGCGTTTGTTCCGCTACGGAGGCCTTGCGCTGGGAGGAGGAGGAGGAGGAGGAGGAGGAGGAGGAGGAGGAGGAGGAGGAGGAAGAGGAGGACGACGAGGAGGAGGAAGGCCCAGCGACCAAATACACACACGGCCAAGGTCAGCCCAGCAGGGCCAACTGGACCAAAAGCGCCATGCACACGGTTCGCTGCTAGGCTGAGCTTCGGACCGGACAGCTCACAGACTGCAGAATGCATGGGCAGAGCTTATATTGCTGCTGTTCTAGGCATTAACATGTACGACAGGCGTTTTGCATGTGAGGATAGTGAGTATGTGCTGTTATAACGGAGTAATCGTACTAGTTTTGTCGTGCGCTGTCCGCTTGTGACGCGATGAGCAGTACAGCAGTACAGCGGAGCGGTGCATGGCGAGATGCAAGCTGGGCTGGTGGGCCCGCCCTGCCCGCCCGCCCGCCCCCGCCCTGCCCGCCCCTGCCCGCCCGCCCCCGCCCCTGCCCGCCCGCCCGGACAGGTCGCCCAGGCCTGCAGGACCTGGCCTGGCCCCCGGCCCGCGCCGCGCCGTGTGTGAAAGCCAAGCAAATCTCAAAGCGAGAGTGAAAGTTATTCGCCGAGTGGCCGCCCCGCCGCTGCTACCGCCGCTGTCACCGCCGCCGCCGCTACGCTACGCCACGCCGCCGTAGCGCCGCCGCCCCGCCCCGCCCCGCCCCGCCCCGCCCTGCCCCGCCGTAGCTCTGCTGCCGTAACGCTCTGCCGTAACGCGACGCCGCGCGGCCTTCACCTCTGCACCGCCAGCTGCGGCGGCGGCGCTGCGCCTAAACGACAGGTCGCGGGTTCGACTCCCGCCTCCTCCACCCGGTTTCGTTCGCTTGCGGGGACTCGCCCTCCCCTCCCCCTCCTCCTCGTCGTCGTTACCTCCTATTATTTACTAACAATAATATTGCATGGCCCGTGTATAAAAAAGAAGTCTGGTTATGACGTGTGCAGCTGCCACGGCAGCAGGTTCTGCCTGCTCGGCCCGGCCCGGCCCAGGCTGCCTTGCCCCGGGTCATACCGTATGTGGGTCGGACACGGCCGATTCATTCCGTTTCTGACCGACATATCGGCGGCTCCTGCCCTGCCCGGCCCTGCCTCGCGTCGCTGAGGCCAGGCCCCCGACTCGGATTGGTAAGTAGCTCGATATTTTTGTGATGCAAAAACAAAATATATATATATATCCTATTTAGCGGGCTACCTTAGACCAAAACGACTCCAACAGATTCCGTTTTGTCTAATTTGGATTCCTGCGCCCCCTGGCCCGGCCCGGCCCGGCCCGGCCCGGCCGCCGCCATGTGCAGACACTCCTGCCTGCGCCTGCTCGCGGTGAAGGTGCCGTCCGGTCCCTCCCCTAGGCCTGCAGGCAGGTGCAGCCGCTGGCGAGCGGCCGGCGGGGGCGTGACGTCACGCGGCGCGCCGTAACGTAACGCGGAGAGGAGCGGGACGGGACGGGCCGGCGCCGATTGCGTGAAGGCCTCCCAAACGCCCCGCGCGCCGGACGGACGGACGGACGGACGGACGGACGCGAGAGCCGCGCGTACGGGACGGGACGGGACGATCGGTAGGAAGGAGGAGGAGGAGGAGGAGGAGGAGGAGGAGGAGGAGGAGGAGGAGGAGGAGGAGGAGGAGGAGGAGGAGGAGGAGGAGGAGGAGGAGGAGGAGGAGGAGGAGGAGGAGGATGTACGCTGCGCGCCGCGTAGAACGGCGATCGGCCGAAAGGGTTCCCCATTCCCACGGAGCGCACCGTGCGCAGCCCCGCCGCGCCCCGCCCCGCGCCCCCGCCATGCCGCGAGGCGCAAAGCCAGCCAGGAGTATATGAGTAAGAAGTGTCCCAAGCAGGAGCGGGCGCGATTTCTGTGAAGTCTGCAATAAAATGACTGACACAAAACATCCATAATCACAAGCAAATGTGCTAAGAGCTCAACTTCAAGAAGTGGCAAACGACACACTAATAAATTGAGCGTTGTATGTATTTGAGCGCAGGAGAGCTTCCCAGGAACAGCGAATCGTAAGCCACGGCGAGGGCGCTTGTCGAGCACAATAAAGCCGCGACTACTAGCGCTTTTAAGTGGTAGCAGTAAATGGTGGCCCAGAGCCTGCTCGCGGGACAGGAAGGCTTCTCGGAAGGCAGAGGATGAGGTACTGCCGGTAGCCGTACAGGCGAGGGCTGCCCCCAAACTCCTGGCCCAGGACCAGCCACGAGTCACGTGATCGCACTTATTGTACCATGGGCGTCAGCCGCGCGGTGTCATGTCGGGCGTCACCTGTGTGTGTGTGTGTCATCCAGCAGCCGTTCCAAGGAAGACGGCAGCAAGCAGTGAGTGCTTCAGAACGGATGTGACTGACTGCTGCTTCTCTTGGAATTTTCATCTTTCCCTACTAGCGTGGAGCCGCAGCAGTCAAACTTAAAAGCGTGTGAAAGATGTCGAAACTAACTAACTGCCGGGGTAGGAGCTTTTTGTCATCGCTGCAGGTGGCAGCAGCTGCAGGTGGCAGCAGCTGCTCCTCTCGAGGTCGATAGGAAAAGAGGAACAGTGTGTGAGAGAGAGAGACTGTGTCACGTGGTCTCTGTGCGCCGGCCGGCCGAGTCACTTCCGGCTCGCGAGAACGGAACTGCGCACCGCACGGCATGGCGTGTGTGGTAGAGCCATAGCCCACCGGCCCGCCCCGCCCCGCCCCGCACCGCCCCGCCCCGCACCGCCCCGCACCGCGCGGTGTGACGGGACGACGCCGCTGCACGCCACGCCCCGCCACGCCCCGCCACGCCCCCGCCCCGCCTCGAGACGGGAAGAGAAAAATTGCATCGCGCGAGGTCCACGCCAAGGATTGTAATACCTTGCATTACGTGCATCAATTCCTGTGCTTTATGAACCCGAACCCGCACTGGATTATGCGAGCACAAGGTAACGGATCCGCAGTTATTATTCTATTCGTCGATAATGTGTCCTTGTTTCCATTTTGGCAGTGTACGCGTGCGTGAGCGTGTAGCATGTGGACCACGCGACAACAGAAGAGCCTTATATTCCTCAGTGATGCAACGCCGGCTGCCTGCTGGCCGAGCACAAGCGCAAACGCACGCTCAATTCACACGCCAGTGGCACCTGATAATCCCACTGTATATGTGTGTGTGTGTGTGTGTGTGTGCGCGCGCTTATGACAGAACGAGCGCGCATACACACACACACACACGGCCCACTGAAGCCTGACTGGACGTTTGAAAGCGGGAAAGCAAACGCGAACAGCAACAACAACAACAACAACAACAAAATGTCAGCCGGGCCCCGCTGCGAGAGCGCCTGTGCCTCTGCTCACTTCACTCCGCTTTTGCGCGCATCTTGTTGCTGGATAAGGAGAGGGTCAGGACGGCGGTGGCATTTGAGCATCCCGCTGCAGCGCAGCCTGCCACCCCCCCCCCTCCCCCCGTCCCTCTCCTGGGCGCCGCAAACCGCAACACCAGCGATATGCTGCCCACTCAGTGCGATCAGGGTGAACGCCTCCCCCCCTCGCCGACCCATCTTTATTTTTTTGTGAGTGATAGGTCAATCCACACGCAGGCGACGGAGCGCTTCTTACGGTCTCTCTCTCTCTCTCTCTCTCTCTCTCTCTCTCTCTCTCTCTCTCTCTCTCTCTCTCTCTCTCTCTCTCTCTCTCTCTCTCTCTCTCGTAAAAAGTGCCTCTCTGAGAGTTCCCAATCAATCAAAGGAACGGGCAGCCGAACAACACCGCTTGGCGCGGCGTAGGCCTCGCAGAGTCGCACGGCTGTTGCAACACGACGGGACGGGACGGGACGGGCTCTTACCGTACACACAGACACACACGCACACACACACACACACACAGATGCTAGGTACATACATAATAAATACAGGCGCACGCCACCATCACCGCACCGCGCCGCTGGTGAAGGTGGGAGGGTATGACCAATACTGCAGACCGTGACACAGCGCGTCAGTGACATCAATATATCTCAACAAAAAATATTATTTGTGAAAGACTCAACGTAGGACACCACGGCTTGGCTTGTAATGTCGCGCAAAATTTCGGATTTAAAATCCCGCGATGATTTATTCGTTCAATTATCAGCAGAGCGGAGCGTGTGAACCTGTAGCGCTCGGCTACGTCAGTCGCGTTAGGTTGGCTAACGTTATGTATCTGACCTCTCACGAGTCGCGCCCCATCCCTCTGGCGTAGGCTGCTTAGGGCTCAGCTTTTAAATTCAAATCCAGCTCAGATAATTTAATGCAGTTGATGTACCAGCCACCGCCACTCATGCCCTAGCCACTCCTTGACCCCGGCTCGGGCGCAGGCAGGCACCGCCCCCACCCCAACCCCGCTGCTATTGGTGGTCCCAGCCCCACCGCCCTGCCTCGCGGGGAAATAAATATGCAAGTGTATTGAGTGTCCAGCCCCACCCCGCCCTACCTCATAGCCGCGAATGCATAAAAGTATAGTGCTAGCAGGGCGGGGCGGGGCGGGGCGGGGCGGGCGCACGCCACGCCACACCGCGCTGCAGAGCCTTGGCTGGAATGCGCCTGCAGGCCTCCAGGCCGCGTGGCTGGCCGCGTGGCGGGCGCGGCCGAATCTCATTGTCTGCGGGCGCACTATACGGCTTCCTTATTACCGGGAGCAGGGCGGGGCGGGGCGGGGCGGGGCGGGCGGCGGCTGGACCTGGGAGGGAGAGGGGGGCATTACCGAAATGCGAGGGGAGGTTTGTTTTGGGAATAGGGCTGGAGGAAGGGTACCAACAACGGGCGGCCAACTCATGTATTTCTGTGTACACTTGCCTTGTATTTCTTGTATTTCTAATGTATTTTTTGGTATTTTTCTCGTATATTTGTTGAGGATTTCTATGTATTTCTGTGTATTGTAGAGTATTTCCTTGTATTTTTAGTGTATTTCTAGAAATACAGTGGTATTTCTGTGTACACGTTTTTTTCGAGTTGGCCGCCCCTCGGGTACCAAGTGGAGAGGGTTGTATGGCTGGAGAGGGTGGTATGGCTGGAGAGGGTGGTATGGCTGGAGAGGGTGGTATGGCTGGAGAGGGTGGTATGGCTGGAGAGGGTGGTATGGCTGGAGAGGGAGCGGCTCCTGGAGAATACGGTCCGCTGAGGATGGCGCGCGTCCTGCGGTGCTCGTTATTTCCTTTTGTTTTGCCGTCGGCCTGGGGTTGACACTGGCGACAAAGGGCCTAGGCTGGCTCCAGCCGCGGCACTGTAAGCTCATCTACGGGGGTAATGCTCTGGAGCGTGCCCGGGGGCGACCCACTGAACAACCCATGCGGCTCGGACCCGGCCTGCCCCACCTCGCCCCGCCCCACCTCGCCCCGCCCCACCTCGCCCCGCCCCACCCCGCCCCGCCCCACCTCGCCCCGCCCCACCTCGCCCCGCCCCACCTGGTGGACCCAACCTACGGCTGCTGCAGCCCGGCCCGGCCCCGCCTCGCCACGCCCATGTCGCAACGAGGAAGCTGGAATATCGCGCGCGCACGTGTGTGTGTGTGTGTGTGTGTGTGAACATGGACCTGTGATAGAGCAGAATGCGCCGCGCCGCACTACTGGAAATCAGGTGGACAGACTATTACTGCAAATAATGCGTACCGTACCGTACCGTGGCGAGGCTTAGCCTTCTTGTTCTAATATAATTGCAGATTGTGGGCAGCCAGAGCCTGCGGGCCAGGCCAGGCCGCGCATTGAGTTGGGTGCAGTGGCGTGGCGGGGCGGGGCGGGGCGGGGCGTCGACCCATCGCGGGCGCTGCGATGCGGTGCGACAGAGCGAGAGAGAGTGTCGAGCTCTCTCTCTCTCGCTCCCACTGCAGGTGCGAGACCAGCCTGAATGGTTTGGACGGAGCACTATGAGCGGCCGCGGCCCGCATGCTCGCTGGAGCCAGGCGGGGCGGAGCACTCCACACAACGCCTTGCCGTCATCGGCGAAATGGAAAGTGACTGCAACCGCACACACACACACACACACACGCGCGCGCGCGCGCGGTGTGGTGCAGCGACCACTGGGCCGGCGGGTCCGGCCGACAATGTTAACGACAGTCCGCTGTTTTCTACATCGAAGAATGTTACCGCCATGCAGGCCTGAACGCGTCGTGGTGCCGCAGCCACACACACACTCACACACACAGCAGCCAACAAACAAGGCTTCGTTATTACTAACAGTGGAGCTATTTGGCTTTGGCTCCCCCTTTAAATGTTGCGTGTCACTCAACCGACATTCGGGTTTTTCTATCTTTTTTTTTCTTGCTATTGGTGCCTATCTCTATCGGTCAGTCCGTTGGGACCAGGGCCGGTCCCATCCATCCATCGTTGCGAAAGGGTTGAGGTTGATGGAGCCCTCCTGGTGCAGAGCAGGTCCAGAGTGTGCTCCGCTGGGCTGGACCCGGGCTTGCCAGTCAACTAGTTGATCTGGGAGGTGCAAAGCGCCACAGGCCGGCGCCCCGAGCCAACGACCTCGCCGCGTACGATGCCTGACCAAACCGCGTCTAGCTCATCTAGCTATCCACCTGCTCTATTCTGCGATTTTATTTCTTGTGAGGAGGTGCGCCGACAGAGCGGCGACTCCGACGTGTCGCGAGTGGTGTGGAGTGGTCGGTCATTGTGCAACAACACAGACAGCTGTCCATTTTCTTTTACACTAGGTTCATCCCCCAGCAGGACGAGACACTACTCTGCTCGCATCCTGATGCGGCCTGGCTCGCGGCGACTCTTCCTGGCGAATCGCATCACGTCCGCTAGCGTCCGCCCCGCCCCGCCCCGCCCCACCCCGCCCCGCCACTCACCTCCATACCTTACCTTACTATGCCCACTCGGAGGAAACCAGAGCGGAAAGCGCAGGGCCGGCGCGGGGCGGGGCGGGGCGGGGCGGGGCGGGGCGGGGCGGGGCCGGAGGAGGTGGGGGCCCCGGAGGAAAGGGTTACACAATGCTCGCGCCGGCAGACGAGACCGCCCTCTTTTTACGAGCGTCTGCGACCCCGTGGGAGCGCATCCTTCCGATAGTAGGAGTAGAGGAGTGTGACCCCGGGCCGGGCCGGGCCTGGGATTATGCGCGAGGCTCTGTGCGAGGGAATCTCTACCGCTCATTTCCACCGACAGCACACTGTACAATGCTTGCAGTCCTTGCGGCGTCGCGAAGAATTAGTTCGTATCGCATACAACTTCTTTGCAATCTGTTAGATTCCTTTGCAAACTATATATATATGTCCGTGTTTACAAAGAAAATGTTTGCAATCTAGCTTTGAACTCGAATTGATTTATAATTGTTTGCAACCTTCAAATAATTAGCAAAAGCACAAGAAAGCGATGTGGTGCAAAGAGGCACGAGAAGATTTACGCTGCTTCGTCGGACTAATTCAGATTGGCGTTTGTTGCAGGAACATCGACTGCGGGTCTTCATTGACGATTGGCCCTCCATTGATGCCCTGCTTCAGTCGGCGACTGCGAGGCTCCGCGAGGTAGGTTTGGCAGCCTAGTTGAGCACGTGCAGGTAGGGCGGGGCGGGGCGGGGCGCCCACAGGAGGCCCCCCGGGGCCCCGCCGCGCCCAGCCCAGCCCAGCCAGTGCCTCTTACATGTGCGTGATTATGACGCAACGGTTCACGCTTTCTTAGCAAGCGAGCCGCAGCCCGCCTCTGCCGGCCCGGCACCCTCACGGGCCGAGCACGTGTCTAGCGCGGCGCCAGGGCAGGTGCAGGCGCAGGCCTGGCGGGGGTAGGCAGCGCCGCGCGACGCTCCGGTGTGGCGGGGCGGCCTACCTCCCGGGGGCTCGCCGCCGCGCCGCCCGGGCCGCGGGAGGAAGCGGTGGGGGTGGCGGCCGTGGCGGGGCGGGGCGGGACGTCCTGATCCTGCCCTGATCCTGATCCGGCGGAACAGGCGTCGCCGCGCTCACGGCCCGCCACTCCACATAACTCCACCAGCAGTGCAGGAAAAGCTACGGCAGTGCATAATGCGCTGTCGCAATAGCACCACGTCCCAACTTCGTTTAAGTTTTCCTTGAATAAGAATGTGATCTCCTACTGGCTTTGATTGGCGATGATCTCCTTGCTCCACGGCCTGTCAATACCTTGACTCTATCGATCGAGGGCGTTTCCGGTCCAGCTGTTAATGAGAGCACTGGAGGTGGGGCAGGGCGGGCGGGCGGGCGGGCGGAGAGAGGGAGGCGAGGCGGAGCGCAAAGTCTTCCTGGATTCTTTTTCCCTCTCTCTTCAATAATTTTTTTTCATTACAAGCACGGAGTGGTCTGCTGGGCTGGGCTGGGCTGGGCCACTACCGCAGCAGCAGGGATGTTGCAGCCGATGGGTTGTTGTAGTTAAAGCGATTACCCACCCACCAGGACTCGAGGCTGCCTGCCCCGCGCCCCGCGCCCCGCTCCCCGCCCCCCCCCCCCCCCCCCCCCGCCCCCCCGCCCCGCGCTACGTCACGCCGGGGCCGAGCTATCGGAGTATCAGCGCCTTTTGTTCCGCGCACGATCGCAAAGTGCAATAAATGCGGCGGTGGCGGACACCTACGCTGCCGCTGCCCCGCCCCGCCCCGCCGCGACTTTACCTTTATTTTCTTTTACGAAGTTAATCATAATTGCGTGGCGTGCGCGGGTCCGCGCGGACTTGCTTGGGTCGTTGCCGTGCCCCGCCCCGGTGTGGCAGGAGGTTCCCGGGTCCGTCGGGTCGGACAGCCCGACCGTGCCCAGGGCGCTAAACGCTTTTACGGCCGGCGGGCGGGCCGAGCGACGCCGACGCCGGCCACGTGACGTGCGAGGGGCTCGCTCCGCTCCCGTCCCGTCACCTTGCGTGAGCGTCGTCGCCTCACGCGGGCCTCTTTCCCCGTCGAACATCTATGCGATGCGATTGTATTTCATGTTGAGATAAACTTTTTTCTTTCGCAGAGGTGTCCGAGTGGGGGAGGGGAGGAGGGGAGGGGAGGGGAGTGAGGCAGGTCATTAGCAGGAGGAAGCAGCTCTGCATGCAGCAGGGCAGGGCATGGCATGCCGACTGCGCCGCGCGGGTTATTCTTATCGGGGTTCACGGCCACTGGCCTTGCCCAAGGTTCTGACGAGTTTTTCTTCTTCTTCTCCTCCCATACGCTTTGCTGACGCTCGCCATGTCGATGGTGGACGCGGGGAGCTTGTTTGCACCAGCACTCCTGTGGCCGCGCCGCATCGCGCGTCACGTCGCGTCTGCCGCGGGCCGGGCCTCGGCCACCGCGAGGGCCTTCATGCTGTTTCGGAAATTGTCGACCTTGCGGCGGCGGTCGCGGTCCAGGACGCTCTGGGGACAACGGGGGCCCGGGGGGCGGGGGCCCGGGGGGGCACATCCCCGCCAGGACAAGCTGGCCACCGCTGGCCACCTAGCCTGCGAGCTGGGGGCCTTCCCCTCCAGCCGTGGGAGAGCGCCCGGCCGCGGTCACACATCGCTCAGCTCGCCACCTTATCGGGGGCATTGTCATGGATGGAGAGACGCCCCCCCCCCCCCCACCTCCACTCTCAGTGGCGTAGCCGCGGCGCGCAAGAGACACGCTGGAGAGACCATTATACGTCGTTCTCTCTCACCCTCTCTCACCACCAGTGGCCTCTCTCGGAGCGGCAAGGGCCGCACTCTCACGATGCCCAGCTCTTTATTGGCCCGTCACCGCGGCTTCGTCGTCGGCCTCGTCGTCGGTGGCTTCGTCGTCGGCGGCTTCGTCGGCGGCTTCGTCGTCGGTTTCGTCGGCGCCCCCTTCGCGTCGGCCTTGCTCGTCACGCCTACGATGCGTCCAGGCCAGCAAGACGCTGTGGCCTGACGGGCCGCGTCCCGTCGAGAGCTCGCCGCAGACGGCACAAAATCGAAAGTCGATTGGAGGAGCGCGCGGTGCGCGCGCGCGCTGACCTTCGAGATATCGATGTCACCGGCGCGGTGCAGGAGAAGGCCGGCCTTCTGGCGCGGCCCGGCGCGGCCCCGGCGGTGACATGAGGGCACGCTGCTCTAGCCTCTAGCACGCTCCGGCGAGCACCTCGGTGACGTCCGGTCCGAACAGCACGAAGAAAAAGAGGAAAGAGCTGCGGAGCCGCGGCCTTCCAGCGTCCCGCCCCGCCCCGCCCCGCCCCGCCCCGCCCCGTCCGGTCCGGTCCGGCCAAAGCCGCCGCGGAACCACCCGCCCATTAGAATACGTACAGTAGCGCAAAGCTCAGAAACATGCGGCGCGCAAGAGTTTCGTCAGCGCGCCGCGCAGCACCGCAGTAGTCGAGGAGGTGCACTTTAAAGGAGCAAACGAAAAAGGTGTAATTGAGAGGTGGCGTAAACTGATATCCAGCCGAGTGCGGCGCGGAGACAGAGGGCGAGAGCAGAACAGATAGGTACTGTACCTTTCGCCCCCTCTGCGCGAAAATAAATAAACAAATAAGTAAACTGACGCGACCAGTGCGGTCACGTCGTTGTCGCGGTGGCGGTGGGCGTGGGCGACGCGTGCTTGTACGAGTGCGTGCGTGCGTGCGTGCGTGCGTGCGTGCGTGCGGGCGTGTTGTGCACCGTGGTGGTCGCGGCGCGCGGGGTAGCAAATGCAACGCGTTTGTCCGCGGCGTGGTGTGGGTCTGTTTTGGTCGCGCTGTGTTACTGGCGGCGTTGCACAACGCGACAACATTTTGCTCCAAATCAGACGGCGCGCGGGGCGGGGCGGGGCGGAGCGGGGCGGGGCGGGGCGGGGCGGTTTGCTTAGTTTCCTAACGCCGCCCTGCCCTGCCCGGCCCGGCCCGGCGCGTTCAGCTCGGCCCAGCCCAGCCCAGCTCAGCTCAGCCAGGGCAGCGCGGGGAAACGCGGGTCGGAAAAAGAGAAATAGCAGAAGTGGGGCGGCCGTGTCGTGCCGGCCGGCCGGGGCAGCGGCGTGACGCGTCGTCGGGTCGGGTCGGGTCGGACACACACACGCACGCGCGCGCGCACACAGAGGGCCTTGCACAGCGCGCGCCGCTCCGTCGTTCTGCTGACAACCTTCCACAATGTGTGTGTGCGCGCGCGCGCACTTACCCGGGACGGTATTAATTTTTTTCCCGTGTACCCACACGAAATTAATGTTACAAGAGCACTCAGCGGTGAGCGCGCGATAAGCATCGCGCTGTCACTGCTGGCGGCGCGCGGCGGGGCGCGGCGGGGCGGGGCGGGGCGGGGCGGGGCGGGGCGGGGCGGTGAATGTGGCATACCGACCGATCCGCCACTTTGAAAGTAAGTAGTGGAGTGTGCGACGTTTTTCTCTTAGACCCATAGACATGTGTGTGTGTGTGAGAGTGCGTGTGTGAGGGTCTGGTGTGAAGCGTGCGTGTGCGTGTGAGAGTCCAAGGGGCCGGCGGACGCCGCCACCGCCGCTGTCCCCTCCTGAGCTGCGCTCACCGAGGCCCCAGGCCGCCCGAAACGAAAGTGAGTCTCAAAACTAAACGGAGAGTGAGTGAGTGAGTGAGTGAGTGAGTGAGTGAGTGAGTGAGTGAGTGAGTGAGTGAGTGAGTGAGTGAGGGAGTGAGTGAGTGAGTGAGGGAGTGAGTGAGTGAGTGAGTGAGTGAGTGAGAGAGCGTCGTGGCGCGGCGCGGCTGAGCGCTTAGGACGGACGTCTTAATGATGAATTTGGGAGCGGCGGCCTCAGAGCCGAAGGGCGGACAAAGAGCGTAAGAGACAGAGAAAGGGAGAGGGAAACAGAGAAGAAGAGAGGAGGTTAAACGTCGTCCATAAATTCCTTGGGCCGTATAGATAGGGCCTTAAACACGAAGCGCAGGTCAATACAGAGGGCAGCGTCCTGTCTTCAACGGGGCGCGCCCCGCCCCGCCCCGCCCTGCCCCGTCCCGCCCCGCCCCACCCCGCCCCACGCCGCCCCACGCTGCCCCGTCCCGTACGATGAACCCTTTCCCTCTCGCCGGGCCCTCGACCTAGGCACAGCGAGCCCCCCCCCCCCCTCCCTAACTGTGGACAAAGAGGCCCCACCGGTGGACTCGGCCCGGGCTGGCCCTGGCCCTGGCGCTGCTCTGGCGGAGGGGTCGCCGTGCTGGGAACTTGAACGCACGTCAGGTCAGGGGGAGGTTTAGGTTTAGGGTTTGACCACACTAGACCTCTGCCTGGCTGTCCTTCCGTCCGGCAGCCCGGCTGTCCGGCTGTCCGGCAGCCCTACCCCGGCCCGGCTGCCCGGCCCGTCCGTCACGCGGCCAATCCGGTCTAGAGCCGGGCCGGGCCGGGCCGGGCCGGGCCGGCTAGGCCCTAGCCAGACGGACAACCGGACAGACGGGCAGGCAGCCAAGCGGCCCAGGCCAGCCAGCCAGCCAGCCAGCCAGCCAGCCTCAGGCCCGGTACGTTTCATCACACGACACGCGATCGGATGCCGGCTTGAAAGTAAAAGTGGAGCCGAGCCGAGCCGAGCCGAGCCGTGCCGTGCCGAGCCGAGCCGAGCCGAGCCGAGCCGAGCCGAGCCGTGGCTGACTGGACACTGGACTGGACCGGGTAGCGCTGTGTCTGTAAAACGCTGCTATCCGTCTCCGTCCCACGCGGCGCGGACTACGTGGATTGATAAGGGCGGGGCGGGGCGGGGCGGGCGACACGGAACGAATCACATCTAATAAGAATGATCGACTTAGGCGCGACCGGCGGCCGCGCCGACGCGACGAGCTCAGCCGTGGGCGAGCAGAGTGTTAAAGGTGTCACCGCTTGTCACACTCGTTTAAAGCGCCCTGCTTTTCTTTTCAATACGAGGAAGAATATAATATTCATGTCGGGAGAAGTTCCTGGTGTTTGTGAGGGGGACCCTGTCCGTGGAGGCGCCTCGCCTCGCAGCAGCCCGGCGCCGCGCCGCGGCCGCGCGCGACCAGACCGAACTCTGGACCCCGGATCTGATCTGATCAGGCGGCTGGATAAAAGTGAAGGTGGTCACCCCGCCGGCCGCACAGCGCCGCGCAGCTCCTCAGCGGAGCCGGGCCGGGGAAGCACGTCGGCGCGGGGGCAGCTTGTCCCTCTGTTGGGCCCCGGGCGGGGCGGGGCGGGGCGGGGTGAGGCGGGGTGAGGCGGGCACCCGACGAGCCCCTCAGGGGCGCTGGGCTGGGGTTGAGCCGAGGCTGCAGACGAGACGCAGGTCCAGATGTCATCGTCGAATGAAAATGAAAGCCGTGGTCAGCTGCTCGGGCGCGCCCGCCAACCGGCCTGCCCCGCCCCGCCCCGCCCTGCCCCGCCCCGCCCTGCCCCGCCCCACCCCGCCCGCCCGCCGCGGCCCTACTCGGCCGGTGCACAGCGCGGCCCGGTGGGAACAGGAATAGCGAATTATAACAGTTTCTGGACCGAGTGAGAAAAAATTTTCCCCTACACTACAAGACAATCTGGCTGCTGCCCTTTTTTTTCCTTCTTTATTTCTTTTGTGGCATTTCTCGCTGCTGGCGGTGGTTAAGCGTGACGGCGGATATATGGAGAACAGAGAAATACAATGAAGTAACTCTCGACTTACCCTTTCATCCGAGATGGCGAGCACGGCTTTAGTCCAGGGCGTGCGTCGCGCCGGGCGAATGGTATATCCTGTATCCTTGTCGCACACTTTGTCACACACTTTAAAAGATTCCGTTTGGCACTTGGTTGTGGGTGGGATAGGGTTCACTTGGGTCACTGATCACGTCCTGGGGCGCATAGTCCACTGCAAAAAGGAACCGCACTACTTGTAGCACTACGCGTAGCAGAGTCCGGCCGCCGCCGCCGACAGCGCCACCGCGACAGAGACGGAGACAGAGAGAGGCGGGGGGGATTCAGCAGAGAGACAGAGAAAAGTGCAGAGATGGAGAAATGGAGGCAAGGACGTGAAAGGACCCGAGGGTGGAGCAGACGATTATGTCAGAAATGCGGTGGCGGGGTCGGCAGGTCGGCAGACGCGGGGCGGGGCGGGGCGGGGCGGCCGGGCCGCGACAAGCGCGCCGCGTTTCGAAAGGGCGCGCGCGGACCCAGGAAGTGGCTCGAGCAGCACAACAGCTGCCTGCAGCTGCCTGCAGCTGCGGGAGGCCGAGACTCTCCTGCAGCTGCCTGCAGCTGCCTGCAGCTGTTGGCGAGCTCAGCTGCGGCGTGGGGCCCAAACGCACGTGAAGTCACGGCTCGGTACGGCGTGCCGCGGCGGCGGGAGAACCACTGACTGACGGCACGGCTCCGCGCTGCGCCGCGCCGCGCGGGGCCCAACCTCCACTCCCACCACCGCTCACTCTTACTCTCTCCCACTCCGGGCTGTTACGCCCGCGCGGGGAGGGGGCTGCGGGCGGGGGTACACTAGCCCGCCCCGCCCCGCCCCGCCCCGCCCCGCCGCTCCTTACCGTGCTGTTACTGCCGACCGGTAACGTGTTACTGTTACGGCCCGGCCCGGCCCGGCCCAGCCCAGACCCGACCTGGTCGCTGCAGGCAGGGAGCGGTGGGGACCCACCCC
Organism: Frankliniella intonsa; assembly: GCA_033675135.1. NCBI lineage: Eukaryota > Metazoa > Arthropoda > Insecta > Thysanoptera > Thripidae > Frankliniella > Frankliniella intonsa. Next base: position 4,162,579 of record CM066254.1, read on the forward strand.
GCCCCGGCCCCGCCCGCCCCGCCCCGCCCCGCACGCCCCGCCCCGCCCCGCCCCGCCCGGCCCGCAGCCACCGCCGCAGCTGTTACAATTCGCGTGATTGATATCAGTGTCGAACTTGAGTGCGGCGGGGCGGGGCGGGGCGGCTGATATTGTTATTATCGTTTGTCGATGTTGTCGCCGCGGTTGTTGTTAGGGTGTCGACACGTTGCGCTGGGCGGGCACGAGCTGCAGGCGAGAGGGTTGCATGGTCCTGATCAATGCATACGTCCTAATAAACAAAAAACAATTTTTTTTTAAATTTCTTTTTCATTTCACTTTTACAATACACCCCAGCTCTATTTTTGGGGTTGGTACTCGGGTTGGTACATGGTATAATACCACTCTTTTTTAATATGAGAAATGGTACCATTTTTGTACATAGCTTTTATGTCAGCTAACGGCGGCTTGCTTAGGCGCGAGTCTGAGACCTCTGCTTCAGGGGCCCCCGCATGCCGTACACTGTTAAAAATATAGTTGTTCAGAAACAACTTTTTTCGTGATGACCGTGTTGTTGGCATGTTTGTTCGAGAACAGGCAGGTTGTTCGAGAACAACACAAGTTGTTGCAAAACAGCAATGTTTGTTGTGAATTGAAAAGAAAAGAAAATTATTGTTTCTGGACAACTTTTTTGTTGTTCCAGAACAACTTTTGTTGTAACTGAACAGCTTTTGTTGTAGCTGAACAACTTTTGTTGTAACTGAACAAGCTTTGTTTAATGTTACTGGACCCTCTTTGTTTTTGGTGGACAACTTTTGTTGTTACTTGACAACATCGTTGTTGCCTTACAAGTTAGGTTGTTGTACAACAACACTTGTCGCTATAAAAATTAACAACGAATTTGCTGGTAATTTACGACCTTATTTTTAACAGTGTAGGTAGGTACAGGTTTGTAGGTGGTGGTAGAGGCGGGGCGGGGCGGGGCGGGGCGGGGCGGCCCCCTAGCCTGCCCCGCTTCGGCCCGGCCCGGTCCCCTCCTGCAGGCCACATGAAGGCATTCCCTGTTAGCTCAGGACACCGAAATACGTCGCGTCGCCCCTGGTCGCCCCTGGTCGCCCCTGGTCGCCCCTGGTCGCCCCTCCCCCGTCCACGCCGCCACCAGGGCGCCCGAGCAGAGCCGAGCCTAGCCGAGCTGAGCCGGTTGCTGCCCCTAGGCCTGTCGGCCTGTCCTGGCCTGTCCCAACTACTTCTTTGTCTATTTGGTTCTATTGTCGACCCCGTCGGACCACGTGGTGCTGGGACGGGCGGGGCGGGCGGGCTGGCAGACGCAACAGAGACGACAGTGCCCTGCCCTGCCCTGCTCTGCCCCGTCTATTACGTGAGTATTCCTCAACTTTATCTCCCATTCGACTGACGCGACCTGTTCTAGGACACCACTACTCCCAGTATAAATAAGTGTTCTTAATCGGGTTCCAGTTGTACTTCCAGTTTTGGGGGGCACAATACCCATGCGCCTGCGCAAAGAAGACAGGTCCTAGCGATGACGCTGTCACTAAAACTCTTCCGTCCCCCGTTCATTTTGTTTGTTTCTCCGCGCGCGACTTGCTCTGCTGGCTGCCGATCTAGACGCATGAGTCTTTTATTTCTGCAGCGAGTCTTGAGTCCCCGGCGAGGCGACCTGCTGCCGGGCCGGGCCGGGCCGGGCCCGTCACCTTTCAAAAAGGTGAGCAGAAGGTTGCAAAGGGTGACGCTCTGGTCTGGTCGTTCCCTCCTCACTCACGACTCGTCGCGTCGCCTGACGGGGGCGGGGCGGGGTGGGGTGGGGCGGGGCGGGGCGGGGCGGGGCGGGGCGGGGCGGGGCGGGGCGGGGCGGGGCAGGGCACGGCAGGACCTGGCCGCGAGGAAGAAACAAGTTAGTCTGACTTTTTTTTATTGTTTTTGTTTTTTTGTGTACCAGGTGTTTCAGAGACACGTAACAGTATTGCGGGTCTGCCTACCCAGGGGACCACGGCGCCTTACGCCTGGAGCGGGTAGGCAGACCCGCATACTGTTACGTACTTGTTCTCTGAGACGCGCCGTGCGGTACAGCTGCTAAGTTTATATCAGCTCATTAACGTTACGCTGGCGCGCTGGCGACTGTAGGCCGCCGACTGGACGCCAAGTCGCGTCTCCCCCCCCCTCCCCCCCCCCCCAGTCTGCTCCGGCTCCAGTTGTCATACCCGATAGCCTGACTGCCTCGCCCGGAAACAAAAACGAGAATACCGCCGGAAGATATCGAAGCTCGCGCTGCACGGCGGGGCGGGTCGGCTGAGGGCCTCACTCCCGTTTGATAATCTCATCGGGCGAATCACACAGCGATCACCACCCGCCCCGCCCCGCCCCATCCTGACGCCGGCACGGCGCGGCGCGGCGCGGGGCGCCCATCAAGAGCGTGTTACACAACACTGTACCTACGTCCAGAGGGAGCAAGAGAAACTCGAACCAGAAAGCAAGAGGGAGAGAAAGAGAGAGGTGAGGAGGGGAGGGGAGGGGAGAGGAGAGGAGAGGAGAGGAGAGGAGAGGAGAGGAGAGGAGAGGAGAGGAGAGGAGAGGAGAGGGCGGTGAGGGGCTTTAGAGAGGGTCCCCCTGCTCCGCCATGCTTCAAAAATGTTGCTATTCTACGACAAGGACGAGGGCCGGGCTGGCCGGTCGGTCAGAGGGTCGAGCCGGACCGGACCGGACCGGACCGGACCGGCCACACGTGCACGTGCAGTGCACGTGCCCCTGGCTGCAGCGGTGCAGGTCGTCTGCTGCCCTTTCAGCTGCGTGCGCCCGAGCCGAGCCGAGCCGAGCCGAGCGCATGATAACAGCCTTCACCGCAAAGCTGAGAGAAAAACGTGATCCCCCCCCCCCTCAGTATGCAGTATGTAGAGAGCCGACCAGAAAAATCAGAGGAAATCGCTTGGCCGCGCCCTGCAAGTCCTCAGGCTGTCGCGTCGCGTACCTGGCTGCTGCTGGTTGACACCAGGGCCCTATCACTTCGAGATCGGGGGTGTCGCTCTTTCTCTCTTGCACCTCAGTCTCTCGAACGGAAAAAGAGAGATGGAGATACACACCCCCGATCTCGAAGTGAGAGGGCCCTGGTTGACACGCGGAGCTCCAAAGCGCTCAGTCACCGCCTTTTATTGTTTCTGAGCGGCAGAGGTTCGCCCGGCCCGGCCCGGCCCGGCCCGCGCTACCACTACTTACCGCCGTTGTTTCTACCGTTGTTTTGCTGCGCTAAACAGTTTCCTCGGAAATGCGATTAAGAATAATAATCCTGCGCGGGGCCTTGCGTTCTGTTCCGGTGGCTAGCGGGGGACGTTCCTCTCCCTCCTGCCAAAGTTTCCAGAAATCTTATTCAGACGGCGGAGGGCGCGGAGTGCCATGGGTTTAGCTCCTCCTGCGGCCCTCCCTTCCCTGCATAAGGCTAAGTGTGTCAGGCAGTACCGTGTTTTTTCTTCCTCTCTCTTTTTTCTGGTCCTCTTCAGAGGAAGGTCAATGTCCTTTAAGCACTATGATAAAGGACTCAAACTAATAGACGAAAATTAGTACCCCCCTGTATACCGAGGGAGGTTGGGGAGGTACAAGACCCCCAGGCGATTAATCCCGGGGGAGGGGGTGTATTAATCGGCCAGAAAATTAATTGCCGTCGATTACCGCGGAGCCGCGTTTTCGTCGCTATAATTCATAAGTTAAAGTTGAAGTTGAGGTGTTTTCGGCGAGCTTGTGGTGGACTCCATCGGGATTGAGCTGCCCGGCCCGGCCCGCCGCCGGTTGAGCTGAGCGCCTCGCCACCGCCACCGCCACCGCCACCGCTACCAATCATTAATATCCACAAGCACTTTGACCTTTCCCTGCAGGCGGCGCTGCGCTCCGCTCGCAGAAGGGCCCTTTGTTGCTCGCGGCTGCGGCTGCCTCTGCATATGAATCAGCAAAAGACAAAAGGTTGGGAGGGACTCCCCTGTTGCCGTTGCGCTCCGCGCTGTCTTAAGGTGTCGCGGAGAATGGATATCTTTTCCATCTCTCTCCTGCTACCGGCAGCTACTAGCCCGGTTAAGGTGAAAAGGGTAGGCCCAGGACGCAACTCCGCGGGGGGTTTTGCACTAGATGTTGCTAAGGGAAGCCCTTTTGATTATAATTGTGAACACGGTTCCGCTACACCAAAATTTCCTAGATGCTAATGCTCCTGGTTTGTCCACTGTGAGGGTGAGGAGAAAAACTTACCCCCAGGACGATAATACCTCCCCCAGCCACATGCAGGCCCAGGGGGTACCACCATAATGCAGAAGTATGTTCTTCACCGAGTAGCCGCCCCGCCCCGCCTCGCCCCGCCCCGCCCCGCCCCGCCCCGCAGGCGCGTGGCGCGGGCCCTTGACACCCTGGGCGCGCTCCGCCCCGCCGCGGCCCTGCCCTGAGCAGGGTGTGACCCGCGCGACCTCCTCCACGACCCACTTGACTGCACGGCGGCGCGGTGCGCTGCGCGTACGGCGAGGCGTTCAGGACGCGCCGCCCCGCCCCGCCCCGCCTAATGGCACGTCATTACGCACCAATTGTTTGAATTCTCTCTCTCGCGCGCGTTTCGCTCGCGAGTCTTGCGCTGAATCCGTGAGCCGCCGCGGGAGACTGAGAGTGCACGGCGCGGGCTGGTGCATCGAAAGACATAATCCTGCTGCGTGCCAGCAGGAGGGCCGGGCGCCGCCAGGTACGTCCGGCCCGGCCCGGCCCGGCCCCGGGAGTGAGTAGAGTTCACCTCCTGCTGCCCTGCTGCGGCCTGCTGCTGCTGGACAGGGACAGCCGCGCCTCGCCAAGCTCTGAATTCACGCCCTATGTTCTGCCTACTACTACTTGTGACTCTTTCTCCCGTTGCGTTTTCAGTCCGGTCGGAGCGGGGCGGGGCGGGGCGGGGCGGGGCGGGCGGGGCCGGGCCGGGCCCCTTCGGGCAGTGCTCGAGGCCGCCCCGCCCCGCCCCGCCTAACCCCACTCCGGTCGTCATGCTGGCCCGCGCACACGCGGCACACGCACGCCCTTGGGCGGGGCGGGGCGGGGCGGGGCGGGGCGGGGCACGCCGGTGCAGGACGGGCTTAGGACGCAGGGCCCCGCCCCACCGCGCCCCGCCAGGGCTCAAGGGGCAGCGGCGGGGGCCTTGATTTGTTCCTGTTCCTTTGTTCACTCGGTTCCCTCATTGTCGACGTGCGGTTGCTTGCGTTGTTGCGCGTCTTTCAAGTCCACGTCGTCGCGTCAAACCATTGTTGCCAATTTTCTGGTCCACTGAGCCCCTTGTTGTGCGTCGCCGTGGTGCGTCTGCAGCCTCCGGCCTCCGGCGCGGCGCGGCGCGACGCCTCGCCTTGACCGGAGGACTCCGGGCGGAGGGCACGCGTACGTCACGCGGAGCGCCAGCTGGACGTGTTCCTGCCACCGAGCTCCGGGCCGGGCCGGGTCGGCTCATCCCAGTAGGCAATGTCATTGTCATTCCGGACATGGGTCGGGTCGACCCTTGGCCCGCCCGGCCCGGGGGGCCCGGGTGTCACGGCCGATCAGCTGATCGGCTGCTCAGCGAATGACCGTAACTACGCGCTGCGAGCTCGCCACTTGCGTCGTTCCTACGCGGGGCGGGCAGCGGGCGTCCGGGACGCGATGCGAGCGCGGAAGAGGCTCGCGGGCGGCATCACGTCCAGGCTGAGGCTGAGACCAGGCGGACGGGACGGGGCGGGGCGGGGCGGGGCGGGACAGTCGAAGCTGTCAATAAAATGACGTAACGACGTCATCCTTTCCGCGGTCCGCCCCGCCCGGCCCGGCCCGGCCCGGCCCCGCCGCCCCGCATCAGCAAGGCCGCTGCGCTTGAGGCGACGAGGTCATCGGACTCCAGACCCAACTTCCCCCTCCATGAGAAAAAAAATATGTAGAGAGGTACCTGGGAGAAAATAACCCGCTTTACAGGCGTAAGTTTACTGAGTGGCGCGGCGAGAAATAGGATGGATTGATCCCTTTAAACCGGTCACGTCTATCACTCGAAAAGATTGTCGTTCTGCGTTGGAAGTGGTGCTCGGCTCGGGTCGGGGGGACAGCGCGCTCCGCTCCCGCGCGGCGCTGCGCGGCGAGCACACGTGCTGATTGGGTTGCCTACATGCCGGCGCTCATGCTAACTTGGTCCAACACGACGCAGCGCTCTTCAGACAGGGAGAAGGGGTACACACTGCTGCGGACAGTGCGTGAACGGCAAATCCTTATTGAGACCAGAAATTTATTTCGAATTGCCAACATTTTGTAATTTTTAAGAAGCAACTATTATTTTGTGTAGTTAGCTATATACATTCTATTTAGGGGCATCTTTCTTTTATTTTTTATTTTAATTTAGGAGATTTAATTTTTAATTTATCTGAGCTGTAGAAAGTTGTCTGATTTTATGTGGAAGAAGCTCAACCATTTCTTTGCAGACAGGTAGCTCCAAAGATACTTGTTTTTCGGCTTCAGGGTGCTCTGTGCAATAGTCAACGATGAACTGGAAATACAGAATAAAAGGAATAAAAATGTAAGATAATTTTCAGAACACATAAAAGGGAGTGTCTAACTGATTTTTCTTTCTTTTTGTTCATGGCTTTACCTTGAAACTGGCCAAACTTTTTCTATTGTTTTCAATTTTTTGCTCTGTGTCACATGTGATAAGCCTTGAAAATAATCTACCACGGAAGAAGTGGCTGCTAAGAACAGGCCGCACACACTCTGGTTCCAACTTGATTTCCTTGATACTTGACCTGTTACATATGTTAGCACATTAGGTATTTGCCATTTAAAATGTTCTATATAAAATGTATATGAATAATTGCTTGGTTATAATAAAATCATATAATTCACATAACTTACCCATCTTTGTACATAGAGCTCAAAAAGTGACCAAAGTTGTCAATACTCTTCTGTGTGAGTGTGTTAAGTTTGTTGAGAACACGGGGATCTGGCATCATCCCATCAGTATTTCCCTCCCTGATTTTTCCTAATTTGATGTGTAGCATTTCAAAGTAAGTTTCACCAAGTTCATACCAAATTTGTCTGCATAGCTGCAAATAGCACTGGTGGTTAAGAGATGCAACAGCATTTTCAAGCATGTCTACTCTCCGTTTGTGCATCTGACACTGCCTGCCAAAATAAGGATAATTTTTAAATTTGAAAGCATGATTTGCAATAATATTGTAAAGAAGCTTTTGTTTCTTTCCTTCAAAAAATATACCTTTTTTCATCTGATTCAAAGAATGCAAGAACCTGAAAAAGGGCACTGCAGTCTTGTGTAATTCTCACAAAGTCAGATGCATGTTCATTCAAGGTGTAATATGTTTTAGCATCCTCCAGCCAGCGCTTAGTGCATTGGAAAACAGGTAATGCATCTTCATAGTCCAGCACAAATTTATCAGTAATCTGGTTTTCATAGGTTGGTATTTCCAGGGTAGAAAAAAGAAGTCCACTTATGTCGTCTGTTGAAAAGAAAGAATTAGATTTATATAATATATTTAATTAAAAATTATAACATGAAAATCTTCAACAACCTTTGGATGTTGTTGTGTCAGCTTGTCCCAATTGCTTGGATAGATCAGTTGTAGGGCTCTCTTGGTCCTCAGGTTCATCAGGCTTCGACATGAGTCTTTCTTTAGATGACTCTAACAGTAACAAGCCATATTTGGACCAACACCTAGCTACATCTGCACTTCTGTGCCGATATCTTTCTTTCCTGAAAATTAAAGATAATATGAAGAAATAAACTAACCAAAATTATTCCAACACATTTTTTTAAATTTGATTTGTTTTTCTACTTTGCTTCATCTTCTTCTGAAGAACCTTCAATATTTTTAATATGTTCCTCAAAATACTTTTCTAATACATATGAAGCAGCGGCCAGATGATGCCTTGCTTGTTTGAAACCATTGCGTTCCATAAAGAACTGAGATAGTGTTGCTGCATTCAGCGCCCATTCAATGGGATCATAATCCTTACTTTCTAATTGGCGCTTTAAGGTATTATGACAATAAACAGAAGATTTAAGGTGATCCTCCAAAGTACCATAGATCTGAAACATAAACGAGATAAACTTCCTGAAGTTATAAATAACAAGGCAGTGAAGGGAAAAAATACAAACAAACCTGAGCCAGATAGTACAATGTTAGTGTATGACTTTTCTCAAGATCGCTTTCTGCCTTGGTGCGTGGGGACTTCAAATCAGAAGTGTCAGCTTTGAATAAGTCCGAGATTCCTAATGCCTCTACTGGGTCTTTCAGCTCTGAAAGCTTTTTATAAAGATCTTCTGCCTCTTCTAAGTATTCCTTCGATTTCTGTGGCTGCTCAAGCATTGAATACAGCACTCCTAAATGGTTTAGTGCGTTTATTCTTGTAATAACAAAACGAGGGTGCATGACCTTCTCTTTTGTTAATTCAACAGATTTTTTAAGCTCTTCGGAACTGGCAGAAAGATCTTCCGTCTCATAAGAAATAATCCCAATATTCAACCAAATCGCAGCAAGCATTGAAGAGAGACGCTCTGAGAATTCTTCATCACCTGAACCATCAATAAGTTGAATAATTTCTGACCTTAGAATTGCAAGCAGTGCTGACGCTGCATACTTAGTTTTATACGGCTCTGTTTCGGGTGCTTTAAGAGACATAAGTTCTTCTGCCATCGAATATCTTTCTTGAATGTCCATCAAACAATTTAATTGACTGTTAGCCATGGTTATTACTTAAAATACTCAATGGGTTACGGGTAATTACAGGTAGAAATATTGCTATGAACTAATGAAAAGTTTACTTGATATTAAATTATAATTGTAATGGGTGCAATTATAAGGTAAAAGTCACTTTAGAAAAACAATAATAACTGGTTTGCTGTGTTTTTCTATTTTATCGAGAGTTCCTCCACAGCAGCAGACAGAAAACAAAAGATCGCTTCGAGCTGTCACTGCAATCCTCCCTTAAGCGTTAGCTTAAATTGTGATGAGAATCTTTTCGTTACACAACCGCAATCACTCTGGAAATGAATATCGAGATCGATATTTCTGTTCCTGCAGCAGACAGCTGCATCTACTGCAACGAAACGGTGCTGAAGATCAATTATACCTTTAAATGTTAATGAGAAAATCGTGATTGCTGCGAGGAAGAAATGGATTTGAAATCTTTAATGTCAGTTTTAATTGTATTACTAGCTACCTGTTGTTTTTTAACCCTAGGTGAAAAGGTATGTAGTGTTATTGATGTGTCATCAGCCTGCTCTGCAGGTTAGGTTCTTCTTGACTTCAAAGTAAATAATTTGTGTCTCTCATTCAATTTCAGTTTGACTTTGAAGTCGATGGCATGGTCACAGTTAGACTCATGCATTTTCTATCCGATGATGGCAATCCTGAAGACAGAGGAAATATAACAGTTCAAAGTATTCGCACAGGTTCAGTTGCACTTTCGCAGGCTGGTTTGATGCCACAGCATAGCACAAGACTTAAAGCAAGTAAAATGTTTTTCAGCCTCGTCAATTTTTTCTAATGGCTTACATCTAATTCAATTTATTTCTTATGCAGGCTCTTGCTAAAAATGATCAGATATACCGTTTACAAGCAACGGTTGAAGGTGCCAATGAGAAAACTGTCCAATTTTTAACATTTATGAAAGCAGTAAGCATAATTGATGTTATCCACAAAAGTCATGTTTCCTTTATTTATTTTTTGGGGGGGGACTGTTTGTAACTTAATTTGGCGTTTGTTTCTTTTTAAGTGCGCCCTTGTAGAATCAGGATTGAGTGATGTACTGACAGTATCTCTGGATCATAGTGGCAATGTAGTGGCAGTCAGTTCATCTGCTCCTTTTGCTCAGTGTGATGGGTTTGTCCCTCCAGACAATCAGCTAAGATTTTTTAACACTACTGTAATTGTGAAGCACATGGATGTTGGGCCTGTGTAAGTTTTTTCTTATGTCTAAACTATACATTACGTACTGTAATTAATTTCTTAGTCTAATGACAATTTTTACATTTATCTCTAGACCTGATACTGCCACCTACATTCAGAAAATTGAGAGGGAAAGAGAAGCAAGGGAGAGAGGTGGAGATCCCAAAGATAACCGATCTTTCCTAGCAAAATATGTAAGTAATTAACTTGCTTCACGGATTTTTTTACTAAAATTGTACTCCAGGTACATATACAAAATACGGATATTTTTTATTACTTTTCCTATTCATTTCAGTGGATGTACATAGTGCCTCTTGTGATATTTGTACTCCTATCGAGTGCTGGTCAACCAGAGACACAAGGTCAACCTGCTGCGAGATGATCTCATATGTCATTAAGGTATCTTTTTTGTGAAACGATCTCACCTATTCAGAGTATTCAAAAACATAGCATAACATATACCAATTTTTTACAGAGTACGTATCTGTAAGATCAAGGTAATAAGTTCCATTCCAGACCAAAGGGATATTACACACATGTCCCGTCAATCATCTATAGCACTCAGTTTTTCAAATGTTTCTCCTTTAATTGTATTCAAATGTCTTCTTGATGTCAATCAATGAAAGGTAGTAAGTCAGCTGTGTTTTGTGTGGTGTTATGTATGCAATCCCAATAAAATTTTTGTTAATAAAGATATTTATATGACTTTTCTCCTGGAAAAAAATTATTTTTATCCTTTCAAACCGTGTGTCTTAACTTTATTGTACTTAGATCAGACAAGAAAAATTGACTTGTCAGCCTGGCCTGCCTGGCCATCAGTCTGGCATTGCTCCAAATTAAAGTTGCGCTTCTTATGGGCTCGTCGAACAGACCTAGTCATGCATTGCTCTCCCCTCCCCCTACGATGCGTGGCACGGCACGGCGCGGCGGGCTGGAACGTGGTTCGCGTCGCGGCGCCAACATCGCGGACCGAGCCGAACAGCGGCCAGGCGGGGCGGGGTGGGGCGGCGGGCCCGGGGCGCCTGTGGCGCTAGCGCTGCGCCCGGCCCTGCCCGGCCTGGCCGCGGGGAGGGAATGCCACTGCCGCTGTGGGCGCGAGGGGGCGCTGGCGCTCCGCCCCGTGGTGGTGGCCGCCCCTCGCTGTCCACCCCCCCCCCCCCGCCCCCCACCCGCCAGGTCGGGCCACAGGCCCTGCTCCCACCCCACCCGCACTGCCCTACCCTGCCCCTACCCGTGTCTGTTATAGATCGGTGTGGGGGAGGCCCTGGTGGGGTGGGGGCGCCCCCTCGAGCAGAGCCGAGCTCGGCCCAGCAGGCCCGCCCCGCGCCCGCCCCGCCCCCGCCCCGCGCCCGCCCCGCGCCCGCCCCGCGCCCATCCCATGCACAGCACAGCGAGGAGCGGAGCGGAGCGGCACAAGCCGCCCGACCCTCCCCCAGCTCACTGCCGCCCCGCCCCGCCGCGCCACGCCGCCGCTGCTGCCGCTACCGCTACAGCCGGGCCCAGCGTAGCCTGGCCTGCCTGGCCCTGGCGTAGCCATGCCAGTCAGAACGCGGCACTAGTACCGGGAGGCGCCCTGCCCGTGCCTCGCCCCGCCCCGCCCCGCCGCGAGGGCTCCACCGCGACGCCCCGCGCCGCGCCGCCCCGCGCCCGCGCCCGCGCCTCGAGGCTCAGAGCACCGGGCCCGCAGCCGCAGCGCGCAGCCCCCCGGCCCGGCCCGGCCCGGCCCGGCGGGCTCCCCGCCCACCCCCGCCCCACCCCGCCCCGCCCAAGGCCCCCGTGGGCCCAGCGAGGTCCCCGCGAGAGCTCGGCTCGTCATGTCGGACCACGAGGCGGATTTGGACTCGGAGGCCGAGTGCGACAGTTTCCCGGGGGACCTGAGCCAACTCGCTGACCTGGTGGACCTCGGCGACTCGGATGACCCCCACGGCCACGCGGCCGCCGCCGCCCCCGCCGCCACCATGGCCTCCGCCGCCATGTCGCCGCGCCCCGCCGCGCCCCGGAGAAAGGCCGTGTCCTTCCACTCCAACACCGGCCTGCCGCCTTGCAAGAAGATCACGACAGGTGAGTCGGCTGGGAACCACACCGCTCCGCCCCGCCCCGCCCCGCCCCGCCCCGCCCGCCGCGCCGCGCAGCGCGCCCAGCTGTGTCGTTTGTTTACGTGTCGTAGGGCCGGGGCGCGGCGGGGCGGCGCGGCTCCCGTTGCACAGCCAGGGTCGGGCCGGCCGGGACGGGACTGCCCTCGATGTGTTTATGTTTGTCGGCCCGGCTGACTGGTGATGACCATGCCCTGGTCCTTTCTCGCCGCCCGGCCCGGCCCGCCGCTCCCCTCCCCCCGCCCCTCTCTATGGTAATGACATTGGTGGTGATGCGGCCGGGCCGGGCCGGGCCAGGCCGCAGGTTGACCACTGCCCCTCCCCGGGCCGCTGGCGCTTCACGTTCATGGCCGTTTCGTTCTGGCAGCCGTGCCAAAAGTCGCCTCCTTAGCCGCGTGGCGGGGCGGGGCGGGCGGTCTGACCGTCGGACCGCCCCGCCCCGCCACGCCGCGGATCCTTGGCATGCCGGCGCCGGCCGTGACGACGCCGTGCCTGGGCTGCCCGTGGTGCCGGCGGCAGTGACACGTGCACGTGCTGTCACCCGCTCTCGCTGGTGATCTCGGAAGACTTAGCCACTGCGAGTCATGCACGGTCATGTTGTGGTGGTGCCGGCGGCAGTGACACGTGCACGTGCACTGTTAAAAATTTTTGGAGAGATTTTACAGAAAAAGTCTGGGTATACCAGTTGCCAATATAAAGTCTTGTAAAATTACCATAGTCTGTAAAATTACAGAACACTTGTAAAAATAAGTTCTGAGACCATCTGTAAAAAATGTTACAATAGTTCTCTAGAAAAATATTCACATACCTCTAATTGTAAATTCCTTGAACAAAGTACAAAGACAATACTAAATTTGGTAAAAAAAAGGAATCCTGAGGGTATTTGAACCCTCGACCTTTAGTTTCGGAACCCGTTGCGTTGACCATTGCGCTACAGCGCGCTTCGTGTTGGAGTCGTGCACGTTCTCGATCCCTTTCTAGACCCGTACCTGGTGACGATTCTTTAATGCTCGTTCCGAGGTATACCTCTTTTTAAAGATTTGTATGGTTTTCCTTCCACTTACACCGAATTTAATTTAGTGTTTGGTTTTTGACGCGTCAATGTTCAACATTGAACAAAATATGTACAAAAATTGAACGACGTCGAAAATTACACACATATTCTGCAAATTAAGAATACAGAAAATCTGTAATTTTACAGAATTCTGTAAAATTACAAGAAAACTTTGGGAATTTCGCATAGGCTAGTAAATTTACCATACTTCTTCATGTAAAAATACCGAGTTTCTGTAATTTTACTGTCAGTTGTAATTTTACTATACAAAACGTGTAATATTGACATATTCTGTAAAATTACAACACAATTTCTGTACTAAAACACCGAAATGTTCTGTAAAATCACTAATTTTTTTAACAGTGTGCACTTGCTGTCACCCGCTCTCGCTGGTGATCTCGGAAGACTAGCCACTGCGAGTCATGCACGGTCATGTTGTGGTGGTGCCGGCGGCAGTGACACGTGCACGTGCTGTCACCCGCTCTCGCTGGTGATCTCGGAAGACTTAGCCACTGCGAGTCATGCACGGTCATGTTGTGGTGGTGCCGGCGGCAGTGACACGTGCACGTGCACTTGCTGTCACCCACTCTCGCTGGTGATCTCGGAAGACTTAGCCACTGCGAGTCATGCACGGTCATGTTGTGGTGGTGCCGGCGGCAGTGACACGTGCACGTGCACGTGCTGTCACCCGCTCTCGCTGGTGATCTCGGAAGACTTAGCCACTGCGAGTCATGCACGGTCATGTTGTGGTGGTGCCGGTAGCGGTAGTGCTGGTGCTGCTGGTGGACTGTGCGGCAAGCCCTGTGTCCATCCCATTCCATCACCATCCGATGAGGGTGACGGTATGATGAGCCTGCCCGGCAACGGCCGCTCCCCACACAGCCTCCCCCCCCCCCTTCCCCTCCCCTCTCTTCGCATGTTCGTCATACAGTAGAGAGGTGACAAATTAAGGAATCTGTAACAGACAGCTTCAATGAATGATTATGAAGAAGGGCGGGACGAGTCGGGCGTGTATGCGGCGCTGGTGGTTGTGTGTGCGTGAGCGCGTGAGTGAGAGAGAGAGAGAGAGAGAGAGATAGAGGAAGAGAGGGCAAGAGTCCTGCTTTAAGTCAGCCACCGCGGCAGATGGGTTGCCTATCAGTAGGGCTGAACAGGCCTGTGTGCGGCAAGGGCCAGGCGGGGAACGGGCATCAGGTTCTGCCAGCAACATTTTCAATTAAGTTGAAATACGGCGTAACTGTAACTGTAACTTTGCAGTTGGGTGTTTTATTTTCCTTTTTTTTCCCTTTTTGTACACTGATTTAAGGGTAAGCTTCCCTGCCTGGCCTGCCCACTATAGCGAGACAGACGCACAGACAATGAAGCAGACAGCCGTGCAGACAATAAAGCAGACAGACAGACAGACAAGCCTAAGCGCTATCGCACTGCAGCCGCCCGCCCCGCCGCGGAATGCATGGAATTGAAATGAGCTCATACGTTGGGTCCGGTCCGGTCCTGTGTCCGCCCCTAATGCTTTCGCATGACCCGGGACTGAATGGTGGGAGGGGGGGGGGGGGCAGAAACGGATCTGCACGCCTGTCCCTCCATTCCGCACCCCCGACCAATCTTCCTGGCAGTCGTCTAGATGCAAAGCTCCGCTCCCGCCCCCCTGCTGTCACTTTTCCATATTTCCTACTCCCACCCCCTCCCCTCCGGTGCGCGCAGGGCCGTGAGTCTCTCTCCTCTTTGCTGGATTGTCTCGCCCCCTAGAATGTTCATTTCATCCCTACTGGTGGTGGGGGGGATAAGGATAACGGTGGAACAGTATACTGGCTGGGACTAGGCGGGACATGCACTAGCCGGCTCAGGCGGGGCGGGGCGGGGCGGGGCGGGGCGGGGCGGGGCGCCACCCGAACCTTATCTCGGCCTCCCGAGTAGGCCTGCTCCCCACCCCACCCCACGAATGTCGTCCTCAGCGTCGTCCTCTGCTTCCATATATCGGCCGAGGACTGCCGCGCCACCGGCTTCCCCCTCAAAGACTTTCGTGCGACGCGCGTTAACACGCCGCCATCTTCAGATTCACGACGTTTACGATGTGCGGAATTGATATCGAGGAGAAAGGCGAACGGCCAGGGATACTATACTTGTATTAGTGTTGAGAAGCCGCTGCTCCTCGGCACCAAGTGCCTGGACCAGAGACGTGGCAGGGCGCGGCGGGGCGGGGCGCGTCGTCTTTTAAAAGCGAACAGTCTCGTACCCATGTGTGTAGCTGCTGGCCCTGCCGCCCTGCCGCCCTGCCGTCCTGCCGCTTGCCGTCCTGCTAGTCCTGCCGCCCTGCCGCCCTGCCGCCCGCTGCCGTCCTGCCGCGCCGCCCTGCCACCCTGCCACCCTGCCGCTTGCCGTCCTGCCGCTCCGCCCTGCCACCCTGCCACCCTGCCACCCTGCCACCCTGCCACCCTGCCGCTTGCCGTCCTGCTAGTCCTGCCTTCCTGCCGCCCTGCCGCCCTGCCGGCCTCGCTTACTTACGGCTGCTCGTCGTGTGACGGGCTCCATTATGGAAACATCACGTTTGCTCATCCCGTCGAATTGCAAGTCGACGAGACCCCTAAAATAATTCCGTTTCTCTTTCGGGTGGAAAAAGTGGAACGTTTGGGGCCGGATGCGGAGGCGGGGGGGGGGGGTCAGGGTTGGTGCTTAGTGCGGGTTCCACCCGATCATGGCGCACGTCTACTTTTAAGCGTCACCTTCCTTGCAGACAACCGGCGGGGAGAATGAGGGGAAGGTTGGGCATAAGTGATGGAGTATGCCCTCTTATTTTCCACTCGCGGCCACTTCTTTTTTGCTCCCACGAGTGACGTACTAAGGCTGTGAGGACTATGGTCGTGCTGGTGAGTGTACCGGGGCGAGGGGAGGGGGGGGGTCTCACTCCAGAACCCCCCCGCCCCTAGAGCTTCCTTTCCTCGCCTCCCTATGCCGCCATGCGCACCGGGCATGCGCTTGACCCCTCGACGCGCTCTCCAAGCACGACTCGTTAAGTAGTCAATGCCCTCTCCTCCGCTCCGGGATCCTCCCTCCGGGCCCCCCTCCTCCGGGATCCTCCCTCCGGCGCCCCTCCCTCCAGGTCCCCCTTCCCGAGGCCCCTCACGCCCCCCGTGCCGCGCGCGCTAGTGAGTAGCACAGTAGGACGGCCCGCCCCGCCCCGCCCGGCGACTCTGGCCCGGCCCGGCCCGGCCCGCACATAATGGTCGCTGTAATGGTGACTTCTTATTGCTATTCAGGACGCGCCTCCTTTCTTCGACTTCCTCGCCGTCTCCTTTTCTCCTACTTTCTCCTCGTCGTCGCTTCCCCCTCCTTCCTCTCCCGTCCCGGCCGCCTGGCTGGGCGCGCCTTAAGGGCTGGGCTGGGCTGGGCTGTCTCGCTCTGGTTCACGCAGGTAGCCCCTCGCCTACCCCTCACCGTGTGATAGACAGACGACCTCGCTGCGCCTGGGCCGCGCCGGGCCGCGCCGGGAGTGTTCCAGCGGAGCGGTTTGTCGCGGGAAGGGAGGGGGAGGGGGAGAGAGGAAGATTCTGTGGCGCCGAGCCGAGCACAGGCCGCGAGGCGAGCGCGGCGCTGGAGAACTGTCAGAAGCCTGCCTGACTCCGTGTGCCGCGGCGGGGCGGGGCGGGTCGGAGCGGGGCGGGGCGGGGCGGGGCGGGGCGGGGCGGGGCGGGCCGAGGCGTCGTGGCGGCGGGCGTCGTTTTTCACTGGACTGGTGTTGTGTGGCTGCGGGGGGCGGGACTGGGCGGGGGGCCACGCGGGCAGGGCCGGGCTCGGGCGATACGGGCCCCATTGTCCACCACTCGACTGGGCCATCCAAGTGGACTGCCCCCCCCCCCCGCCCCACCCCCCCCCACCCCGCCCCACCCCGCCCTGTCCCTTATGCCTCCACGGGGCCCCGCGAGCCCCCCTCAGGCCATGAGTCATATGGCCGGACCGGTCCTCCAGCGCGCCCCAACACTTACGTAAGGGCAGCCCCCCGCCCCGCCCCGCCCCGCCCCGCCGCGCCCCGAGCAGGCCCCCGGGACAGGAGCGGCCGTGCCCAATGCGCCGTTCAGAATATTCCTGGGGGGCCAGTCGAGGGGAAAAGAGGGCATGGGTATGCCTTTTGCGAAAACATGTGAGTGAAGGTTATCGAAAGCACGGAACACATTTTTAAAAAGAAACTTTTTGAATAACAATAAAAATGTGTAACTTTAAAACAGCTATATAACGGCATAGGGCACTTTAGTGATTAGTGGCGGCCGCCTGTTCCTGTTCGCCTCAAGCGCCGTCCCAGCCGGCACGCCCGGCGCGCAGGTGTGCGGTGCGGGCGTGCCTACCCACCGGCCTGCAGGCGCTAAGCGCTGGCCTGGCCTGGCGCTGCCTGGCGGAGACCAGGCCCCCGCCCCCGCTGCCCGCACCGCCCCCGCCCGCCGCCCCCCATCCGCAGAGTGCCAGCGAGGCGAGATACTTTCACGTGAGTGAGTGTGTGGGAGGGAGATAGTGAGGAAGAGTCTTTGCTCCTTTTCGCTCTGTCTCTACCTTTTGCCCCCCCCCCCTCTCTCTCTCTCTCTCTCTCTCTCTCTCTCTCTCTCTCTCTCGCTCTCTCTCTCTCTCTCTCTCTCTCTCTCTCTCGCTCTCGCTCTCGCTCTCGCTCTCGCTCTCGCTCTCTCTCGCTCTCGCTTGCAATCGACTGTTGCTCGGTCAGTGCGCCAACTCGTCCTTCCTACCTGCCTCCGGAGCCCATGGTGCGCAGGGCCGGGCGCGAACACTACCGAATCGACCCGACGTATCTCTGGCCTCTGGCTGCGGGGGAGGTGGGCGGGAGACAGGTACGCCACACGTGGCGCGCATATGGTCCACGTGGCGATCACACGTGCCCCGCCCCGCCCAGTCCCACGGGATACACGTGCGGGGCGATGAGCGTCAGGTCAGAACTCACAGCGACTCGCGCCGACTCGGTTATACGCGTTTTTATTTTCGCGAGATGGAAAGGAAATAAAATGGCTGTCCCGTACAGCGGGCCCAGCCCGGCGGGGGGCGGAAATAAATGGCAAAAATAAAAAGAAACGAGAACAAGATAAATAGACGCGTGTACGCGCCCCCGGCCCCGCCCGCCCAGGTTCAGGTCGGCTCGGCCAAACTCGACCCCTACCCCTGATTGTCGCACGCGCGCCCGTTTGTTCAGCTCGCTGCGTGAAATGCGAGGCTCGGAAAAAAGTTTGGCTTTGAAACACGCGCAGGGGCGGGGCGGGGTGGGGCGGCCCCGCGCTGGGGCCACTGTCAGTGTATACAGACAGCCTCAGTCCGCCCCGCCCCCCTGTTTGGCGATGAACTCGGCGAGCTCCCGCCCGCGCGCCATCTTCAGAGATTTCAAAGCTAGGTGGTCTAGAGACTAAAGAAAGCGACCTTCCACAGTTTGGCGCGCTCGCCGGTTACAGTGCAGACTGTACGCCTCCCCCCCTCCCCCTCCTTTCTCTTCCCGCGTCTCGCATATCTTCCCTCTCCTGTCGTCTCGCGCGCGATGTTCTAAGCCAAGTGATTATCCATGGATTATATTCAGCACATTCCCTATGCAGTTCCTCGCCGGCCCGGCCCGGCCCGCCCCGCCCCGCCCCGCCCCAGCCACCGCACCGCCCGCCCTACCGGGCCGACAGGCCCTTTGAGCAGACACCATTAGCCCGCGTGCCGCAGAGTCGTGCGTGTGTGAGTGCGAGAGAATGAGAGAGAGAGAGCGAGAGATAGAGAGAGCGAGAGCGAGACGAGGGAGGAGGAGGAAGCAGAGGAAGTGAGTTAAAGGAAGTAAAAGGGAGCAGGAAGAACCCTGGGAAGGAAAGAGCATCGCATCAAAAAAATGTTTGGACAGACAACTTTACGCACTAATTTTTCTACTTTATAAGTTATCTCGACGAAAGATTCGTGGTAGCAACTAACTGTGGGCTCATCCTTGCCCGCTCGGTGGGAACAAAACCAAAACGGTGAGCAGTGGGCCTCATAGCTCATGCTACTTAACTACTGCAGCTAAGTTTTCACCGGGATAACTTATAAGTAAGTAGCCTATTAAAGTGTCTGTCAAAAATTAAGAAAAAAATCCTTCTTTCCTTTTGCAAATGACGAAGAAGGTTTTTTTTTTTTTTTTTTTTTTTTTTAATTTTTATTTTTTTTTATTGGTGACTTTGCCTGATGTTGTATAGGGTAAAAGAAAGAGGGCCGTGTATTCTGGAAAAATAATGCGAAAAGGGAGGAGACGTAGTGAAATAAAGGAGAATAACGGAGAAGAAAGTGGAAAGGAGTGAGTAAATAAGCCGCGCACAAGGTGTACCGGGTGTTTGGAGCACAGTATTGCGCAACACAGTAACGTGTTCTCTGAAACACCCGGTACGAGGCATGTAGCCCTCGCGGCCCCACCGCGGCGCGGGGCCCACCGCGACAGACAGCGGCGGCGCCTCGGCTGACGCGCCGCCACGCCGCGCCACGCCACAAGACCGCCACGAAAATGCTGCTCTCGGGCTGCTCTACGGTCCGCCGCCACACGCGGAGGGGCGAGGGCGCCGAGCAAGGGGCACGACAGTACCGGGCGTTTCATAAACGACGCAGGTGCGGGCGGGTTTGCCTACCCAAGGGGCTATGGCGCCTAACGGGGAGATCGGGTAGGCAAACCCGCCCGCACCTGCGTCTTTTATGAAACGCCCGGTACACTACACTGTGAAACCAAGTGTTCAACTGTTCAACACTTGTAAGTGTGCAACTTCCAGTGTAACAGGTGAAAGTGCGCAACTCGGTATTTGTGCAATTGGAAGTGTTCAACTCGACATTTGTGCACTTGCATGTGTTCAACTTCCCCGTGCAACATTTCCCTTGTTGAACACTTGCAAGTGTACAACTGTCTAGTTAAACACTTACAAGTGTACCACTGGCGAGTTTGACACTTCCAATTGCACAAATACCGAGGTGCGCACTTGCACCTGTTATACTGGAAGTTGCACACTTACAAGTGTTGAACAGTTGAACACTTGGTTTTACAGTGTACTTACGTACTGCAGTAGAACGACGACGTCGGTGTCGACGTTGACGACGGCCACAGGGCAACACGTCGCGGCGAGACGGGACGGGCATGGTCCTCTTGTGGGCGGCGCGGCGCCGAGCTCCCTTCGACACTTCTTTCCTCTCATCTTTTTCGACGCGCCGGGGCCGGGGCCGGGGCCGGGACGCCCTCGCCCTCGCCTGTCAGCGCGGATATTAAAACTTTGGTCCGTCGAGTGGCCAGCCCAGCCCAGCCCGGCCCAGCCCAGCCGAGCCGCGATAGTGCTGATTATAAGCGCACGCCCCGGGCCAGCGGGCCAGGGCCAGGCCGGCGCGGGGGAGAACTCCCGGAGAAGCGCGAACATTTTTCTGCTCTCTGTGCCGCGGGGCAGCGCGGTGTTACATGGTGGGGCGGGGCGGGGCGGGGCGCGGCGGGGCTGCGTGGCCCCACGGAGGTTTATCAGGCTCGAATCGTTCGGGCTCAAGTTGAGTTCACAGCGGTGGGATGCGGTTGGAGGTGGTTACCAAGAGTTTGAGCTGGCGAGTCGGGGGCGGGGTGGGGGCGTGGGGTGGGAGGAAACCTGTACGTCTGCCTTGCTGCTAATGGAAACTTTGGCAATTGGCGACCAAGTAAGTACTCCCTGCTCCTTTTCTTCCTCCTCCTCCTCCTCCTTCTCCTCCTCCTCGCCCTTTGCTTATATCCGACCCCCCTCTTCCGCGCGTTCGCAATCTCTGTGTCTCTTCCAGGCGATTGAACTTTATTCGATTACCTGCGTTCGTTTTTGGCGGTGTTTTTTTATTTTTTTTATCTTCTCCGATTGGCTCCGTCCGGATCCTTTTGCAGACCGCGGACTGTATTTTCTAAGTCATTACCCGGCGACACGCCGCGCCGCGCCGATCCTCTTACCTCCCGAGCTGCGAGCGACCGCGGAGCCGCGGGATTTCTGCTCGTAAAGTCGATAGGCTGGGCGCAACGCAACGAAAGGGCGCCGGAAATATTTCCCCTCGTTTCGTTCGCCACCCGAAGTACCAACGATTGTCTCTCCCTTCGGGTGAATGGCATGGCCCCGTCGCTCTGCCGGCCGGGCCGGGCCGGGCCTGGCCGCTTATTTTGAGAAGCTCATCGAGTTCGGCACCCAGCCGCCAGAAAGCCCGAAAATTCAAGCGTTAGGTTAGGTTACTTTAGGTTCCGCTACGTTAGGTTAGGTTAGGCTAGGTTAGGCTAGGTTAGGTTAGCCCACCCTAATTTAACCTAACCCTTGCAATTGGGAGTGAAAGGGGCCGAACTTAGTAAAGCGGGCAGATGTAGGTGCCGAATTCGATGAGCTTCTCAAAATAAGCGGCCTGGCCTGGCCGTGGACGTTGCGATGTTCCCTTCCGTGAGCCGTCAGCAGGAGGGTGAGGCGGGAGACGTCTGCCGCGCCACGCCGCGCCACGCCGAGTCACTCTCTGTTCGGTTTCGACCCAGTTCGCTCGCGAGTGCGCTCTGGCTGGAGTCATGTCAGGGCTGTGCTGTGCGCCACTGTACACAGCCTGCTTGCACCTCCAGGGTTTTCTTACCATTTTTCCCCTCCCGGTGTCTAGTATTTCCCCACGTGTCGCCCACGTGTGCTTGCCTTATGTGACCCTTTGGTGTCGGTGCGGAGGCTAACTGAGACTGACACTGTGAATTAAATTTTTTGGCGGGGATTTTTTTTTCGCTTTTTGCGGTTATGGGGAGTGCAGCCCCTCTTGCCTCCCGCACAGCCATTGTCGTCGTCCTCCTCTGCTGCTGCTGCTGCTGCTCCTCCTCCTCCTCCTCCTCCTCCTCCTCCTCCTCCTCCTCCCCCTCCCTCTCCTCCTCCTCCTCCTCCCTCTCCTCTCCCTCTCCTCTCCCTCTCCTCTCCTCCTTCTGCAATATGCTCGCCCTCTTCTCGTCCGTGAAATAGACAGAGACCGCTGCGCCAATTACAAGCGCGCAATCAGCGGCAAGCGGCTCCGCTAAGACTCGGCCCCTCCCTCCCCTCCTCCTCCTCCTCCCTCTCCCCTCCTCTCCCCCTGACCACTTCACCCGCTCCCCACTTGAACTCCTGCTCCCCCAGCGTCGCCTCTCCCCCGCCCTGTGTTATTCTCCTCCGGCCTGGTGGCAGGGGCGGTGGCCCCCCCCTGCCGGCTGCTGGCGTGGCCTCACCGATAGTCCCCAACATTTCTGCGCGCATCCCTCCCACTCTCCTCCCTCCCTCCCTCCCCCCCTCTTCCCTCCCGTGTAGCCTACCCTCTCGCTGCCTGCTACGAGCCGGCTCCCACCCCCACGCCCCGCCCACCCCCCAGCCGATAGTCTGGCGGGTCGCACATTTCCAGACCTACATATCAGCATTGGAGACGGGTCCTGGTCAGAAAGCCTGGCGCAGAGGCTGGAGGACGGGGTGTGCGAGGGACGCCGCCCCCGCCCCGGCCTCGGCCCCGGCCCCGGCCCCGGCCCGGCCCGTCCCCTGCATAAAGATAATGGACAAGATTTTTCTCACACATTTTTTGACGCGAGGGAGGGGTTCGTTCCCCCTGAGAATCGATTCCCCGTCACTAAAATGCCGCCCCGTCCCTCCCGGCTGCTCCGCTCTGCCCCGCCCCGCCCCGCCCCGCCCCGCCCCGCCCCGCCCCGCCCTGACCCGCCCCGCCACGCCACGCCACGCGGTGGATCAGCGAATGAATAAGGGCTTCTCGCGAAGCGCCCTGCCTCAGCGGTGGCGGGGTGGGGCGGGGCGGGGCGGGGACCAAAGAGGGCCCTGTTTGCGTTGCGCTTATCCACCGATAGGCTGAGCCGCGGGGAGATGCACCGCGCGCCGCGTACTCCCGATAAGAAGCACCCGGCCCGGCCCGGCGGAGGTTTAGAGTTACACCTTCGGTACGCGTGGCTTGGCCGCGCGTGCCAAAGTTCCAGGGCGAGGAAATCTGATCCTCTTTTCAGATGGGCATCCAGCCGGTCTCTGATTGACGGGGAATGTCGCGCTGTCGGTCTGAGCAGGCGCCGCCCCCCCCCGCCCCGCCCCGCCCCGCCCCGCTGCTCCATTTCATTTCTCGCCTCTCGCCGCCACTCTAGCGGCGGGCGCCAGAAATTGAAATTTGTTCGGACGAGACCAGCAGCTGGTGCCGGCCCGCCACGCCCCGCCCCGCTCCGCCCCGCTCCGCCCCGCTCCGCCCCGCCCCGCCCCGCCACGCCCCGCCCCACTACCATGCCACTCTCTGGAGCCTGGGTTGGTTGCCGTCAACGTAGCGTCAAGCGGAACGGAACGCGACCGAGAGAGAGAGAGAGAGAGAGGGGGGGGAGGGGGGGGGGTAGAGGGAGAGCGGTGGTTAAGAAAGACGAGAGGGTAAGTGGGTCCTTTGAGTTGCTTTTCTTAGCACGGAGTGCTGACCACGTCGACAAGACGCGTACTGAAGAATGCGTAATAACTAGCCAGGCAGGCCTGTGGCCCGTATGCTGAGCGCGTACTTTTAGAAAAAAATTACCATGTCTAATTACGTGATGGTCATACCTACGAAACACCCTGGGTGGGTGTAACTACCACCGCGTGATGGTCATAGTCCCCAACCAGCAGAGATTTGGCCAGGGGTTATAACTACCACACAGTAAAACTGGCGTCTTGGTTTTCAAGACAACTTTCTTGATTTTCAAGACGCGTTGGAAAACTTAAGACGTTTCGTTAACTTCCTGAAAACCAGGGCGATTTCCAAGACATTGCTCTTGGTTTTCAAGACATCGTCTTGAAATTATTTCACTTTTCCAAGACGATGTCTTGAAAACCCAGAGCAATGTCTTGAAAATCGACCTGGTCTTGATTTTTCCAAAACGTCTTGGAAACCAAGACGACCGTTTTACCGTGCACGTAATTAGTAAGATTGCGTACCGCAATACACTTTACTGTAGGAATGAACCGTTCGATAATTCTGTTGAGAATTAACATTTTGCCGTTGCCGCCCACTGTGTACCGCTCGCGAGTGTGAATGTCGTCGTTTGCTCTGGGGGCCTGGGCCTGTCCGCCGCAAAGTAGAGCCCTATTCCGCCCCGCCCCACCTCACCTCACCCCACCCCGCCCCGCCCGCCCCACCACGTCTCGCCGGGCGGGGCGGCAGGGCATGTACCGCTTGACACGCCTGGACCGTAATCCAGGATGATCGTTTTAAATCCGGGGCGTGGCGTTTGACTGGGCTTTGATGGCACCTTGCCCCACCCCGCCTCGCCCCACCTCACCTCGCCCCAGGTGCTCAGGCCAGCCCCAGTCCCTTACATAAGGGCGCTGCGCTGCCTGGGGGCCAGGGCCGCCCGGCCCGGCCCGGCCCGGCCCTGCGGGGCGGGGTGGGGCCCAGCAGGACCCCCCTGGTCTGCGTCCTCCCCAGTGGGTCCCCGCCAGTGGGGGTGTGGGGTAATGCGGGGCGGGGTGCGGTAGTGGGGGTAGCAGGAGGTACGGCCCGGGTCCCCGTCCGCCTTCCGTGTGATTGCTCCCCGCTACCGCCGCGCCCTTTGGCACACATCTTGGCTGTTATTCCCCAACCTCTTCTCCTACAAGCGGAACCCATAATCATTACACAGAAACTTTTCCTTCTGCCCTGCCCGGCCCTGCCCGGCCCCCTGTCTGGTCTGGCAGCCACTCGTGCCGCATTATCGACGACTCGGTCCTGTCCTGTCGGTCTAGTGATTGCTGCCCGCCCCGCCCTGCCCTGCGGCGGCCACCGGGTGACGTGACAACTCGTCTGGAGCTACGTTTGTTTTTAAAAGGAGTTTGCAACTATTAGGTAACAGCCACCGCGACAGTGACAAGGGGTGCCCTTTGATCCTGTTCTGTCCTCTTCACACGCCCCTCCCCCCTACCCCGCCCCTACCCACCCCCTCCTTACCCCCATCCCCTCCTAACCCCCCATCCCCTCCCCCAACCACGGCAGGGACTGTCTGCGCCATATACGGCTTCCCTGTTTCCCCATAAGGGACTCCGTGGGACCCCGCAGGCAGGCAGTGGGGCCTAACCTGAAGAAGCGTGGCTCCCTCCCAGCCCTGCCCAGGACTGTTCACCTCCGCCCCCCACCGGCCCACTCGCGACCGCGCGCGGCTCTCCTGTGGGGGTTGTCTGCCCCCCTCACCCCCACCTCCTCTGGCGGCCCTCTCGACCTGACTGCACCGCCGCCGCCCGCCCCTTATTGGCACTTTTTCATGGCCCGCCGGGCAGGACCTGGTGCCCCCCCCCCCCCCTCCGGGCCGGGACCCCTCGCGTTCCTCCTCCCAGGAGTGCGCCTCTCTGACGGCCTGAGCCGGAACCGACGCGGACCTGCTAGTTTCAGGCCTCGTTACATTCCGCTATTACTGGCCCGCCCGCACCCGCCGAGCTGAGCTGAGCTGAGCGGAGCTGGCGCTCGCTCAGCAGGAGTCGTGTAAGATCGAGTTATGACTGTCAATTTGGGGTACTGCGGTGCAGTGCCTCTCCCCCCCTCCCCCTCCCCTCTGCCATCACGGGGGGTGATTCATCGTCTGCTAATATTCTCACTCATTAATGAGACTCCCGCGACCACGCTTAATGAACCTCTGGCGGGGGATCGTTGGCCGCAGATCGATATGGGTCATCCCCCCTCCACGCCACATCATCCCTCCGCCGCGATTAAGCCCCTTACACTTCTCCTGCTCCCCCCTCCCCCCCCCCCCCCCCACCCCACCCCCACGCGACTCTCTCCTCCAGATCGCGCAGTAGACGAATAAAAGAGAGAAAGTTGCCGTCGAAGTTTACGATCGTAGTCAAAAATCGAAAGCCAGCCCCGTCGGGGGGCGTCGCGTTTGCCCCCGGCCGGGCCCGGTCGGACCGGGACAGCCTCGGGTGGGGCGGGGCGGGGCGGGGCGGGGTGCGGCGCGGCGCGCGGAGTCAGGATGGGCAAAGTTTGGACACCCTATCGATATTTCGCTCACTCTTTTCCTGGGGATTGCGAGCGGGAACCTGGGAGGACGCGACGCGGCGTTTGTGCCCGCGCCCTAGACGTCCACAATCTCGAAGGTTGAGAGAGGGTAGGAGGGGAGGGGGTGATGGGGGGAGGGGGGTGACAAGAAGTGAGATGGCGGCGACTTAGCGCAGCGCGTGGCCTTATTGACGACTGCGGCCGAGGACGTCGTCGAGGAAATTGGGGGTTGGCGAAGGTAGGGGACAGCCCTCGCGGCGGGGCGGTGCGGGGCGGGGTGGGGAGAGGTAGGGCATTAGGCCAGTAGTGGTCTCGTGGTGGGGGCCGGGGCGCTGGCCGGGGAGCGGGCGGGGGCCATCGCTACACGCGCATTTCAAATCGACATCGACTGCCCCCCGGTCACCCCGCCCCGCCCCGCCCCACCGCTCTGCCCGAGCGTCGCCGCCACTACACGACCGGGCCGGCGGGGTGCGGCGGGGCGGGGCGGGGCACAGCAGGGCGGGCGGGGCGCGGCGGGGCCTTAGCGTGGCCAGGCAGGCCGGGCCGGACTCGCGGCTCAGTATTCATCAGTCCTCCAGGGCAGGTGGGCCCCCAGCTCCGGCCTGCGTGACCGCCCTGCCCCGCCCCGCCCGCACCCGAGGGGCCCCCGCCAGCAGCGCCGCTGCGCCGCCGCGCCACCGGCCGTGCTGCACCAGGGCGTGCCCCACCAGGGCGTGCCCCACCTGGGCCAGCCCCAGCTGCGTCGAGCCCCATGTCCGCATGGTGTTGGTGAGGAGCGTGTCGGGGGCCGCGGGCGGGGCGGGGCGGGGCGGGGCGGGGCGGGGCAGCTGAGCTGCCCGGCTGACGGGACGGGTCAGGCTGGCCGCCTTGCAGAACTGTTGAGCAGCCCGGGCCCGCCCCGCCCGGCCCGGCCCCGCCCCGCCCCGCCCCGCCCCGCCCCGGCCCGGAGGTCAATGGGGGAGCGGAGAGCAGCCCGGCTCGGCTGGGCCTGGGCCATGGCCTGGGCACGCAGGCCCCACCTTGACATCTGCTTGGCTCTGCCAAAGGCGGCACAGCGGTTCAATAGTTCGCTCAACCTGTCAACCTGTTGCCTCGTACATTTTGACAGGCCGCATTTAACTGTCAAGAAGTGCATGACTGTCAAGTTTGTGTGACACGTGTTTACGTTTGCCAGTTCGTATTCGTCGCATGCGTTATTTCTACTGGAAAGTTCTGTGCACTCCTCATGGGGGTCTTCCTGACATGAAGTCTTCCCGCGAGTTTTTTATTTTTATTTTACTCGTCTCCTGTTCAGGACGCGCAGTACGTTGTTGCGTGGAGGCGGGGCACACTTCTACCCACACCCTAACTGTATTTGTATGTTTTTGTGCAAACGTTCTTGCAAAGTTACACCTACATATAGTTTCACACAAATTTTATGCGAAAAACTGCATGACTTTGAACAAATGTATGCACAGAATAGTTCAAATCACCGCACAAATTTCTGTGGAAAATTTGATTGTTTAACTTTGTGCAAATAAAAGATAGAAATACAGTTAGTGTGCACGTCATGTGTCGCTCTTTTTCAATGCATTTCATTATGACAATACGCTTGCAGAGGTCACAGACTGTTTGTCTTCCCAGTCACTCTGCTTTTTGTGTATTTTTAGTCCAATTTTTTCTTCTTCTTTGGACTTTAAACGTACCACGTAAAAGCAAGGGCGGCACAAGTTCTTTTCAGCGCGCTGCCCTTTTCAATATGAAGCGAAGCACCCGGCCGGCGCCCGGCGTTTGTGAGGCAAGGGTAAACTTGATAACGGCGCCGTCCCGTCCCGTCGCGCGCGACTAATAATGCATAGCCCTTTTTGACAGACGTTTGATAGAAGCTTGTATAGGGGCGGCGTTGTAGAGGGCTGTAAGCTTGATTGTGTTGCTGTAGTATAGGTGGGCTGCCTCTCTCTCTCTCTCTCCCTCTCTCTCTCTCTCTCTCTCTCTTTCTCTCTCCCTCTCTCTCCCTCTCTCTCTCTCTCTCTCTCTCTCTCTCTCTCTCTCTCTCTCTCTCTCTCTCTCTCTCTCTCTCTCTCTCTCTCTCTCTCTCTCTCTCTCTCTCTCTCTCTCCGTCGCCCTCACCGTGAGAGCGAGATGGGTAGGCTTGTCACATAGTCGCATGGCGTGCGCTCTGGGGGCCTCCTGATAAGCCCTTGCCGTGGTGTGCGTCACAGCCATCAGATTGCTCCTTACTCGCGTACCGTACGCCCCGCCCCACCCCACCCCGCCCCACCCCGCCCCAGAGCTTGCCGGTCAGTCAGCATCGACACTTTCCACAGCCTATGGACGAGTTTCCATTTTTACGCGCGACCTGTTGGTACTATTTCAGGGTACATACATAACGTAAACACACACACACACGACTGATGCCCCAACTTGTCCCGGGATGGGTTGTTATTCGTGACTGACCAGCCCTTCTTGTACACTGTTAAACCAAGTGTGCAACTGTTCAACACTTGAATGTGTGCAACTTCCAGTCTTACACTTCCAAGTGTACAACTCGGTATTTATTGTGCAATTTCAAGTGTCGAACTTGCCAGTTGTACACTTTTAAGTGTTTAACTCTACATTTGTGCACTTGCATGTGTTCAACTGCCCCGTGCAACATTTCCCTTGTTGAACACTTGCAAGTGTACAACTGTCGAGTTAAACACGTACAAGTGTCCGACTGGAGAGTTTGACACTTCCAATTGACAAATACTGAGTTGTGCACTTGCACCTGCACCCAAAAAAGTATGTTCTTAATTTTTCAGTGTTCTTAAAGTTTTAGGAACATTTTGCTTGAGTGAAGCGCATTTGGTCATTGAACTAAGTTAAATTTCTGAAAGCAAGAACACGGCTCTAAAAACTTTAAGGCAATGTTCTTGAATTAAGAACACAATTTTTTAGGTGTATTATAGTGGAAGTTGCATATTTACAAGTGTTGAACAGTTGAACACTTGGTTTCACAGTGATGCCTGCGCGGCGTCATTATTGTAGTTTATCACAGCACTACCGCATTCTGTTTGGGAAGGTAATTATCACTGAACCGAGTCCGGCACAAATGTGTTTGTTATGTTGTTGTGCATACAAATGTTGCATAAACTGCGTATGTTTAAATATCGCATATTCAGTAAAATGCGTGAGTCCCTTTTACAAATTGCGGGCCGCCCTCCCTCCAGTCGCTCCCGACGCGCTCGGACCGGACGGTCTCATCGATTCAAAGCAGAAGGCGTTGTTCCGTCCTTACACTGTGTGCCGTTGACCTGCCGGCCCGGCCCAGCCCGGCCAAGTGTATTACGCAGTCGGTTGCACACTTGGTGGTGTTACGGACGCTCACTGCAGAGAGTCAGGTGTCTCATCGGATTTCCGTCTCTCTCTCTCTCTCTCTCTCTCTCTCTCTCTCTCTCTCTCTCTCTCTCTCTCTCTCTCTCTCTCTCTCTCTCTCTCTCTCTCTCTCTCCCTCTCTCTCTCTCTCTCTCTCTCTCTCTCCCCCCCGCTCTCCCTTTCACACACCCGTTTGCTCACTCGCACGCTCCCGCAAGCACAGCGACGCGGTTTCCGGTGAATGATTAATCCGCGGCCATCAATAGTGCAGGCGCGGCCGGGGCGGGGCGGGGCGGGGCGGGGCGGGGCGGGGCGCAAAGGATTGTTCAATCAGGCCGAGCGAGGCGCAGCACAGAGCATCGCCACCCAGCCCAGCCCGGCCCACCGATAGCGATCGAATAACATTTTCAAGTTTTATTACTCGACAGACTATGAGTGCGCCTTGCTTGAGCACAATATGAATTTAAAAAAAAAAGGATGCGTTAAGCGCTTATTAACGCACGTTGCTGTCACATTTACTCTCTTCGTGCTTTAGTTATTGCGCGTTGAAAATCCATAGACACTCGTGTATGGTGTAAGCTGTGCACAAAAGCATCATCACCCTCAACACGAACATTATAAACATGCGAGAGAGAGAGAGAGAGAGAGAGAGAGAGAGAGAGAGAGAGAGAGAGAGAGAAAGAGAGAAAGAGAAAGAGCGGGAATGCTTAAACAGTTCCGCGCGGTGCTCTGGCCGCGGCCCTTCTCCGCCATGCGCAGTGTCCACTACTACACCTAAGCAGGATGTTATTGACCACCCCTCCCCACCACCACCTCTAGCGGTATTGCGGAATACACCTGCGGGCGCGCCAGAGCCTCTTTACCGGGGGAGGCGGCGCTCGTGTCGTGCCGCGGGTCTATTAACGGCACGTGCAGCCCAGCGCAGCCCCGACCCTCTCCAGTGCACTCCCTCACGCGTCTCTCCCCTCTCATACATGCTCTATCTCTTCCTCTCTCCCTCTCTCTGCATATTGTAAATTTTGCTTAATTATAGCACAATTAATAAGTTTCCAGACAATGAATGGGGTGTATTCCGTTCGGTTCGCGAACGGTAATCTAAAATTTCGGTGCGCCTGAACAGTGCGTTTGAAAGGCCTGGGGGACATTTTTTTTTGGTGCTGTCGAAATTTTGATGACATTCGCGAAGTTTATTTGTTGTTTTTTTTTTATTCCCCTGGCGTATCTCCACCCCTGGGCAGTGAGTAGTGGGTCAGCAGACCCATGCAGGAGATAATCGTTGGTTTGGCAACACTGCACACGCGGCATGCCGGTAGTGGTGATCACGCACGGAGAGGGAGCGGGACAGAGACGGCTGCGCTGTTGCCAAACTGCATGAGCTCTGACCTTTGGCGATGTCCAGCACGGTGTTGGAAAGCCGTAAAACGTCGCGGGAAATGTCACGGCACGGCCCTATGTTTATATTACTATTAAGATTAATCTTTACGGCTGACCGACTCATTCGAAATCAGAAAAGGGCGTGGTTGGAATTTCGCGTGTACTTTCAATGTCGTACGTAGAAAACCAGTAGGTTTACAGACACGAATAAGGAAGAAACATTGAGTTCCTGAACTCCATCACTTGAGCTTGTCGTATACTTTCTACTCCACTTGAAGGTTAGTCCTGATCTGTGAGTACAGCCGCCGCTCTCGCTCTGAATAGAGTCGCAGATGGGCGATGGTGTCGTTATGCCGGAGATGGAATCAGGCATCACTCATTCATCTATGTCGCCATTTGAATAAATCATCACTATCGAAGCGCCGCGAACGTCTGCCTTCCGGCGGCTGCATCCGACTCACTCAGATCCGGACTGGCCAGCAAGAGAGAGAGAGAGAGAGAGAGAGAGAGAGAGAGAGAGAGAG
Organism: Frankliniella intonsa; assembly: GCA_033675135.1. Taxonomy (NCBI): domain Eukaryota; kingdom Metazoa; phylum Arthropoda; class Insecta; order Thysanoptera; family Thripidae; genus Frankliniella; species Frankliniella intonsa. The sequence goes on from CM066254.1 coordinate 4,193,804, forward strand.
AGAGAGAGGAGACCAAGAGAGCGAGAGAGACCGGCTATTTTTACTTTATGTGATTGGCATTACGTTTCGGGTTGCGTTGAGGCGGCGACAGCGGGAGAAGGGGGAGAGTGCTACATTGAAATAGATGATATACCAGGTTCCTTTGTGTACACTCTCTCTCTCTCTCTCTCTCTCTCTCTCTCTCTCTCTCTCTCTCTCTCTCTCTCGCTCGCTCGCTCTCTCCCTCTCTCTTGCACCCTACTTTCCGCCTAGCCGTACCCCTCCTCCGAGCACTCTCTACCCTCCTGCCTGTCCTTGGCACGGACCTCTTTTTGTGACAGCTACTTCCCTCTCCTGTCTGTCTGTCTGTCTGCCTGTCTGTCCGCTGTCTCCGTCAGTCTTTCCGCTCCAGATGACCACGTTACGTGTGAGCGCCTGCGAGCGCGCGGGTAGGCAGCCCGCCGGCCTCCGCTGTGTGCGTGGTGCCCACCTACCCGTGGCGGGCCGGGGCCCGGGCCCGGGCCTAGGGGAGGGGGCTGCTGCTGCTGCTGCTGTCGGAGCAGCCACGCAGAGAAACGTCATTTCCTCAGCTCTTGGGGATGATAGGGCTGGGGGGGGGTTACATCCGATTACAAGGATGGGTTGGCGCGCACGCGAGGACACCGCCGAGTAGCACATCGGAGGTGCACTCTCACACACGCACGCTCACAAACGCGCGCGCGCGTTAGCAAATGTCACTGCTTCGTTACGTGACGAGTAGCTAGTAGACCCAAAAGGCTGAGCGGGGAGGACAGAGGGATGATGAAATTGAATTTCGCAATTACTCTAGCTAAGAGAGAGAGAGAGGGAGGGAGGGAGGGAGGGAACGAGGGTGGGAGGGAGGGAGAGAAAGAGAAGAGGAGGAAGGGAGAGGAAAAGGGGGAGAATTGTCCGTCGGCGGTGGTCTGCCCGGTAATCACCCGGAAATTGTGAAGCGAGGCGCATTTTAGAACTACCCGGTTCTATCAACGCTTCGTTATCCTCATCACTTCACTCTCCGTTTCATCGTTCTCTCTTTAATTAATAGGTAGAGGAGGGGCGGGGAAGCAGTCTATATCTATCTATTTCTAGATATCCATCTTTGTCATCAGCATTTTATTAGAAACTGTATTCTTACTAAGTGTCTACATTTTGACTATGCACTATACTGTCGATAGACCCGTGGGGCGAAATGGTCTACTCTCTCTCTCTCTCTCTCTCTCTCTCTCTCTCTCTCTCTCTCTCTCTCTCTCTCTCTCTCGGTCTCTCTCTCTCTCTCTCTCTCTCTCTCTCTCTCTCTCTCTCTCTCTCTCGTCTCTCTCTCGTCTCTCTCTCGTCTCTCTCTCGTCTCTCTCTCGTCTCTCTCTCGTCTCTCTCTCGTCTCTCTCTCGTCTCTCTCTCTCTCTCTCTCTCCCCCTCTCTCTCTCTTCCTCTCCTTTTTCTCCCATCTTCCTATTCCCTCTCTCTCTCCCCTCTCCTTGAGAGAAGCCCTTACTTTGCTTAATTAACACCTTTCGTGTCTTACTGAGGGAGTTCATCGACGTAAATACTCTGTGCCCGTTTTGTCTCCCCCCCCCCTCTCTCTCTCTCTCTCTCTCGCTCTCTCTCTTTGCTCGCTCTCTGTCTCGCTCTCTCTCCTTTTGAGGTAAGCCAGCTCTGAATAGCCTCTCTACACCTACGCTGAGCCTCGCCTCGCAGACCTGCTGGCTGTCTGGCCACCTGTTTCCTGCGTACTAATTACGCTTTGATGGCCTGAAATTGAGTTGACTCGCGGGGCAGGCCGTGCCCCCCCCCCCCCCCCCCCCGGCGCCTCGCTAGCCTCTCTCCAGCCCCGCGGGTTTTACTGGAGCTAAGCCTGCGGACCGGAGCGGCTGGCTCTCTCTCAGGTTGTGCACCGCGTATGTCATCACTGCGGAGTCTTTTTCTTCACTCAAACAAGATCTATCGAATTCTCAGCACTGCTATGTAATTATCTTTCTCTCCGTGCGGCTCGCTTTTTCCTGGGTGTAAGGGTGCCTTCGATGCGTCCTGCAGGACCGTGTGTGGGACGTGAGGCGAGGCGTGGCGTGGCGTGGCGTGGCGGGCGCCCTGCACCGCTCTGGCTTGTCGGTCTCCTTTGTCCCGCAAACGAGGGTCGGGTTGGAACAGAGGGTCCTGGAACCTGGAGCCTGGAGACAGGCGCGCCTGGAGCCTGGTCGGGCGGGCGGAGTCGCACGTGCAAGCCTCGGAGGACGCGCAGTGAAAGGCTAATGATCAGTACGACAACTGGCGCTTGTACTCTGTCTATCTCAACCTTGTGTTTGACGTGTCCCCTTCACTCCCTCCACCGTAACGCGTAATAGATATTAAATCCGCTCAGGGGAGGAAGTTGGCTGCGTGCCGCGGGGCGGGGCGGGGCGGGGCGGCAGGCAGCGGGCGCGATCCACAGCCCCATGGGGTGGCCTTGAGATCCCGTCCCGAGCCTCCAACTCTGTCGTCTGTGACCTTCCATCCCCCCCCCCTCCCTCCTCTCCACTCCCACTGTGCTCCAGAAAATAAACAAACCCCCGTCCGAAACAGTCTTCCATTATTTCTTTGACGCGAGAGGTGCAGCGGCGGCAGGGGTGCGCGCTGGACCAGGGGCGGGGCGGGGCGGGGCGGGGCGGGGCGGGGCGGGGCGGGGCGACAGGTGGCCCATTCTAGCAGTGCGCAGCCCGACCCAGCCCCCCCGCAGCTGCCGGCCCGACCTGGCCCCTGGCCCCAATATAACAGCCCAGCCGGAGCTGAAATACCAAGCGGGGCATTCTTTGCCCCCATGCCAACCCCACGGCACCCAACCCCACCGCTCCCGACCCCGTCTCCTCCCACCTTAGACACGGTACGGCATTCAACACATTACGGCCTGTTTGAAGGGCTGATGCCCCCATTCTGAGGCGGCCTGTAGGGGCGGGGGTGGGGGCGGGGCGGGGCGGGGGTGGCCCGCGCGGCTCGGCGTGGGGAAGGGACCGTGACCCAAATTGCTTTGGTCAGGGGCGGGAGGAGAGAGGGAGGGCTGCTTTACAGGCGCTAGTAGTGTCAAGGAGGGGGTTGGCTGCGGGGCGGGGCGGGGCGGGGTGGGGCGGGGCGTGGTGGGGCGGGGCGTGGTGGGGCGGTGCCGGCGCTGCTCACGCCTGCCTGCCTGCCTGCGCGGGCTCAGCGGGGCCCATACGCCCGATCGAAATGCGGCTCTGTATCTTTAATACTAAACGAACTGCCGGCCATGCGGCGTATGTAGACGCATACACACACACACACACACAATCACACTACTACTACTCTGTCCGTCTGTCTATCTGTCTCCCCTTCGCCCTTGTCCTCGTCTCGCTCTCCACACAGACACAGAGTGCCTCCCAGTGGGCAGTACTTCTGTGCTGCCACCGTCCCATCCGACGCCCTGAGTTGTTGGTATGAGATTGCTTCTGGCCCCTCCTCTGTCTCTGCGCTCTCTCTCTCTCTCTCTCTCTCTCTCTCTCTCTCTCTCTCTCTCTCTCTCTCTCTCTCTCTCTCTCTCTCTCTCTCTCTCTCGCTCTCTCCCACACCTACACACCTCACACCTCACACACCCGCCAGCAGCGCTCACCTGTGTCCCGCGCAAGTCATTGGAACTTCTCCGCCGGGATACCGAAGCGAAGCTCAATCCGACAATATAGGTTATATATGCAGCCTCATGATACGGCTATCTAAGGAGTCTGAAGAAGGAAAAGAAACGATGACCTCGAATAGTTCTAAGTAAACTCACCAGCCCAGATTCATCGCTGCGGCACCTCCGACCCCTCCGTCCGTCTGTCTGTCTGTCTGTCTGTCTGTCTGTCTGTCTGAGTCTATGTGGGAAGATGGGGACCCCCGCCCCGCCCCGCCCCACCCCGCCCCGCCCCGCCCCGCCCCGCCCCGCCCCGCCCCGCCCCCCGCCCCACCCCGCCCCGCCCCGCCCCGCCCCGCCCCGCCCCGCACTCTCACGGCCCCGCGGGGGCGGCGGTGCGGTGCTGAGTGATTCGCAGTCCCCCGATGGGACTCAAGTTGCGTCCGACGGAACGGAAAAGCGGAGGAAAGCAGGGCGGTGGGGCGGAGTGCGGCTGGGAAGGAGGGGACCCGGGGAGGTGGGGGGGGGGAGAGAGTTGAGGGCACAAAAGAAAGAGGCAGAGCCGGGCGGGCCGGGCGGGCCGCGGTGTTATTCGAGCCCCACGTCTGATTTAATATCCTCCCGCCCGTATCACGTTTCTCAATGAATTGCGTTCCGTTTGATAAATGGAATCGGGCCGTGCTTTGAATCAACCGCCCCGCCCCACCCCGCCCCGCCCCGCCCCGCCCCGCCCCGCGGACTGGACTACGCACTACACGTTGCAGTAGGCCCGGGCGGCCAGGTGATTGGTGGGCGGGCCGGGGGGTCCGTGTGCCGCTGGAACACACGCTTTGTGGGCGGGGCGGGGCGGGGCGGGGCGAGGCGGGACCCGTCGCCCCTCTGCTGTTCGCTCCTTTTCTTCTTCTTCTTCTTCTTCTTCTTCTTCTTTTGGGAGAAAAACGATAACGTCTGTCTATACTGTGTAGGGTATTCCATAGAGTTCCCAACCGGAAGTAAGAAATACAGGGGTGCTTCCGAAAAGGCAGGATAACTAATGGTCCGCAGTCCCGAACTTGGCGTATCCTGCCGCGTACTCACCGCCCGCACGTTCCCGTCTCTTCACCCTGGCTTTCACTCCAAGGTTACTTTTCTCACAAACCAATCGGCTAATTTCTGAAATTTCAGCGATATTTTGCTCATGATTTGCCATCCACTTCGATCCGAACTATATATGCATATACATGTGTAGCGGGGTGGGGTGGGAGCGCGAGGGCTGGGCGAGGGATTATCGGAGGGGTTAGTGGGGCGGGGCGGGGGGGGGGGGGAGCACCGCGCACTGCTTCCGCGTGCGCGCGCTCACAGGCGGTCTGGTGCACCCGACCACCACGGACACGTGTGGGCCGGGCCAGTCAGTGCACACCACACGTGTCACAGGGGAATTAAAAGCCGCATTTCTCTATTGTATGTTACCATGGTTCTATGTGCGCTAACACTCTGTCTCTCCCTTCTGTTTCCAGCGGAGGAGTGCGTGCGCCACATGATGCAGGGCACCTCCCTGATCAAAGTGCGCCCCCGCCGTCACTACTACCGGGTGCTGGTGCTGTCGCAGGACCTCAAGCACGTCCGCTGGACGCCGGGACGCCCGCGCTCCTGCGCCCCTCTAGGTGAGAGAGAACGTCCCCCCGTTCCCTTTCTCGTCGGTTGTAGGAGAGCATGCCGTCGTAGCGTAGTGCAGCAGCGGCGTCAGGTGCAGCAGCGGCAGCAGCAGCGGCAGCGCGCGGGGCCCTCGGAGGGGAGTGGGGCGCGACCCGGCCCCTCCCATGGCCCCGCCCCGCCCCGCCCCGCCCCGGGTCCCGGGCGCGCTCTGACCGCCCGGTCCCCCTCTCCGGCCGCAGGGCTTGCAGGGGCCGGAGGCTGGTGCGCCGAGGGCTGGTGTGCGGCGGGCGGTGCAGCGGGCCGGCGGCATGTTCCGGCGCTCGTCGCTGCCCGTGCGTCCCGTGGGCGTGCGCCTGTGCACGTGGAACGTGCACGGCTGCCGGCGCGCGGTGGAGCGGCGCTCGGTGGACGCGGCGCTGAGCGCGGCCGGCGTGGACGTGGCGTGCGTGCAGGAGACGCTCATGCCGACGGGCCGGTGCCGCACCGCCTCGTACCGCTGGTTCCTGAGCGGCGGCCGCGCGCCCGCCTTCCTCCGCGGCACCGCCATCCTGGTGCGGCGCGACGCGCCCGCCGAGGTGCTGCGCTTCGACCCCGTGTCCGACTCGCTGTGCGCCATGCGCCTGCGCTTCTCGGAGCAGACCGAGTTCGTGGTGATCAGCGCGCACGCGCGCAGCGCCGCGCACTACAGCCACTGCGTGTTCAACACGCTCGCGTGCCTGCTGGCCGCGCTGCCGCCGGGCCAGAACGTGGTCGTGGCCGGCGACCTGAACGCGCACCTGGGCGCCAACGACCTGGACGACCGGCTCGACAGCCAGTACATCGGCAAGAACCTGCACCACGACTCGGACAACATCAACGCCGTCATGCTCAAGGAGCTGGTGCGCGCCTTCCGCCTCGTCATCTGGAACACGCGCGACGCGTGCAACTCGACACGTGTGACGCACGTGCGCCGCAGCCTGCAGGCGCAGCCCGACCACATCCTCAGCAACTGGGGCTACGTGCGCGGCGTGGCGGCCAAGTGGGGCCGCGGCCACGTGTCGGAGCACAAGATCCTCCTGTGCACGCTGCGCCTGTGGCCGCTCGTGTCGCCGCGCCAGAGCCGCCTCGCCTGGGCCTCGGACGCGATGCAGGCCGTGCTGGGCGCGCTCACCGCCATCGACTCGATGCCCAACGTGCTGCGGCGCGCCGCCAGCCGCGCGCTCAGCAGCCCGACCTCGTCGTCATCTCCGCTGTCGCAGCCGCGCACGCCGAAGCCGCAGCCGTCGCCGGTTAGCGGCGCGGCCAAGACCGTCGCGGCGTCCGAGGCGTCGCTGGCGGCCGAGCAGCCGTGCACGCTCGTCAAGGTGCGCGTGTTCGACACGCTGGCGGCCCCGGAGCGCCCGCTGCGCAAGCTCAGCGCCCCGGCCGTGTGCGGGCGCGCGCGCGCGCGGAGCACCAGCCCGACGCCCTCGCCCTCGCCGCCACCGACGCCCCCGACCTCGCCGCCGCCCTCGCGCTCGGCGTCCACCCCCGCCTCGCCCCTCGGCTCCAGGCCGCCGTCACGCCCGCCCTCGCTGCGGGCGCCGTCCTCCACCGCCGACGTCATCTCGCAAGAGGACGTCCACCACGAGGTCACCGAGGACCCGGCGCTCGCGGACATCAGCGCGGACAGCAGCGCGGCGGAGGCGGATGCGGGGGCGGAGGCCGTGGCAGGGCCGGGGGCGGCGCGGCGCCAGTCGTTCCTCCGCCGCCGCCTGTCCTCGTGGCGCTCGTCCCTGCGGTCAGCGCTGCGGCTGCGCTTCAGGCGCGGCGTCACCTGTCCGCCGGACACCGTGCCGGCCGTCACCAAGGGCGCGGACAGCTTGGCGGAGGGCCTGGCGGGGGGCCTGGGCGCCGGGCCGCAGCCCGAGTGGTGCGCGTGTCCCGGGGGCGGCACGCCCATCCTGCGGCGCCAGCACGTGCACGCCGACGGGCTGACGTGCGTGGAGCTGGCCTCCATGCGCTACGGCGTGCACCAGCCGTGCCCGGACGTGGTGGCTCCCGCGCTGTCGTCCTCCCGGCGCCACCACCACCACCACCACCATCACCACCACCACCAGGCCACGCCCGCGCCCGTGCGCCGGCCCAGCGCCCCCGCCCCCGCGCGCCAGTCCCGGCCGCCGCTGCAGCTGGGCGCCAGCGTGTTCCGCCAGCCGGCGGCGCGGCCCGGGGCCGGGGCCGCGGGGCCGCCGCCGCCCACGCTGCCGCAGCGCCGCAGCCTGTCCGAGTGCCCCACGCCCAACGTCCGCCGCGGCCGCCTTTACCTGGACGAGAGCAGCCCGCGCGCGCCCTGGCGCCCCGGCCGGCTCTACCTCGAGGACAGCGACGTGTCCTCGCCGTGCGGCAGCCCCGTGCCGCTCACCCCGCACGCGCTCGCCACGGACACGGAGAGCCTGTCGTACGCCACGCCCTGCGGCACGCCCGTGCTGGGCACGCCCATCGGCACCCCCACGCCCACGCTGTCCTCGCCGCCGGCCCGGGGCGCGGCCGCGCTGCGCCAGCGCATGCTGTCCGCCGAGGGCGAGCGCCGGCGGCGCATGTTCCAGCGGCTGCTGTCCGAGGACTCGCGCTGGTCCTCGCACGTGTCCTCGCAGGAGTCCGTGTGCACGGCCTCCACCGCGGACGACGCCCCCGGCGAGCTCCTGCAGCGCTACCACCGCCACGTGTACAAGCCGCTCGTCTCCGAGGACCGCGACGGCAGCCCGACGGACGCGCTGGACCTGGAGGTCAGGATGACGCCCTCGACCACGTACTTGCACACCGAGTGCCCGCTCCCCGAGGTACTCCGGGAGCCCGACGGACAGTATTGCCTTGAATGCGCCGGGCATCGTCACTTGTACTAGCCACTCAACTGCCCTAGCAGCCGTCCTGGGGCAGGGCTTGTCCTTCCTATTCGTCTGTCTCCACTGGTACCTGTTAGAAACCCTTTAGACTTAAATGTTGTCTATTTCTCATAAATAACTATCCTGTAAACCTTTCAACACGTCTGTTGCGCACTTGGTGTGAAATATTTCGATTGCATATGCTTCAAATTGTATGTTCTTGTGCAATTTGCATTTTTTCAGAGTTGTATTGTTGGTTTTATCTCTTGTCTGTTTTTAAGGCGCAAAGGAGTCTGCGACAATATCACTGTCATGACACTTATCTTTAAATTCTATACTTCATTTCCTTAGTTTATATAAATGTCTTGATTGGATTTGTTAATTGAATGGAATTATTGTGTTCCTATTGTTGTGAAAAATAATTTTTATGTAAACAATATTTGTTGCAAGTGGTGTCTCAAATGGGGTTAGACTGACAGTATGGTCGAGGCTGCTGATAGTAGGTTACAATTTATTTTTATTCTAATACAACTTCAGCAAGATCTTTAAATGTAAATATATTAAACACTCTTTCCATACTACATTTTTACTTGTTTATGTGAATGAAATAAAATGGTTTTCACTCACTTTCGTAATGTGGCTATGACTAAATTTGTCCAACTCTTTACAAAATTACAGGAACAAGAAACATAGCGGTAGCGAAGTAGCATGTTTAGATGCAAATCATTTACCCGGTCTGACAAGCATGACATCTACCAACGTTTCCATCTCATTTGATATTCAAATGATTTTTCCTAGAGGAAATTTATTTTGTTAACTCTAGAAAATATCAGTCATTTCTTCTCTTAATTTAGTTGCATGCATCGTCAAACCACAAAACTTAAATTTTTCGCTTTCTAACTTCCAGATTTCTTTTGTCCTTCTTTAGTTTTGATCGGTCTTTACTTTTTAGAACAGTAGCTGCATTTTGTTTTTTTCTTTCGATTTCCACAGGTCCCTGGTTGCCCAAAGTGACGCGAAGCCTCCTGTGTGTGGGAAGAATGAGTAAGCATTGAACCCCTGACCCCGCAAGTCAATAAGTTTTTGTACTCAAGTATAATAGATCTCTAGGCAAGTGTAGCCTTGAAGGTATGTCGTAATGTCATGTAAAAAATAACCCATGTTTAGTATCAGAATTTGCCTGCAGTAGGTGTGGTGTGTACAGCTTAGGCAAGCTTGCGAATGTTTAGTTTAAAAAAACCTTGGCCATTATGAAGTTTGGGGACCTTGAGCCCACACGACACAGGCAGCCATAGCAATTGGGGAGGCAGTTTTACATGGCCCCCTCTTCCCCTTGGGAGAGGGCTGGGCTGAGTCGGGCTGGGTCCCCAGGAGGTTCCCCGATGATGGATGGGTATTCTTTTCATGATCGGCAAATGGCGTTAGAGGCGCTTGGCTGGTGACGAACCCTTGGCACCCACTCCCCTCAGCTCAGCTGGAATAGACCATTCCGGTAAAACAAAATGAGAGACGAACAGAAAGAAGAAGCTAGGGCGGGTATAAGGAATGTAAAATGCGGCGTCAGTTTCAACGTCGTATTTGAAGGTATAGTGCGACTTACACGATGTTTAAAAATGACTTAACATCTGAAGTGTTCATTTTAAGTCAAAGGCGCCTCAGGAAATGTGTTTTTTCTTAAAAACAACTGAACTGGAAGAGACGGCACATGTCATATTTGCCATACTACGCTTTGCTTCTTCCTTCTGTTCCTCGTCTTTTTCAGTTCACCGGAATGGTCTATTGGCGCCCAGCCGCCACTAATCACCAAATTTCAAGCGTTAGGTTAGGTTACTTTAGGTTTGATTAGGTTAGGATAGGCTAGGTAAGGTTAGGTTGGATTAGGTTAGCCTACCCTAACCCTTGAAATTGGGAGTGAAAGGGGCCGAACTTAGTGAAGCGGGCAGATGTAGGTGCCGAACTCTCGGGTGCAGCGGGTCGCAGAGAGACAGCGGCCACAAATCCGGCCGCGCCACGTCGCATCGTCATTGATCACAAGCCGAGCGAGCGTTGTGAGTACGCGGCGTGGCGTGGCGTGGCGCGGCGTGGCGCGGCGTGGCGCGGGCCTGAGCCGCGAGTGGTCGCCAGGCGCCCGATCGCCGATACTCCGGCGGGCGCTCATCGACAGCGAGGCAGCACAGCGATTAGCTCGCGGGGGGAACACGCAAGGCGGGGCTCTCTCGGGCGCGGGGTATATATGCTCGCCCGCGCTCTACCCTCCCGCCCGACACGATAATGCTGGACGGAGAAAGAGAAAAGTAATGCGAAATGTTGAAATACAAACTCGGATCGCGTGGCAAGGACATGCCCGAGGGGCTGGCAAGGTCGGGCCGTGTGTCGCGTGTCTGTCAGGCAGCAGAGAGGTGGGGGTGGAGGCGCGGGCAGCGCCGGGCAGCGCCGGGCACCCGCCGCCCGGGCTGTGCAACAAGCAGTGGCGGGAGAAGAGGAGCCCCGCAAGGAAGGACGTGGCGTCTAGTTCTTCGTCGCCACTTGATGACCACTGATCCGCCGACTCTCTTAGACCGGCGAGCCTTGTCGGAAGCCAGAGAAAAGTTGGCGAGGATATTATTACCACAGTGGCCGAGTCGCGTTACCTTCGCCTGCTCGGCGGCCACCCCGGCACTCATCAGCCGACCGGAAGCGGGAAACGCTCTGCTGCTCGGGCCAGCGTTCGAGGGCAGCGGGGGCTAAGCAGGGGCGAGGGGGGGGGGGGGGTGAAGCGAAAGCGGAGGCTAACAGCGCAGCAGGTCGGAGTTTTGTGAAAGAGAAAATATTGTTCGGCTCTTGGCGTGTCGCGGGGCCCGCCGCCGACAACTCGCGCTGGTGAAATATTTAGGCTAATTTATGTGACCTGCAGCCGTTGGGCGGGGCGGGGCGGGGTGGGGTGGGGCGGGCCGCCCTCGGTCGCCGTCGGGTCGGAACCTCTTGAGCACGATCTCGAACCCGCTCCCGCCTCCATCAGCAGCCGCGCTGGCCAGGGTGGGAGGGGGGGAGGGGGGGTGGCGCGTATTTTAAAGTAGTGTAGGTTGTTTGAGTTGGCAAGCAAGAATTGGCTACGTCATAACGACAATGGTGGTTAGGATTATGAAAAGCGCAAGGTATAGAGAAGGGTAAGGGGGAGGGGGGCGATTCTGAAGGGAAAAGGGAGGGAGAGTAAGGGGTCCGTTTATTCAATCCATGACAAAATCTCATATCAAGGGGCTGAGGTAGACCGCTGTACCTTCATAAACCCTATTTAACGTGGCCTGCACAATACCTTGGTAATCCTGGACACGTAGGAAACACTCAACATCCCGTACGGTCCACCGCCCCCTCACCTCGAGAGTGTTTCTACCACCATCAGCCTCGCTCCCCTAACGCCCCCTCTCCCTCAGTGTCTCTCTCACAGTGAAAAATATCTTTGTAGATTTACGATAAATTTTGTAAATGACGATTTGCGAAATATGTTGTAAATTTACGACGGCCTTTTTTTTATTTTTTGCTCGTGAATGAATTTCAAGTCAATATGTAGTGCTTGTAATTATACGATTCGCAATTGTAAGTTTACAAGGGCATTTCGTGGAAAATTTTCCCGTAAACCTACGATTATTTTCCACAGTGCTCTCTCTCTGACCCCGCGCTGGACGCCTCTTGTGTTGCAGTCGCCGTGGAGGACATCCGGGAGGTGCGGTGCGGCCGGACGACCAAGGTGCACCGGGACTCCCGCATGCCGGCCGGCTACCCGGACGACTGGGCCTTCTCCATCGTGTACGGCGACGACCTGCGCACCCTGGACCTGATCGCGCACAGCGCCGAGGACGCGCGCACCTGGGTGGCGGGGCTGTGCGCGCTCATCGGCGACCCTAACCGTGAGTCCAGTCCCTCCCTCTCCCCCAATCCACCAAAACTTGAACAAATTTGCGCCCGAATTCGGGCCCAACTCGCGCCCAAATCGCGAACACTCGCTTCCACGCGTCAACTCGCCAACTCGTACACATATTTCAGGAGTGCGGAACTCCGCGGCCTTTCGTCACTGATACTCGCAGCCCGTGAACTAGAATTTTAAGGAACACTGTTTTTTTGTTGTTGACGGTAACGGGATGGGAAGAAGGGGTACACGGGGGGGGGAGGGGGGGGGGGAGGGCTCTGAGACTGTCTGCCGCGCCAAATCGCTCCGCTCGGTCAATCACCAGGAGCGCTCGGAGTGCGTCAAATATTGACCGTTTTGAGCAGAGCCGTTAGCCGGCGCGCGCTTGCCTGTGCCCCTGTCACCCGGCGCACACCGAGCACACAGAGCATGGCTCACTCACTGTCAAGAAATATCTCTGTAAATTTACGACATTTTTCGTAATTCGTGATTTACAAACGGTGTTGTAACTTTACGATCGAAGTCGTTGAAAGCCTTTGTGCTCGTTTAAGAACCACAAGTCGATACGAAGTGTCCTTGAAATTTTTTTTTTGTTGAGCGTAGCGAAGCACTCTGTTGGGCAATTCTGCAGCCGAATTGTCTGGTCCCCCCCCCCCCCACCCCCCACCCCGGATCTCAACCATTTCTTTTTTAGTTGTCTATATTTTGTTTGGCTTTAAGCTGAAGGGGGTAAAAAGGACTTCAGTATCTGGCACTAATACAAGGACAACGTTTTCTCCTGAAAGACATGTTTTTTAAAAGTGTAGTCTACCCTGAGCTCACAGCCCGGCCCCCCTGCCTGTCCGCAGCGGCTGCGGGCGGCGGGCTGCGGGAGCAGTGGCTGTCCAACGCGTTCCACAGGGAGGCTGCGCGGTGCGGCGGCCGCCTGGGCCCCGAGTCCGCGGCGCGGCTCGCGGCGCGCCTCATGACCGCCAACAAGACCCCCGCGGCCGCGCCCAACCCCGCGGCCCACCCCGCGGACCTGCCGCCCGCGCCACCGCCGCACCAGCGCGGCCGCGCGCCCCCCGCCCAGGCCGCGCACGAGCGCATCGCGCAGAAGCTGGCGGTGAGTGAGGAAACACTTTCGCACTTTCGAGAAAGAGAATCTCAATAAGTCTTCCATGCATTGCACTGTTTAAACTTGATTTCGTCGTCTAGGAGAACGGCCGGCGGCGGTCCATCGAGAGCGCGGAGTTCATCGAGACGTACAAGCAGGTGGTGACGAGGCCGGAGGTGTACTTTCTGCTGCTCAGGTGTGTAAACCTTGGCGTAGTAAATCATTCATTGTCTGCGGACATCTGCGGACGTCTGTCTAAAACTTTTTTCATAAAATAATTCAGCGGCAGTTCTTGAAACGGGCTCTTATCCCCACTCTAAAAGTGTCCGGGCGTTTAGATAGTCGTTTGTTTTCTCGTAACGTGTAAAGTGTGTCGTGTGAGTGCGACGTTTAATTAGCCTGAGTTGGTACGGCGTAATGTAAAGTAACGCTACGCGCCCGGCTGGGTCCGCTGGGAGTCGCGCCCAGCCGGGCCGGGGAGGCCGTCAGCACTCTAACTAGCCGCCCCAGCGGCCCCGCCCCGCCCCGCCCCGCCCCACCCCGCCGCGCCCCGCCCCGCCCCGCCCCGCCGCGCCCCGCCCCCGGCGGAGCACGGCATCACAGCCGGGGTCAGTGGCGAAGCCCGCACCATGCGCGAGAGGGAGGGAGAGGGACAACACGCGGCGAGGACCTGTGAATACGTGTGCGACAAAGTGAGAGGAGAGGAGTTCTGAACAGGCGCATGGCGCCCGGGCTGCCAGAGCCACAGGACAGAGCTGTTTGTTATTGTTAATCTCAGTTAATAGATCAATTATTGCACTGGTTCCCTTGCTCGGTATTACTTAGTGGTGTATCTCAGTAATCTCGGTAATCTTTGGTGGTTCCGCAGCAATTTTAATCCCAGGTCATCTTTTACTGTTCGCATTTTCGCGGTGTACACTTTTTCCCCCCATTCGTGGGGACTCTGGGTTCCGAGTCCTCTGCCCACCCCTTGTCTCTCGCGCGCGCCTGCGCCACAGCCCCCCGTTATTCTTCCGCTGATGCTAAATAAACTCGTCGTCTCTCCCTGCAGGTTCTCTCACAAAGAATACATGACGGCGGAGGACCTGAAGGCGTTCTTGGAGACTGAACAAGGGGTGCGTACTGAGCCTGGAGCCGAGCCAGCATCGCTCTGAGGTTCTTGTTTGACGACGGTCTGGTCTCGTGCATGTGCAGGACCGCACCGTGGAGCTGTCCGAGTGCGAGGAGATCATCAGCCGCAGCGAGCCGAGCCCGGAGGCCAGGGAGCAGGGCGTCATGCTGGTGGACGGTGAGTGAGCTCCACACAACCACCACGCATCCGAGCCGAGGGGAAACAACTCTGAAATTTTTCTACACCTCGTAATTCAGAAAAATGGAAAGAAATTCAAACTATTCTAAAAATACTAAACGAAAAATTCAGAAAAAAAAATCAGAAAAATTCAGAGAAATTAAGAAAAATTATCTAAAATTCAGAGAAATTAAGAAAAATTTTCTAAAATTCGAGAAAAATCCAAAAAAGTCGATAAAAATTAAGAAAAATTCACAAAAACTTTAAAAAACATTACGACATTTGTTCACTAAAATTCAGAGTTGTTTCCCCCTCGGTCGCGCTCCAGTAGTCAGCCTGACTGTCTGTCGCGCTGCGTGTCAGACTGCGTGTGCCCCCCTCCCCCCTCTCCCCCCTCCTCGCCAAACTCGTGGTGTCGCGTTTCCCGACGCGCCCGCCCTGCTGCCGCGGCGTGCCACCCCCGCACACATGTTACTTTATATCACATTTCTGTCTGCCTTCTCCCCCTCCCCTGTCCTCCCCTCCCTCTCTTCTTTCCGTCTCCTCTGACAATCCAGGAATAACGCTCGTTATGCGTTATCACGGCGCGTTATCGTGGCAGTAGCAGGACGGTCGACATCCCGGGGAATAATATCGCCGGCCGGCCGGCCGGGCATTCCGACGGATATCCATCGCCAACGCGGCATTCCTCGATCCCTCGTGCGCCTCTCGGGCTCCCCTGCAATATTTCACATCACTGGAGAAAAAGAAAGAAAAAAGAAAACAAAACACACAAATCCCGTGATTTTTGTGACGCTATGTTGGTCGGGCGCAGGATTCTCGCGCTTCCTGGAGTCGGACGAGTGCCTGATCGCGCCGCCCGCCGACAAGACGGCCGCGCAGCTCAACCTGCCGCTGAGCCACTACTACATCAGCAGCGCGCACGACGCCTACGTGCCGGACGACCCCGCGGCCAACACCGCCTCCATGGACGCCATCGTCAGGGCGCTGGCCCAGCCCTGCCGCTATGTTAAACGTGCGTATTCTAGTACTTCCATTTTTCATTGCGACTTAGCAGATGATATTCGACAAAAATAAACTGACAGCATATTTAGTTACCTGGTGAAAACATGATTCTGTTGTCGGCACTGCGCCGGGCCAGATGTCTCGTGTCACTGGGCGGGGCGGGGTGGGGCAGGGCGGGGTGGGGCAGGGCGGGGCGTTGCGCGGAACACCCGGGATGATGCGCGCCGTTGGTGTTCCAGTGGACCTGCACGACGGCGTGGCCGGCCCCGTCGTGTGCCGGAACGCGACGTGCGCCTCGCGGCTGCCGGCGAGCGACGTGCTGCGGCTCATCCGCGAGCTCGCCTTCGTGGTGAGCCAGTGCCCGCTGCTGCTGCACCTGTCGGTGCGCTGCTCGCCGCCGCAGCAGCGCTCGCTCGCCGCCCTGCTGCGCGCCGAGCTGGCCGAGAAGCTGCTGCTGCCGCAGGAGTCCAGGGACCCCGCGCAGCTCGAGGTGCAGACCATCCTGGGCAGGATCCTGCTCGTGGTGAGTGCAGGCCAGGCCGCCTGTGGCTCGCCGGGTAGGCAACCGGCTCCCCACGCGACGCGGCAGTGTGCCTACGCAGCGCCTGCAGCGGAGCTTGCCGGATTGCCTACCCGCCCCATTACAGGCGCGCTGAGGCTCGCATCGCTGAGGGACGGCATGTTCCCTCTATTTCACCAGATTTCTTTCCTCTCTTGAATTACGTCAAATTTTTTTTTATTAGGGCTTAATTAAATCACATATTACACTCAAATTATTCACCAAATTTGGTCCAAATTATTTTCTTTTTCGCGGGTGATATGATTTTTTTTCCATACGATACTACTGGTAACATTGAAGTTTTTTCTTTTTTTTTTTCCCGCAGGGCAAGAAGCTGCCGAGCGCGTGCCACGAGGAGATGGGGTCGGTGCAGGACGAGGACGACCTGCAGGGCGCGGGCCCCGGGGTGGTGGTGCGCGAGCTGTCGGACCTGTTCGCGCTCGAGCCGCGCTCCTGCCACGCCGTGGACGCGGCGCCCGGCCACGCCCCCGGCCGCCTCTGCTCGCTGTCCGACTCGCTCGCCTCCAAGATGTCGCGCCTCCGGCCCGAGGACATGATCGCCCACTGCAGGAACAGCCTGACGCGCGTCTTCCCCAACCACGAGCGCACCGGCGCGGCCAACTTCAACCCCCAGGACGCGTGGAACGCCGGCTGTCAGATAGGTGGGCGCCAAAGTCACGCACCATTTTCGTGATATTTTTCTCCGCTTTTGAAAATTTTTTGAATGTTTCTTGTTTTTTTCTGAATCGTGTCACGTACAAAATGCGGTATGTTTAATACCGGGGTGCCTCGCCTCCTCCCTCCAGTGGCGGTGAACCTGCAGACGCCGGGGCAGCACATGGACGTGTACGAGGGCCGCTTCCGCACCAACGGCGGCACGGGGCTGGCCCCCAAGCCCGCCATCATGTGCGACGGGCTGCCCTTCCCCGCGGCCGACCCGCGCCACGGCCTGCCCGGCACCTCGCCGCTCGTGCTCCGCATCACCGTCATCTCCGGCCAGAACCTGCCGCGGCCGCGCGGCTGCGACGCGCGCGGCACCGCCATCGACCCCTACGTGGCCGTGCAGGTGTTCGGCGTGCAGGTGGACAACAACGGTGAGCTGCGCTTGTGCTCCCAGATAGCGCGTCACCCAAGCAAACAGAAACAAAGAAAAAACTATTCCCGTGTGGAATCCCCAGAACGCAAACCATACATGTAACGCAAACGATCGCGCGGCCGTGTCAAACAATTTTATGTTTTTCAGAAAAAAAGACGCGCACCGTGTCCAACGAGGGGGATTGCCCCGTGTTCGAGGAGACGTTCGAGATGGTCATCTTCCTGCCCGAGCTGGCCCTGCTGCGCTTCGTGGTCCTGGACGACGAGTACATCGGGGACCCGTTCATCGGGCAGTTCACGGCGCCGCTGCAGAGCCTGAGCCGCGGCTACCGGGTGGTGCGGCTGCTCAACGCGGCGGGCGAGCCGCTGGACGGAGCGTGCCTGTTCGTGCACATCGAGATGTGGCAGCGCCGGGGGGTGAGTGGGGGACTGCGCGCCCCGCCCCGCCCCGCCCCACCCCGCCCCCCCGCCCCGCCCCGCCCCGCCCCGCGTGACTCCGTCTGTTTGATTACGCGCAAATTAAATTACTGCCCCGACTGTAGTGAGTCCCTCAGGCACAGTCTGCCTACCGCCCAAGCGTCAACACGCGCCCCGCCCCGCCCCGCCCCGACCCGCCCCGCCCCGCCCCGCCCCGCCCCGCCCCGCCCCGCCCCGCCACGTCGCGCCCTGCCCCGCCACGCTCCGCTACGCCCAGACCATCGGCCCACGCACCAGAGCGTCAATCATCTCCCTGACAGACACGCGAAAAACAGCACGGCTGAATCTAATCATCCCTCCTCCTCCTGACTCTCGGGGAGTAGGGGCGGGGTGGGCGGGGCGGGCGGGGCGGGGTGAAGGGAGGGGCTGCAGCCACCTCGTTTTGCGTGGAAGTCTTTTCCAATAAGCCCTGGCGCGCCTCCGTCCCCTCCAGGGGTGGGCCGCGCCCCGCCCCGCCCCGCCCCGCCCCGCCCCGCCCCGCCCCCTCTCACCAGGCGCAGGCCGTGTTTTAGCACCAGTCTCTTGTCTTTATTTCTTGTTCAGGAGCGACCGCGCGGCGCCCTAGAGCGTCATCCTAAAATTAAACAATCAACGTAACAAACGGGCAGTATTGTCGTGTCGCACTGGTGCCTGGTGGTTCCCAGGCGCACTAGCAGCGTCGGCAGAATCGCGGGACTGCAATAGGTTTCCAATTCCGCCAAACTTGGCTGTGTAGCTCGCCCGGGGCGAAACAGCGCCGTCCGGTCTGAACTTCGTGCCTATTCCACCCCGTCCCGCCCCGCCCCGCCCCGCCCCGCCCCGCGGCTGTGCGCTGTGCTTGTGCCTCGCCCCGCCTCGCTGGGGTGCGGGGAGCAGGGTATAGAACCAATGTATTTTTGGGAGGGTAGGAAGACAGCCTGACAGGGCGCGGGTGGCCTCGTCCTCGCCCTCGTCCCGCCCCACGCCTCCGCCACTCCGACGAGACGAGATGTGTCGTTATTTATTTTATCGCGAATCGTTCCCCACTCCCCTTTTTATTTATCTTGGCTGTTATGTTCCTTTTGCAGAGGCAGAACAGCAAAAAGCGCTATAAGAAGGAGAAGCTCGACCTGCGGACCGTAGGCATCAATAGCGTGGACGACCTGGTCAAGGTGAGTGAGTGTGCTCAATCGGCCGTTCGGTTCGGTGGGCCGTCCCGACATTGCGTCGCATTACTAGAGTGGAGGAGGAGGAGGGAGGAGGGAGGAGGGAGGAGGGAGGAGGGAGGAGAGAGGAGGAGGAGGAGGAGGAGGAGGAGGAGGAGGAGGAGGAGGAGGAGGAGGAGGAGGAGGAGGAGGAGGAGGAGGAGGAGGAGCCCGTTCGCGATAAGGGGATAGCGTCCTCTATATCTGACTATTTCCGCGTCTCATTTGTTAAACGAAAGGAAAAGAAATCACTGCGTTTTGTTTTTTTTGACTTTTTATACTGCTCGAAGTATTTTTGTAAGTACTTAATTATTTTACAATGATCCTGAGAATTTCCTGCAGCTATCGAGAACGATTTTTTTTCCGTTCATCCGACTCCATCAAGAACAAAAGGAGATCGTCCCCCCGTATATACTTGAGCCGAGGCGTCGCTTGGTTTCCTTCCAGAGCAACGAGCGTCCGCTGCGGGCGCTGGTGGAGCTGCGCAGCGAGGCGGACCTGGCCGTGAGCGCGCTGCGCTGCGAGTGCGGCGTCTCTGACGGCGCCAGCATGCAGCACTGCCTGCGGGTCATCATGAACCGCATCCAGAGGACGCGCAGCGTGCGCCGGGCCTACATCCAGGAGGTGGACGGGGTGAGTGAACGTCACACCGGATAAGTGCAGAGAAATATTTGTTGTTTAAAGTTTTGACAAGTTTTAAATTTATTGCTATTCATTATTTTTGTAAAAAAAATTCTTTCGTTTGAAACATATTTGTAATTATTTAGTTGTTTTATAATTTTCTTGTTTGCATTTTTGTATGTTAGTCACCCATGCTGCGGCTGGAGGCGGACACCCTCAGCGAGAACATGACGCGCTGCCTGTGCATCCTGGACCGCGCGTGCGAGCAGCTGGCCTCGGTGCGGCGCCTGCACGACGCCACGGCCGCCCCCGTCCTGGACCTGTGCGCGCAGCTCGAGGACAAGGCGCGCGACTTCCCCAACCTGGCGCTCGGCCTCGGCCTCAAGGGCGCCAAGTTCACCAAGGCCTCGGACAACCTGGCGTGGAACGTGCGCGTGATCCGGGGCGCGCTCCGGCAGCTGGCCGAGGTCAAGGAGGAGGCCGAGAAGGGCTTGTGGGTGGTGAGTGTGATGCGAGTGAGGCGCTCGGCCTCGGCCACCGCCCGCCGGCCGCCCCGGCTCACTGGAGCTTCGCCTTGTGCACAGATCCGGCGCTCAGCCAAGGCCATCTCGCGGCTGTCGGGGCTTAGGCCGGCCAACCAGGCGACGCCGCAGCCGCCCCCGCTGTCCAGGACGAGCTCGGCGACCACCAAGCACGCGGGGCCGACGGCCAGCGGGTCGGACCCGGACAGCCTGGGCGGCGGCCTGAGCGCCGGACGCCTGTCGCCGCAGTCCAACTCGTCCACCTCGCGGTCGCCGGCGGCCTCGCCGTGCGGCACGGCCTCGGGGGGCACGGCCTCGGGCGGGGTCTCCCCCACCATCGGCGAGGTGCGCGGCGTGTCGCCGAGGCCGCCGGTGCGGGGCATCCTCAAGCAGCAGTCCTCGCCGCAGCCGTGCGACCAGCCCGCATGACACTTGGGCCCCGGAGGAGCCCACCACCACCCCGGGGCCCTCCCGCTGCCCGGCCTCTGCCCCGCAGGTCACCGCCCTGCTAGTCCTCTACCCCCAGGCCCTCCCTCAGGCCCCCAACTAGGAGTCCCCAACCCAGCAGGAGCGGGCAACCACCGCGAGACCGCCCTGTAGCGCCAGCAGGAGGAACGTGAGTACGCCGTCGTGCCCAGCCCGGCGCGCGGGGGCCCGTGCCTTGGGGCGCGCGGGGCGCCTCGCGGCGTCCTGCAGACGGGCCCGGCCGGGCGCCCCTGCTGGTGGCGATAATGCTGTTGTTGATGGTGGTGGAAGTGGTGGAGGTGGAGGTGGTGGTTGCGGTGGCGGTCCCCTGGGGACCTCCCCATGGAGCGCGTGGTCTGCTGACCGCATTTCGGCCGTGGCTGTCTCCAGGCGTGCGGGTGCGGGCGTGTCAGGTCGATAGGGGACTGTGGCGCTCTGTTCGATCTGACGCGCGAATGCGTGCGCCTCGGCTCCGTGGCACCGGCAATACTCCGCGCCCGCGCGCCTCCCGGGGCAGGGGGTAGCGGCGCTGCCCGGCCCGCTCCCGAGAGGTCCATGAACCCTTCTGCTTCTCGCTGTCGATCGGTGGGGCGGGGCAGCGCCGCCACCCCTCGAGCCTAGGGTATGCCCGCCGTGCGTCCTGCGCCCTCACAGTGGCGCTCGATTGTCTGACTTCTTACTTGTTCGGTTCGCAATCATTTAAGTGACGTTTCGTACTCGCCCATGAGTAAGAGGACTTTGTCTTTAACTCGCGACGTGCTTCTTCGTTGCCGAATCTGTGTTCTGAGATGATAGGTATACACGCTGTGTCCGTGTACATGGCTACCAGGCGGAGTAGCCGCCGCTCAAAAATTTCGTTTGGGAGAATTTGGTGATTTTTCTTGTGATAGCCGTGCTCCTTTGTGTTGCTGCCCGAATCCATAAAACAGCGAGGCTTTCCATAACTTTCCAATGAGAAATTGCGTTTTTTAAAGCGATATAACGGTTTTGCCGTTGAAGAATTGTGTTCAAAATTACCCCTGTATCGTATTTCTCGCTGGGCTTTGTGCATTCCGTGGCCTCGTTTTACGCAATTTAAAAAATTACTTCTCTTTATAATCTACAACTGGTTATATAGAACCAAAGAGGTATTTTTGTGCTCCCAATCTGCCTAGTAATCGTGAGTAGGAAGGACTGCTGAACCGTCATGCGTTGAAGAAACTTTTAATTCCTATTCCAATTCGTCTGAATGTTAGAGAATTTTACATAGTGATTTGATGTCACTTGTCATGTAGCTCTGCTTAAGATTTCGCACGGAGTACTTGCCAGTGCCACGTAGGGGAACGGCATAGCCTAGTTAAATTGTAGAAAGAGTTCTTGAGGTGAAAATTTGATGGGGAGATGAGGTTTTGTGAGCTGAGCGACATCAAAACTGAAGTAACTGTGTCATGTTCAATTCACTGGCACGGGAGAAGAATGGCGTTCCAAGAAAATGGTCTAGTACTTTCCAGTAGAAAGCTCTTCAGTGTTCTTTACCGAATGTAAATGTCACGCTTCCGGGCAATATCTTAGTGGGTCTGTTTACCGCGGTAAATGCAACTCGAGCCAATACGGCGCATTAGCAATAGGGGGTCAGCTTACAGTTTGTGATGGCAGCTTTTCAATCAAAATGTGTGAGTACAAAGTTTATTCTTTTCTGCAGAAGAAAGTGCTGTAGCGGGATAAAGCAGTGCGAATGGTCCGAAGTGAGGTCAATTTGACGCAGTTCTGCGATTCTGCGTTGCATTGACACCCCTCCGGCAGCCACTCTGACGACCAAACCCGCAAATGCACATTTAAAGCAAAGATTTATTTAATATTGAAACCCGTGATAAAAGAGAAAAAATCTATTATTTAATTTTTCGCACTGTTATTCCTATCAATGTTTATTTTTAGAGAACAACCAAGTTATATAGCTATTTACCTCTACTGTACAGATTTAATGCCAAATGGTTAGACTATAGGGTTCTTCTTTTCCCCTTATTTTAATGAGACATGGTATTTATCTTTCTAGTCCAACACTATGGGTTATCTTGTGACAATATGTCAAATTATTTTGTGCTCCTTCGTTTTTAAGTCGTGTACATGTGAGTTGGTCTTGCGTTATACGGTGACCAAAAACTTCTGTGTTGTTACTCATTTAGTTGGCTACATTTAAAATGTCATACATTTCTGTGTAGCTAAGAAATGCGTTTGTAATGTGATGTGCCATGCTGTTTAAAATTAAATGCTGCCAGTCCTAAGTGTGCCAAACTGTTTAAAAGACTTTGCGCAATATCTGGGTAGTGACCGTGCATCCACTTGACACACACTTTGTCTTTTCCTGCAGTACAGTAATTTGGATCTACGCTTATAAAGGGCCTACTCTTACAAAAGTTTGTGTTCGCCAAAAAGACCAATGTAATTTAATCAAAAGGTAATAGTGAAAGCACCACAGATTGGCCTTGACGCAGCAAAGCAATGGGCTCATCACAGTCCTGCATATTATTAATAATGAGTTGAAATTCTGAACAGCTTTAAAAGAATTTACCTCTGTTTCCTGATGTAAATCCACTTTATTTCCGGGTTATAAAATATACTTTTAATTTATTACATCCGCCTGGTTTTGTGTCACCCTATTCCACTTCCATTTCTCTGTACATTACATCACGCTCACATTTCTGCCGGGTTTGGAGGTCGACACAATTTAAGACACGACAATTAAGTGCAATAGCGCCTTACTTTTTATCCTGCTGCCGCTCCGTTAGCCAGTGTCGCAGTCTCTGTCGCGTGGGGTACAGCCGGACGGGTTGTGGCCGCCCAGGGGGCGCCACGTGCCTGCGCTCGCTCGCCTCGCGCGGCCGGGCGGCATCCCGCGCCTCGCCCAGCCCCGCCCGCTAGCCCAGGCTGCTGTCGAACCGGTCACTCGAGCCCCGCACAGGTTTGTTTCGAACAGTCTGCCCTGCGGTGTGTCCGGACGGTCGGGCCCGGCCGGCGCGGCCCCGCCATGACATGGACACCGCCCCTCCCCTCCCCTCCCCGACCCGTTCAAATTAATTAAAATGGCTTTTCGCATTCCTCTGTTGGCTGCAGACCCCCCTCCCCTTCTCCCCAACTGCCCCGCTCCTATTTGTTGTGTAACTTCGGGCGCTGCCACCGCCAACCTTTTTGGCTTTGCCTACGGAAGTCCCGGCCCGGCCCGCGGCTCCAACCGCAACCCCCGCCCTGCCTCCTCTTACCTGCCTGGCGGGCGGGGGTTGGGGGACCGGGACGGCGGGGAGCGGGTCTTGCCGTGCAAACTGGCGAAATTGTGGGGAGCAGGTGCGAAAATGAAGGGTGGGAGGATAGGGAGGGGTGGGCAGGGCAGGCAGCTGCAGGAGGGGAGGGACGGGGAGGGGAGCACAAGCAGCTGACACCGCTCACCCTAACTAGGCGCAAACAGGCCCCGCCCCGCCCCGCCCCGCCCCGCCTCGCCCCGCCCCGCCCCGCCCCTGCTGCCTTATTCCTACGGGGGAGTGGCACTCGGGCACCCTCAGGGGCGCCCAGCCGTCCGTCCGTCCAGAAGGTAGCGTTCTGATCCATTAGAGGAAGGACCCTCCGCCCTACCCGGCGCGCGCGCGTCGCGGGGACACGCCAGGGACGGTCTCCGCCAAGGACGCGAGACACGCCTGGGGACACGGCGCGCAGGGGACACCGGAAACGGAGGAGCACGCTTCATTTCCGGCAGCTCTGTCCGTGCACGCCACCCTCCCCCTGTGGGGCGGGGCGGGGCGCGCCAGCAGGCTGTCTGGCTCCGCTCTGCTCTGCCTGGAGTGAAAGCTCGGCCGTTTTCATGGCGCCGTCGAGATTTGAATCTGCTCGTCACTCGCTCCGCTGCTCGTCATTTCCGCCAGGTGTCCGACAAGCGCCGGTCACTTTTGAAAGTATGCAACCCGTCGGCAGCGCTCCAACCGCGAACCAACTCCCTCACGGGTTACCCCCGCGAGCCGCGAGTTTAACCCCGTGAACTGCGATTTACCCCCGCGAACCGCGAGTTACCGCTGCGTGCCGGGAGTTACCCCCACGAGCCGCGAGTTTACTCCCGTGAACTGCGATTTACCCCGTGAACCGCGAGTTTACCCCCGCGCGCAGCGGGTTCCGTCGCGGATCGCGCGACGCGCGCACAGAACAGCTAGCCCGGGCGACCGTAGGTTCCGCGGATTATTCGCACCACCTGTATACGGGGCCGCGGGGCGGGGCGGGGCGGGGCGGGGCGGGGCGGGCCCTGCCCTGGCCCCGGGGGAGCACGGGCGTGCGGATGAGCCGGGCCGGGCCGGGGAATGGGTTGGGGGTTGGGCTGGGCAGGGCTGCCCCCCGAAGGCCCCGGGCCCCACCGCAAGGCCACGGGGCCTATCGGAATTTGTGGTGGCAAAAAAAAGTACACTCGACGTGATGATCGGGCCGCTGCCACTCTTGGCTCACCGGGCGGCCCCGCGGGCCTGCCCCGCCCCTCCCCGCCCCGCCAGGGTCATTCGTTGTTCCAGTCAGCCTCACAATCAGCCTGGGGGCGTGGTGCTGCGGGGGTGGGGGGGGGGGGGGACGGGACTACCTGATGTTGACTAATGCCCGATGCCCTCCAAAGTCGCTTCTCATCCGGGCAGGCCAGGCAGGCCAGGCCCGCGAGCGCGCAGTGGGCCAGCTAGCCCACCTCACCTCACCTCACCTGGGTCAAGCCCGTGAGCCTCGTGGCCGCCCCGCCCCCGGGCCGCGGGGGCATTAGGCTGCGGGCGGAAGGCGACCTGAGCACTGAAATGCGCTCACCCCCAACCCCCACCGCCGCTCCCCTCCTCAGCTTCACCGCGCCCTTTTCCTCTGTCGTTGCCACCGAGCAAAGCGAATAAAAAAAGGAGATAAAAATCGGATGTCCGTTCATGCGCTAGGTCGCGCCCATTCCGCCTTAATTTGCCACCCCCGTGTCTCCCCTCCCCCTCCCTCCCCGTCCCCTTACCCCACACCCGCCCCAACATGCCGCTGTCCTCCGCCCCCGATTTATTCGTTTGTTTCCTTTAATGACATTCCTTAAGTTAGGGGTGGGGTGATAAGGGGACCAGCAGAGAGCGGGGTAAGGGGGGGGGGGGTAGGCTGTGCTGTCCTCTACCCCCTTTACCGTAATCAGCCAATGAAAGAATAACGGAATAATCCCAATCCCTCTCTAACAAAGCGCAAAGAGGACGAAACGAACCGTCGGGCCGAACAGAACGGGGGCAGTCGGCCAGTCCGCCCCTAGGGGAGGGGAGGGAGGGGGGTGTTGACCCCCGACCGCCCACCCCCGCCGCCTCCAGCCGCCACCACGCTGTCGCAGCGCCCGCCACAAAGTGCTGTAGTGTCCGACCACCGATGAGCCTGGCGTGGGAATTCAGCAGCCAGTCCCCTATACCAGCCGGCCAGCGCACTACGCCCCGCCCCGCCCCGCCCCGCCCCGCCCCGCCCCGCGCCCCCTCTGCCACAGCATGATTCTCCTCTTCTTGTTACCCCTCGAGGCTTTCCGTTACCCCGTTTGAAGAAAGCGGCACGGAGAAGAGGATATGGCGGGATCAGGGTAAAAAGGGAGGGGGAGGTGGCTGGGGGTGAGGGGGGGGAGGGGGTAGGGAGGCAGCTGTGGGGGACGGAATGAAGTTATCGGACCTCGACTGGTCCGTCCGGCGTCAGGCCCGCCGGGCCCCGCCCGCCCTGTTGATCTTGTCAGGCCGGAGAGAGTGGAGAAGGAGGCGTAGACTCTCTTGGCCCGCCCCGCCCCGCCCCGCCCCGCCCCGCCCCGCCCCGCCCCGCCCCGCCCCGCCCCGCAACAGCGAGGAGAGGAGGCAAGTCTGGCCCGCGCGCACCTTCCTCGTATGACCTGGCGCCAACCCTCCCCTGCCCTGCCCTGCCCTCCCCTCCCCTGCCCTCCCCCTCCCACCCCCTCTCCTCCCCTCCCCTCACCCCACGCGCCGCGAGACACCATGCAAGCCTCTGGAAGCTGCAATCTTCTTCTCCTCTTTTTTCCCCAGCCGCCCCGCCACTGTCCGTCAGGCTCAGCGTCCGCTGCCGCCTGCTGCTTAAGCGCAGATCCGGCCCAGGCTTTTTTTGAGACGAACCCAGAAGCGGAATGTTGCTTAATTTGTGCGCATTTTGCATATCTAATAGGCGTTTTTTTAGGGTTGGTTTGCGATGCTGATGTCGTGGCTTTTGCAGCTACAGAGCGCCGACCTCGCATCCCAGACGTGGCGCCGGCGAGGATATACGAAAAAAAACTAGTTCGGTGCTAATCGACGTTACTGGCCAATTAAGCACCCGCAGTAAAAAAAAAATTAGCTGTACAGCTAATGTGGCATTTGGCTGCTCAACGAGTAGATGGCTAAAAGATAGCTGTACAGCTAAAATAAAGGTGTGCCAGTGCTAAAAAAATTTGCCTTGTATCTCCAGATAATTTTTGTTTCCCCGGTGCTAAATGCTTAGCCAGACGCAAATTCCTTTTCTTGTTTTTTTTTTTGTTGCGTGCTTTGGCCTCCTCCCTTCCCGTCTCTCTCTTTCTCTCTTCTTCTCTTTGGAAAAGCCCATTGCGGGAGGTAGAAGAGAAGCCCAATAGGACCCCTGGTGCGGCTGGCCCCGGTTCTAGCGGGTCGGTCCGCCGCAGCCGCCCAGATTTTGAACCATTTTATGAATTATGGAAGATGGAACGGAAGCTGGTGGGGCGCGCCGGGTGAAGGGGCGGGGGGCGGGAGGAGGGGGGAGGGGGGCACCTCGGGCCCGCGCCGGACGGACGCCATTCAGAGCCGCGACTGAAGAGAGGAGAGCTCTGCCCTTTTGCGGGCGCCCTGGCCTCGCGCCGCGCTCTGGCCCGCGCCCGCGCCCGGGCCCGCTGGCGCCACGCGGGAATAACAACGCCCTCCGTACGGGGGCGGAACCCCCGGGGTGGCGCACATGTGCCCTAGGGGTCGTGTACACACGAGGTGTCGGGCGATCAGATTACCCCCCCCCCCCCAGTGCTATGAATCTACCCTCCAACCATGTGTCTGTGTAGGAAGGTATGCCATGTTAAAAATAGTTGTTCAGAACTCTTTCAAGAGGCAAGTTTGTTCGAGAACAGACATGTTGTTCGAGAACAACACAAGTTAACAATGTTTGTTGTGAATTGAGAAGCAAAGAAAGTCCTAGACAACTTTTCTTGCTCCTGAACAACTTTTTTTGTGACTGGACAAGT
This sequence comes from Frankliniella intonsa, assembly GCA_033675135.1. Lineage (NCBI taxonomy): Eukaryota > Metazoa > Arthropoda > Insecta > Thysanoptera > Thripidae > Frankliniella > Frankliniella intonsa. Next base: position 4,221,263 of record CM066254.1, read on the forward strand.
TTTGTTGAAAGTGAAAAAACTTTTGTTGTAACTGAACAACTTTTTTTAAACATTACTGGACACTTTTTGTTGTGGTTGTTGGACAACTTTTGTTGTTTCTCGACAACATCGTTGTTGTATTACAAGTTATGTTGTTGTACATACAATACTTGCCGCTACAAAAATTAACACCGAATCTGCTGTTACTCTGCGACATTGTTTTGTTAACAGTGTAGTATCGTCGCGCGCGATCAGCCTACAGTCTTGCCGATTCTTATTGAATCATTCGAAGCGGAAATATTCCCCTGGGGCGCTTACGTTCGCCCTCCTTCTGGACTTGACGGTCTGGAGGGTGCCGATGCCTTGTCAGACGCGGCCCCCCCGCACCAGGCCTGCAGGCCTCTCCATGCAGAGCAGAGGCCCTTAGACGTGATCGATACTTGTTTCACCTGCCAGCCGCGGCCCCGGCCCCGGCCCCGGCCCCGCGGCTCCGGCCCCGGCCCCGGCCCCGGCCCCGGCCCCGGCCCCGGCCGGCTTCCTTTTGTCTCCGCGCCACTCCGCGCCGTGGCGGGGTCGGACAAAGCGAGGCCGGGCCGGGCCGGGGCGCGGACTGCCCTGCTGCCAGGGATGAGACGCGATAGGCAAGGCTGTGGGGGGCTGTCTCACCTAACAGGAGTTAGAGGTTGTCACCACACTGAGTGCGTGGCGCGGGGCGTCACCACATTAGAGGTCGCGCTCGCGAGTTACATCAGCCACCCGTTCTCATTCTAGTGTAGTGGAGTACTAGTACTACACCGCGCCTGTATGTTGACCCGGAGTGTAGCGTCATTCCGCGCGGGTACAAGTCGCGACGCGTGGGTGCGCCCGCTGCTGTTGGAGCGGTGCTGCGATGCTGGCGGCGTGGCGGGGCGGGGCGGGGCGGGGCGGGGCGGCCGTCCTGGGAGCAGAGCCGCTCGCAGCGCGCTGCGAAGCCATTTTATACCATGAGACCCCGGGGAGCCATGGGAGAGCCTTGCGGGCTGCTGAGGACCCACGCCATGGTGATGGCGTCCGCCGGGCAGGCCGGGAGGTCGGCGGGGGCGGGTCAGCCCCGGGCCAGCCGCGCCCCGCCCCGCCCCGCCCCGCCCCACCCCGCTCGGCAAGGCGAATCAGCCTGTCATAAAGTTTTATCCAAGAGGAAGTAATGCGACTCTCATTTTCCAAGCCGTGTTACCCACACCAGCCGGGCGGGGCAAGGGGGGAGCGGGAGGGGGACTTTCCGATCGAAATGAAATTCGTCGTCACCCTGTCGAGAGACCGTACCCCCCCCCCCCCCCCCAACAGCAACGCCCCGCCCCGACACTTTGCGGACCTGCCCTGCCCTGCCCTGCCCTGCCGTCCGAAGTACTCATGGAAAATATTTGGTTTGCCTTCCCGCGCGCGTGGAGATCAGAGCGCGGCCCGGCGGGCGGGCGGCCTGGCCTGCAGGGGGTGCAGGGGGTTGTCGCGGGCGGGGCGGGGCGGGGCGGGGGGGGGGGGGCGGGGCGGGGCGGGCCGGCCCGGCAATATGGGGTCCCGCTCTCCTCCGCCCCCACCGAGCTTCGCCCCCTCGCCTTGCCCATCCCCCACCAGGAACACGACCTCAATCAGTCCAACAAATGGATCGCGCTGCTCTGCGGTTCGAACGCTTTCCAGTGGCGTAGCTGGGGGGTCGCCGCCGCTCCTCTCGTCTCCTCCCCCTCCCCGCGCCGCCCACCCCGCCCGCCCCGCCCTGGCCGCCCCGCCCGCCCCGCCCTCCACGCCCGCCCCGCCCGCCACGCCCGCGTGTGGTCGCGGCTACGCTGCTGCGCACTCTAATCGTCCCTTTGAGGTGCGTGACCGCGGAGGGGCTGCGCCGGGCTGCGCCGGGCTGCGCACGCTCTCTGGTGAGGTGCGCCTTGCTCTCCGCGCGGTCCACACTGCCCTTTGGCCGAGACCAAGGCGGCGCACATCCCTACCTGCGGCCCGGCCCGGCCCCCCCCGCCTCACCCCGCCCCGCCCCGCCCCACCCCACCCCAACGGCCCCGCCCCGCAACGCCCCGCCCCGCCCCGCCCCGTGTATGATGTCTAACGTGTTCCCTCTGCCATGAGTGCGTTTGACACTCGCGCCTAGTTGTCCGGCCGGCCACAGCGCGCGCCGCGCCCTCCCGCTGACCCCCAAGGTCGCCTTCCGGACGCCCCTCCACCCTACCCCGCCCCGCCCCGCCCCGGAGCACTCCGGACCACGCGGCCCTCCAGGCCCCTCCGCCCCGGCCTCCTCGTGGTTGTCCTGCTCAACTACTTCCCCCGCGGAATGTGCTCTGCGGCGGCCGCGCACCCCGCCCCGCCCCGCCCCGCCCCGCCCCGCCCCCCCTGATGAGCACTAGTACGCCACGCGGGGCATTTGCAGCTGCAGGTTCATTAATTAGGAACGACTCCTCACTGTGGCCGGTCCGGGGTAGCGACGCGTGTCGCTCCCCCTCCCCTCTCTCCTCCCTCTCCTCTCTCTCCCTCCTCTCCCTCTCTCTCCTCCTCTCTCTCTCCCTCTCTCTCCCCCTCTCTCCCTCCCCTCTCTCCCTCCCCTCTCTCCCTTCCCTCTCTCCCTCCCCTCTCTCCCTTCCCTCTCTCCCTCCCCCTCTCTTCCTCCCCTCTCTTCCTCCCCTCTCTCCCTCCCTCTCTCTCCCCCCATCTTCCCCTCTCTCCCTCCCTCTTGCTCCGTTCTACTTGACTCCCGGCCGCCTCGCGCCACGCTCTAGGCATTCCGACGCGTTTACACTGCCGTCGCGTCGTGCTGGTGTTGGTCGTGTCGGTGTGCGAGACGAGGCGAGGCACTCGAAACATTGTGTGCGCATGTTGTGCGGGTCTGCTGCTGATAAAGGTAGTCAACGGTTGGGTTATGGCGAGTGATCATTGATTGATTGATTGATTGATTGATTGATTGATTGATTGCGAGGTTGATTTATAGCTGAGAGAGAGAGAGAGAGAGAGAGAGAGAGAGAGAGAGAGAGAGAGAGAGAGAGAGAGAGAGAGAGGGTGGGGAATATCGGCGAGTGAAGCAGAGCGCAGCGAGTACAAAGAATGATAAATCGCTGCGAGTGGGTCCAGGAGTGCCCCCCTTCGGAGAGTGAGAGCTGCAGGATGATCTCTCTTTCTGTCTTGCTCTCTCTCTCTCTCTCTCTCTCTCTCTCTCTCTCTCTCTCTCTCTCTCTCTCTCTCTCTCTCTCTCTCTCTCTCTCTCTCGGGTGTCTCTGCTCCGCGCCATGACTTTCCCTGCTGCCCTTACAGACAGTCGTTATCGCTCGATACTCTCGTGGGTCGCAGCTGTTATGTTTTCCCTGTTGGCGCTCCGTTTTGTTCTCGTGATGGAGATGGGTTTTCACGTGTCATCAGTAGGCCTATCACAACATTCGAGTTGCACTTCTGACGGGCCTCTTTTCAGGCATTGCTGCTAGTATCAATCGCGAGCGCGAATAACAATAGAACGATCCCAACTCTTGCAGGAGAATTGATCAGTTCGGTGCAGTGGTTTTATACGGCTGTACTTTGGTGCAGCAGCTTTGGACGAGGTGTGGTGTGCGCTGTAAAAGCGGTGGATACAGGTCCCTCGAATTTGTACTGCATATGCGAAAAGAGATCAGGAAATAAGAGAGCAAAAAAGTTTTCTTTGTTTCGAGCGGGGCCGGGCGCTGGAGGGAGGGGTGCGGGGTGCGGGCGGGGCCCGTACGCCACGCACAGGCCTGCGACCAAACGGAAACAATCTGCCTCGAGGAAATGATTGCAATATTCATGCAATATTTGAACCCGTTGACCCGTTGACGCGCGCAGCCCCGCCTCCTCCCCCGAGGCCCTGGCCGGGCCGTACCCCCTCCCCCTCCTTCCCCATCCGGCTTTGGCCGAGGTCGGTCCCGCACAGAAATGCATTCATCGATGGACCCCAAAGTGAAAAAAAAGGCAAAGGCAAAGCAGTCTCCCAAATGGGCTGACTGCGCGCTGCAGCCGCATCAAAAGTGTACGGCGGAAAATAGAGCGGCGACAGCATTCGCTCCCCGCGGCGGGCCCGGCCGTGCTCCGCGCGCCACCAAGTGTAATAAGGCCGTCGCACGTTTAGAAGTGTGCTGCAAGCAGAGCCATATCGCTCTCGTGTTTCTGGAAAGTAACCAAAACGGACTGTGAGTGGAACAGTTAAATTCGATGACGTCAACCCGTTTTTTGTTTTTTTTTATTCTGCTCCTCTTTCCTGGAGGAGGCGTGGGTTCGAGACCAGCACCATCAGGAACCACGGAGGCGCCCCCCCCCCCCCCCCCCAGCGCCCCACAACGCCAGACCCGGGCGCCGGCGCGCGACGAAATTTGCGAAGGAAAACCTTTTCGCTGCTCGGGAAAACAATTAGGCTCGACTGCGGAGATAGGGTGAGGACGGGTGGGAGCGGGTAGGCGGAGGAGGAAGGAGAGGAGAAGATTGGGATGAATGGCACAGGGGAGGAAGAGCAGGCGCACAGGTATGGACCCGGCTGTACGGACGGAGAACGGGAGAGGGAGAGACACAAAGTGAGAGAGAGAGAGAGAGACGGAGAGGAGAAACAGACACGAATGGTAGATACCGAAACGAAGGCGGCGCGCGGTGGGTCCTGGTGGGGTCCTGGCGGGGCCCTGGTGGGGCCTGGGGGCGGTGGGCGGGACGGGGGTGGCGCGGCGCGGTGCGGCGGGGAGGGGCGGTGCAGAGCGGGGGCGGGGCGGGGTGGGGCGGGGCGGGGCGGCGGCGGGGGACCGGAGCGGAGGCGGGGGGCCGGAGGCTGTGAGCTGGCTGCTGGCTGCTGGCGGGCTGGGCCAGGCGGTCTCAGTGCCCGCACCGCCCCGGCCGAAGCAGGAGGTCCGGGTGAAGGGACCGCGGGTCTCCCCTGCCAAGCCCGCCCCGTACCGTACCGCGAGCACGTCGCCCTCTCCGCCCCCTCCTCTGCGAGCCGAGCCGAGCAGAGCCGAGCCGGGCCGAGCGCGAGGAGCCGAGCCGAGCCGAGCCGAAGCGACAGGGGCCGGGCCCGGGGCCGCGACCATGGCGTAGCTCTGCGAGATGGGACTGGGAGCCCCGGGGCCGGGGGCGCGGGGGCCCCCGATGGCCGGCCGGCGGGGCGGTGGGGCCGCGGGTGGGGCCGCGGGCGGGGCCCGGGTCGGGAGCTGGCCCGGGCCCCGGGCCCTCGTGCTGTTGGTCGCGCTAGTCGTCGGGCTGCAGCCGGAGCCCGGCACCGCCACGCACAAGAAGCTCATCCGCATCGACGGCGACATCATCCTGGGCGGCATCTTCCCCATGCACGAGCACGAGCACAAGACGGGCGGCTGCGGCGCCGTCAAGGAGGAGAAGGGCGTGCAGCGCCTCGAGGCCATGCTGTACGCGCTGGACGCCATCAACGCCGACATGACCATCCTGCCCAACGTGACCCTGGGCGCCGTCATCCTCGACTCGTGCTCGTCGGCGCCCTACGCCCTGGAGCAGTCCATGGAGTTCGTGCGCAACTTCATGAACCCGGTAAGCAGGCCGCCAGCCGGCTCCAGCCCCCCCCCCCCCCGGTCCCCCCGTACTTTTTGCTAGGTTGTGTGTGAGACTCCAGCCCGGAGGCTTTACACCCGGAGTCTTGTTAGCAGGGAAGGTTCAGTTTGTTGGCTTGAGTCCGGTGTCTCTATACCAAACTTGCCTCGACCGGCGCTATCCGTCCGCTGATAAGTCCCCCAGCCGGAAGTGTCTCCTAGAGGCGTCCCTCTAAATGAGTCCGCCGCGGCCACCGCCTGCCTGCGGGCGGGGCGGTGGTCCAAAGGCTCCAGCGGCAGGGCAGGTCTGGCCGGTCTGTGTGTCTGGTGATTGATCCGGGCCGGACCGGGAAGCGCGGCCAGGCCAAACGCGCCTATCTGTGACGCAGACTCGATTGAAAACTTTGCGAAAGCGGCAGAGCAGAGCCCTTCTCCCCGCCACCGCGTTTGCGGGGCCGGGCCGGGCCGGGCCGGGCCGGGGCGGGCTGGAGTCCCAGGGCCACTGGGGAGGCGAGGCGAGGCGAGGCGAGGCGAGACGAGCCGGGCGCCAAACGAAAGCACCGGCCCGCCCCTAGCTCGCCCGCCCCCGCCCCGCCCCCGGCCCCTGGCTGCCGCCCCCGCCCCGCCCCCACCGTGGCGCTACATCCATGTCGCGACGCGGCGCGGCGCCATACGTGTCCGGTATTGGCTCTGGCTTTCCAAATCGCGCCTCTCTCCTTGGCTCCTGGGCGCCGGCACTTGGGCAGGGCACCTCTTGAACATCTCGTTTGCGGCTCAGATACCTCCCTTCCCCTCCCCCTCCTCTCTCTCTCTATCTTACCGCCCCCTCTAACTCCCTCCCGCTGCTCCCCCTATCCTCCTGCGCCACCCCCGTTTCCGGGCAAATCCTTGAGCCTGAGCCGTGCGCCTCAGCCCGGTGCGTTGGCGCGAGATTATGCCAACCGGAGGACGAAAGCCGCGGGTCTGGCCCGGAGCAGAGCAGCCCGGAGCAGAGCTCTGCCGGCATCAGTTCCCCGCAGCAGCCCCGCTCCGGGCCTGGCCGGGCTCCGGGGCCGGAGTCGCTCGCGGCCGGGGCGGACTACTGACAAATGGGCTTGGGAGCTTGCGAACCTGCGCCTGGCCAGGGGTGTGACGAGACGAGCTCGAGCCGAGCCGAGCCGAGCCAAGCGGAGCCAGGCCGAGCCGAGCCGAGCCGAGCCGGTGACCGGGCCGGCCGGGCGGAACTCTGTGCAGCCACGTCCTGCTGTTGTCTCAAGGGGGAGGGGAGGAGGGGAGAGGTGAGGTGAGGTGAGGTGAGGTGAGGTGAGGTGAGGTGAGGTGAGGTGAGGAGAGGAGAGGTGAGGTGAGGACAGGAGAGGAGAGGAGAGGTCAGACACTTGGCTCGGGAGGTCACCCGCCCTTCCTGTCCGCGGCAGGAGCGGGCAGGAGCAGCAGCCGCAGCTTGTCGATAGTCATGTCGGTGTCATGCAGCTGCATGCCGCGGGCGGGGCGCTCCCCTCCCGGTGACAGTGATGGACGGGACGGCGTGGAGCGGGGCGGGGCGGGGCGGGGCGGGGCGGGGAGGGGCGGGTGCCAGGTGCACATCTGTAAGCGGTGTCGCGCCCTGCAAAAGAAACGGTGTGTCGCAAAGTCACGGTTCTGTCCCCCCCCCCCTCCCCTACGGGGTCGCTTGCGTAACCCTTCGGTGCTCATGGGATCAGCATTTATGTAATTTAAACCCGAGCGAAAGTGTGACACCGGTGACGTTGAGAGCGGGGCGGGGCAGGGCGGGGCGGGGCAGGGCGGGGCGGGGCGGGGCGGGTCCCCTCCGGCCGCCTGGCTCCGGGTAAACAACAAGAAGTGGAGACCTTTTCATCAAGTTCGGACAGACAGTGTTTGATGAGCCTCCGGCCCGGCCCCGGCCCGGCCCGGCCCGGCCCGCCCGCTGGCCGACACTTTTCTTCCTGACTCGGCTGCTCCTTCCCCTTCCTCCTTCGGGCCCGCCCCCGCCGGCGCGGCGCGGCGAGCAGGAAGCTCCACGAAGCTCAGCTTAGCTCAACGAAGCTCGGCGACCTTCATTTTCATTTCCACGTCTCGGGGACTCCCCCGCCTATTATAAAAGAATAAAAAAAAGAGGGGGAAATGTTTTGCCTAGCTTCATTTAGCCGTACTTTGGCAAAAAATGCACCTGTCAATGGATCGTAATAATTCCCCACCCCATTTAGAGTGTGTCGTCGTTAATTTCATCCATTAATTTTGTTCGAGAGGAAACCGTTACTCAGGAGGGGGTTACAATGTGTGCCTGCCTGCCACCGGCCGCCCCTGACTTCTCTACTCCCTCCTATTTTTCTCGCTCCCTTTTGCTGGCAAACAAATAGAGGAAAAAACTTTTAACGGGGTCGAGGAAAGCTGTCCGGCCGATTGTGTCAATTTATCGGGGGAGCGAGGCTAGGGGGTGGCAAGAGATAGCTGCCAATAATATAAAGTGACGTCTTGCGCGCGTGATCATTATCTGGGGGCGGGGCGGGCCGGCGCGAGGCTAGAGAGACTCGGGACCTCTCTACGCGGCGCAGGCCGGGCCGGGCCGGGCCGGGCGGGACCCCTCAAAGTATCACACAATGCTCTCCGTTTTTCTGCGATCGTTTTTTTCCCTCCGTTTTCTCTTTCTCTCCATCCGCCTACTCTTACTCCCCACAGCTGGTGCGCGCAATGTGCCGATTTGCCGCGAATCCTTTCAAAAAGGGTGAAAAAATCATTACGAATGTGAGCTTGAATTAGAGAGAGTATCATTGTCCGTGGGGGTTTTTCCTCCCCACTTCAGGACTGGTCGCTGCTGGAAGAATTACGGTGAAAAATGCCGAGCGCGAACGAGGTTCTGACGGTGCGGGGCAGCGTGAAGAGGGGCGGGGCGGGGCGGGGCGGGGCGGGGCGGGGCGGGGCGGGGCGGGGCGGGGCGGGGCGGGGCGGAGCGTGTTGTGTCCCCCGGGCTGGACCGCTGGGCGGGCTGATCAGCAGGCGGCGCGTGTCCATTCCTCACCATTAGCGCGCCGGTGTTAATGGCGTAGCGGGGTGGGGTGGGGTGGGGCGGGGCGGGGCGGGGTGGGGCGGGGCGGGGCGGGCGGGGCGTCCTGCTGGACAAAGGCGGGGGTGGCAGCAGCAGCAGCGGCGGTCCTCCCGATGCGATCTGCGCGCGGCCCCGCCTCTTTTTGCCCGGCCCTGGCGCTTCTTGCTGCCGCCCCGCCCCACCCCGCCCCGCCCCGCCCCGCCCCGCCCCATCCGCCCCGCCACGCCCCGCCCCACCCCGCTCCGCCGTGGGTGTGACTGATGTGCTGCTTGTTTGTAACGTGAGAGCAAGGGGGCGGGGAAGGGGTGGATATTATGGGTGGGTAGGGAGTAAAAACATAAAAGGAAAAGAAGAGAAGGCCACTGTGAGGTGCGGGCCGAACCTCCTTTCTCCCCACTCCCCCCTCCCCTCTCCTCCCTCTTCCCCCTCTCTTACCTCGGCGCGGCCGGGATTTGAACTTCCCGTCCACACTTCACCTGCCGGCGCGGCGTGATCGCATCCCTCGTCTTGGGCCGGAAGGCGGGGCGGGGCGGGGCGGGGCGGGGCAGGGCGGGGCGGGGCGGGGTTGGGTAAGGTGGGGGAGGGCGAGGGGCCGTTCCCCCTTGCTATCACCCGTCCCCGGCCCTCGCCCGAGGTCCGTCTGCCCCTCAATCAACCCCTGCTGGCCGCGCCCCACCCCGCCGCGCCCCACCCCGCCGCGCCACGCCCCGCCACGCCCCGCCCCCGCCACGCGGCGGACCTGCGATGTGATAGTAGCCCGGCCCGGCCCGGCCGGCTCCAGGCGCTGCGCACCGTGCTGCGCGAGGGCTGCACGGCGGGAGGGGGACCTCCTCCCCTCCCCCTGCTCCTCCCCCTCTTCCCCTACCCACCTAACCCGTACCCCTCCTGCCCTCTGCCGCCGGGGCGGAATTCGGGCAATATAACGTGGCCACGCCGAACAGCCCGAATAAGGGGGTCTCGAGTTTGAGGGAGTGCGGCGGGAGTAGCTGCTGCTGCTGCTGCTGCTGCTGCTGCTGCTGCAGCCCCTGCGCGTCGACTCGATGGCGCGCTCCGAGAACAAACCGACCGCTAGGCAATGCAATGCGCGGCGCACGGGCTGGGCGGGGCGAGGCGGGGCAGGGCGGGGCTGGTTGTGTTTGGCCTTGTCTCTCTTCCGAGACTAGAATGGTACACACGTGTTCCGCAAATCGAATTCGAGGGGTAAAAACAGCACGAACGCCTGGACTGAAAATAGCTTTCTCAGTTGCACTGCTTTCATCGGTTACGGTTAAAAGTGCAGCATGAACATTTTTTTTTCCGTTTGGACACACCGCAGGTGTGGCGGCTGCGGGCCGTGCGGCCTGCTGTAGTGTGGCGTCGCTGAGTACCGGCGGGCGGTGCTAGTGCTGATGCTGTTGGACAAGGCCCATGCAGTCCTGGACCAGGCCCCACACGGGTCCAGACGGGGCGGGGCGGGGCGGGGTGGGGTGGGCCCCAGGGGCGGCCCCAGGCCCCTTAAAACGCGTTACAGCTTTGGGGAGCGGGCCTGACCTGGCCCGGGTCGTTCTGGGCTGCTGGTCGGCCCAGATGGGGTGGGCGGGGCGTCGCGACGGACCCCCGGGGCCGGACCGGGCACCCTAACTGTATTTGTATGTTTTTGTGCAAACGTTTGTGCAAAGTTAAACATGCATATGAGTCATTCCAGCTCAAAACGATCCGAAATCTGGGACGATGTCACCGATTTTGATTTTGACCCTGAAGTTTGATAAGGGTCACTAGAAACCACCCCATACCAAATATGAGCCCTCTAGCTCAAACCATTCAAAAGTTATGGAATAAAATCGATTTTGATCCCAAAATTTGATCAAAAACAGTCAAAAACACTAAATTGTGGATATCTCCTGAACCGTTGATTTCACAGGGTTGGCTGAGTGATTTCGGTTAGGTATTGTAATTCTCTTTCCAACCATGTATGCATATTTCAATTTTGAGCAAAATTTAGCCCTACAAAAAATCAAATTGTAAAATTTTTGTCAGAAAGCGAACAATTTTTATCTCATTTGAAGTGGTCATGAATTTTGACGTAACAATTTTTTTTAAACTTGGAATGACTTGTTTTATAACATATATTAATATTAGGGAATTTGTTTTCCTCTTTCTCTTGAAAAAAAAAACAAGCGTATAATCATGATTTTCATATAACTTGCTTTACGTTACAGGTATCGGAGTGAGTTGGTAGATGGTGTCTTGGAGGTCACTGGAGCTAAACCCAGGTACTCTCAGTCAAGTAGCAGCTCTCTCGAGAGGGAAACAACTCTGAAATTTTTGTACACCTCATTCAAAAAATTCAAAAACAATTCAAAAAAAAAATCAGAAAAATTAAAACAAAAAATTAAGAAAAAGTTAGAAAAATTCAAAAAAATTCAAAAGATTCACAACGTTAGTACACTAAAATTTAGAGTTGTTTCCCCCTCGAGCTCTCTTCTCAATCATGCCAACTCCAAAAAATAAAAAAAAGGGTGGGTTTAAAAATATATTATATCAAATCTTTGTAACACTAAAACACATGCTTAGCACATAGTAGATGAAAACTTATTTAAAACTCAGTCTCTTATACTTTCCTTTCCCATTTTGGGAGCAATCAGCATAGGGGATAGCTACCCATTTTTGGGAAGTTAGGAAAGAAAGGCTCTAAAGGCAAGGGCTAGCCTACACCCCTCCCCCTCAACCTCCCCCTCCCCCCTCCCCCTCCTCTTGCTGCTGCTTTCCCTTCCTAGTGGCACTCAGCCGGGAGGGGGGAGGGGGAGGTTGAGGGGGAGGGGTGTAGGCCAGCCCTTGCCTTTAGAGCCTTTCTTTCCTAACTTCCCAAAAATGGGTAGCTATCCCCTATGCTGATTGCTCCCAAAATGGGAAAGGAAAGTATAAGAGACTGAGTTTTAAATAAGTTTTCATCTAATATGTGCTAAGCATGTGTTTTAGTGTTAACAAGATTTGATATAATATGTTTTTAAACCCACCCTTTTTTTATTTTTTGGAGTTGGCATGATTGGAAATCGAGGGGGAAACAACTCTAAATTTTAGGTGTACTAACATGTGAATTTTGATTTTTTGAAATTTTCTTGCTTTTCCTTAATTTTTTTTAATTTTCTGATTTTTTTGAATTGTTTTTGAATTTTGAATGAGTAATACAAAAATTTTCAGAGTTTTGTTTCTCGAAGAGCTGCTACTGACTGAGAGTACCTGGGTTTAGCTCAGTGACACCTCCAAGACACCATCTACCAACTACCCGATACCTGTAACGTAGCAAGATATATGAAAATCATGATTTTTACGCTTGTTTTTCCAAGAGAAGAGGAAAACAAATTCCTAATAATAATATATGTTATAAAACAAGTCACTTCAAGTTTAAAAAAATTGTACGTCAAAATTCATGACCACTTCAAATGAGATAAAATTGACAAACTCACTGACAAAATTTTACAATTTGAATTTTTTGTAGGCTAAATTTGCTCAAGAATTGAAATATGCATACATGTTGGAAGAGAGAATTACAATACTAACCGAAATCACTCAGCCAACCCTGTGAATTCAACGGTTCAGGAGATATCCACAATTTAGTGTTTTTGACTGTTTTTGATCAAAGTTTGGGATCAAAATTGAATTTTTTCTATAACTTTCGAACGGTTTAAGCTAGAGAGCTCAAATTTGGTCTGTGGTAGTTTCTAGTGTCCCTTATCAAGCTTAGGGTCAAAACCAAAATCGGTGACATCGGCCCAGATTTCGGATTGTTTTGAGCTGGAATGACTCATATAGTTTCACACAAATTTATGCGAAAAACTGTACGAGTTTATACAAATGTATGCACAAAATCGTTCAAATCACCGCACAAATTTGTGCAAAAAATTTGATTGCTTAACTTTGTACAAATAAAAGATACAAATCCGGTTAGTGTGGGCCTGGGAGGCATGAGGAATCACACGGGCGCTGTATGTTCTTAAAACAAGCTTTGTTTGAAGGAGGAGCTGTGCTGCTGCACTGCAAAACTCGACTGTGCATGTTCCAGACGAATGAAGTTATTATATTGTATCCGTACAGTAGTCCATGACCATGCGCAAACATAAACTTGTATCCGTAATTTTCTCAGCAGGGTTCCTACTCGAACAAAATGTAAAAGTAAAAGTTTTCTGGATCTTTATTTAAACGAGTCTACTTCACAACTTTACAATGTAAGAAACACTTTGCTGCTGCCCCTCCAGCTCGTGCTTGGTCGGTGCCAGTACCTATTCATCACCCGTGGGCAGTGCTCCTGAAGCGTCGGCCCGGCTAGGAGCGCACCAACCCGCCCCACTCCGCCCCGCCCCACTCGCTTAGTGATTATTCCTGCGCCACTTTGGTTTCGCGGCCAAACTTGTTTACTGGTCCGCCCCTCCCCTATCCCCACCCCTACCGCCCCACACCCCACTCCCCGGGTCGTCAGAGCCACCCCATCTCCTCGAGCGCCCGTGCTCCACCCACACTGTACTGCCTCCTGCCTCCGTTCCATCCCCCAATGGTTCGCTTGCTTTCTTTTGCGTTCCTTGCTAAAATTCAAAATTTCATTTAAATGTTTCATCTCTTTTCTGTTTTTTTAAACAAAGTAGACACACGTTTAAACCGTGTGAGGCTGAGCTAAAAGTGCGTCTACCTTGGCCTGCGGCGCGCTGAAGTTGGAAGCTAAAACCCGCCGATAATTTACAATTGGTATTCGCGGTACGCACGCTCGTTATGAAGCCGTATGCTTGCGCTTGTTGAGCTGTTACGAAGCTTTCAGAGTATACACTCCCTTTGGAAGGGATTGCAATTTACATTTTTATCCAGAACAAAAGAAAGAGAGCGTGCGTCATTCCCGCAGCATTTCCTGGAAGCGCGCGCGGCGGGTCCGGTAGAGCAGAACCTCCTTCCTCTCCTCGCTGGCGTTGTCGCACTGTTTACTGCAGACGCGGTGACGTGAGGGGTTGTGGAGCGTGGCGGGGCGGGGCGGGGCGGGGACGGTGACCGCGGCACTTCGTTATGCCCGGATCATGGCGGGGTGCCCCCGCCCCGCCCCCCCCCCCCCCGCCCCGCCCCGCCCCGCCCGCCGCCGTTTCCTCCAGCAGTGGCGAGCTCGGCGCGGCCACCCATCGCAACGCAGCCGCGAGTTTTACGTTTACCCCCAGCCGCGTCCATTTTTATTTTTTTTATTTCTATTTTTCATTTTTCCTTGCCGGGATTTGTCTTGAGGCCTGCCTGCCTCAGCACCCGGGTGAACCCCACACCCCCGCCCCCTGCCTTGCTGGGCTGGGCCAGGCCCGAGGCGGCCCCGGACCAGACGGCCCCCACCGCTCGCTCTTCATGACCCATTCCATTTTCCTCACACGCCCCGCCCCGCCCCGCCCCGCCCCGCCCCGCCCCCTCTCACCTCCCTGCTTCAGCGGACTTACCGTTTCCTAATTCATCTGCGAAGCAATCCGAAGATGTGTGCCCTCCGCTTCCATCCTCCCACCGTGCGAAAGGGACGGACAATCTCTTTCTCTCTCTACCTCTCCCCCTCCCGCTCTCCTTCTCTTTCTCCCTCTTTCTCTCTGGCGCTCGCTCGCTCATATAGAGAAGGGTGAGATTCTCCCCGACGTCCTCGCTTACGTCTCAAAGCGGGTAATAAGTAAAGTTTGTCGCACATCTCTCGCCTTCTCCCCCGCCCCACCTCCCCCTGCCGTACCTCCCTCGTCCACCCACACGTTCTAACCTCCCTGCCTCACAATATCCCCGTCCCGTCCCGTCCCGTCCCTGTCTCCACTATTCCTCATTCCCTCCTATTTTCACTCAGATCGTCCTGGGTCTTGGGGTCTTCCCTCCCCCTCCCTCTGCTCTCCCGCGGGCTGCTGCTGCTCTCGGCTCGGGCCGCGCAGCCCAGCGCCGCGGCGCCATGCGAAGGCGTCGTCAGTGATTCCGCACGATATTCGAGTCTGTCATATGGCGTCGTTTTTATGCTGGCGGGCCCCAGCCCCCCCCCCCCCACAGCCCCACATCGGCACCCGGGAGGGGGGGAGCTCGAATACATTTCCATTCGATTTATCTCTTAGCGAGACGAGCAGATGTCGACTCGCGTCAAAAAATATTTCTGCACACATGTCCGCCTGTTTGTCCGTGCGTCGTTCAGTCACGGTCACGGCCTGCTCATACCAATTATTATGGAATTAGAAAACGAGACTCCCGCACTGTTGCGCTTCTTCTTCTTCTTCTTCTTCTTCTTCTTCTTCTTCTTCTTCTTCTTCTTCTTCTTCTTCTTCTTCTTCTTCTTCTTCTTCTTCTTCTTCAGACTTGGACGTGCCGCGCAGCGCAGAACCTTTCCCTTTGATATGCAAAATGCGATCAAAAGATATCGGAACTCAGCGCGCCGCTTTGTCAGTTTGAGTAAGCGTGTGTGTGAGAGTGTGTGTCCGTGTGTGTGTGTGTGTTTGTGAGAGGGTAGGGTTGGGGGAGGATAAGGCTGTGCTCGAACCACGAGTGGACCAATCTACTTTCGACACTCTTCAGTCGGGGTACACAGTTCGGATCGTCATGTGTGCTGCGGACACATTTTGCGAACACAATTTTATTAAAATTGCAAATTTTTTCTGGACATTCTCTTTCCTTTTCCAATCGCTGTGCCTTTTTGCTTTTTCATGTTTTCGTTTTTAAAGAGGTAGGAGGGGTTCTTCTCCTTTTTGAGGCGTGTCCCCGTAAAGCTACCAGTCCCCACTCTGCGCTGCTGCCCGCTTCCTATTCTACGCGTGCGTGCGTGAGTGTGTGGTTGTTTTTATTCATTGGATGGAAAATGAAAGAATTTTATATTTCAGCGTCATTATACCGCAGCCGTGCTGAGCAATAACGCGTCCAATTCCCTTGGCCGGCCGCGGCCCTGCCCCGCCCGTGTCCCTAACATCACTCCGCCCCGCCCCGCACCACCCCACCCCACCCCACCCCACCCCACCCCACCCCGCCCCAGCCCCGCCCCGCCCCGCCATGCGCAGATCGGTGCGCTGCTGTTTGAGTTATTGTAACAGGGAAGGTTCGGCGCGTTTCCTATTTGATCCTGCAGAGCCCGCCCCGCCCGAGCCGCCCCGCCTCGCCCGCCTCTCCCCGCCTCTCCACGCCCCGCCCCGCCCCGCCCCGCCCCGCCCCGTGTCCCAAATGGATGTCACGCTGAGAACTTCCCCGGCCCGGCCCCGGCCCGCCCAGCCGCCTTCCCCGCAAAGTCTCTCTCCCCCGCGCCCCGCCCCGCCCCGCCCCGCCCCGCTCGACACGGAGTGACACAATGCCCGCTAATGGAAGATTAATTCAGCGCTGATTCCATCCGGGTGGACCTGGCCACCGCCGCCGCGCCAGGCCACGCCACGCCACGCCACGACCCTGTCTGCCCTGGCCAGCGCGGGGAGGGTCAAGCCCTTAATATTGGAATTGATGTGGAAGTTTGCCAACCTACCCCCTTATCTATCTATCTATCTATCTATCTATCTATCTATCTATCTATCTATCTATCTATCTATCTATCTATCTATCTATCTATCTATCTATCTATCTATCTATCTTAACAGTACTAATGCTTTAACAACAATTAAATTTACACTCTGGAAAACCAAGTGTGTGCATGTATTCATTATTTACTGCATACTTACAGGTATTCAGTAAATAATGAATACATGGCCATGTATTCAGCAAATCTGCATACATGGCCATGTATTCAGCAAATCTGCATACATGGCCATGTATTCATTATTTACTGAATACCTGTAAGTATGCAGTAAATAATGAATACATGTACACACTTGGTTTTCCAGAACAAAACAGTCATCTTTTGATATCTCCTCTGTTACGAAAATAAGCTGTTGCTCCAAACAGCTATGAGTTCTTTTCCTGTCTGAAGTGATCCACGTCCGCTTACAGTTCACTTGCCGCTCTACCCCTGAACTTTCTCCGAGGCGTGTTCACTTGTTGTGTTGTGCGAGGCCATGCACCCGTGGCCCGCCCCGCCCCACCCCGCCCCGCCCCGCACCACCGCCGACATCACGCCATTGTGTCAATGTATGACTGCCTCCTCAGGCCTGGCCCCGCCCCGCCCGCCCCGCCCCGCCCCGTCCCGCCACGCCCTTGCCCCGCCACGCCCCCTCGCACCCCTCGCTCTCTTGTTCGTCGTGTAATCTAATTTTTCGCACGCGCTTATTCGCATGAAACAGTCTTTTGTTCCTCGCGCAGGAGAGTCGAAACTCTGGTAAAATGTATGTGGAATTTGTATTCAGGGAGGCAAAGCGCTGCTCTCCCCTTTTGCCCCCCACCCCCCTTCCCTCCACCCCAACCCTTCCCCCCCCCCCCGTACCTGTCTGTTTCCGGGCGCGTGGTTGCGCCCTCCTCCCCTCCTCCCTCCTCCCTCCCCTCCACCCTCCCCTCCCCTCCTCCTCCTCCCCACCCTCCTCCTCCCCTCACCTCCGTCTCGCCCACCCGCGCCCTCACGTAATACACTGCATCATCTTGTTCCGTATCACCTCGCTCTCTCTATTTTTTCCGCTTGCCCGCCCCCTCCCCTCTTCTCTCTCTCCCGCGGGTCTCTTTGCACATTCGCACATGTCCTCTGTGGTCGCCGCGCCGCGCCGCGCCGCTCCACCGCACTCCCGCTCTGCTCCTCCTCACCTTCTGCTTCCCCTTCACATTACTTCCCCCCCAAAAAAAAGAAAATTAAAAAAAAAAATGCAAACGAAGGAGAAGCCCGTCATCTTGTTCTCGCCGGCAGGCACGCGTCTGGTGCGGTGCTTTGCCTCTGGGCAGGAATGACCCCCACATCCTGCCGCTCAATCCTCTGCTGCTCCCTTCCTGCCTTAAGTTTCCCCTTCCTCTTACTTCCTTCCTGCTCCCTCTCCTCTCCTCTCCTCTCCTCTCCTCTCCCGGGCGCGGCTGTCATGCCCTTCCACATCTGTTCGTGACCTCCGCCTCTCCTCTTTCACGTCCCTCAGCTCTGTCACGCACACACACACACACACACACACACGCACACACACACACACACACACACACGCACACATGTACCCACACACCCACACCCACAACACCACCTTTGTAGCGCAGTCCTAGCCGTAGTTGCGTTCATATTTCATTACACGCCCTTTGCCGTTTCATTTTCTGCTCAGCCTGTCACGTTCATTACGTGTCGACGTGTGTCGCTCCGTGTGAATCAGCCACCCCCCCCCCCGCCACGCTACATTTGCCTCAGAATGAGTCAGTCTCCTTGCCCCGGCCCGGCCTGCTGCCGTAATGGCCGGTGAATTTCCCACGGGGAGGTTCTTATTGTTTCCATCCGACCGTGCAGGTGGTGTGGTTTTTTCGGCTCTCCCCTCACTGCCCTGCCCTGCCCTGCCCTGCCCTGCCCTGCCCTGCCCTGCCCTGCCCTGCCCTGCCCTGCCCTGCCCTGCCCTGCCCTGCCTTGCCCTACCCAACCCTACCCTACCCTACCCCCGCCCTATCCTCCAGCTCCCCTACCGGCGCCATTTCTTTGGGAGTCGTTTTCTCTCATAACAGTGCCTCTACACTTGCCGTGTAGTAATCCTTCCTTAAGAGTGTGAGGAGAGAGAGAGAGAGAGAGAGAGAGAGAGAGAGAGAGAGAGAGAGAGAGAGAGAGAGAGAGAGAGAGAGAGAGAGAGAGAGAGAGAGAGAGAGAGAGAGAGAGAGAGAGAGAGAGAGAGAGAGACGTGATGTGGACTGTGAGGAAGGACATGATGACTGAGGTGGGGATAATGCCAGGAGCTGGCCTCAGCCTGCACTGTAAGAAAATGTCGTACAGGGTACGGGAAAATTTTCCATGGAAAATATCGTACAATGACAATCCTGGATTGTAAATGTACAAGCACTGCGTATTTACTTGGAATCGAATGACGATCAAGAGTGGGAGGTTGGACATGTACGACTCATTTTGTAAATGGTAAATTACAAAAAATATCGTACATGTACGGAAATATTTTCCACAGTGTAAGCGGCCCACTCGCGAACACAGATAGAAACCCTCCTCCGGGATCTTTTCTCTCCTAGTGGTTGATTGTATAAACAGTATGTGAGGAGGGCAAAAATAAAGTTCCTGCGTCATCTTTCATCTTTCCGGCCCCGCGAGCACCCGTGGATGCGTTTTTAATATTAAATTTGCGAGGGCTCCCGGATTTGGGGGCGACCTAGGGCGGGAAATTGGATGTAGCCGTTGAGTTTATCATGCCCAGTGCAGAGAGCTTCCCTCCAACTTTATTCATATAGCGTGGCCTCGGGGGCCGGGCCGGGCGGACCGGCGGCTGGGGTCGGCCCGGCCCGGCCCGGCCCGGCCAGCCATTGTGACGACACTGTGAAAAATAATAAATTGTAACCGTGCGGCGCGGGCGGGCGGCGGACCCGCGCTGACAAATGCCGCGGCGCTCGGAACGTGAGCGACAGAGCGGCGAGGCGGCGCGGCGCGCGGCGGAGCGCCTGTGATTGCCAGGGTCGGCAACCCGCCGAGCAGCGGTGTGCGCCGGGCCTGCCCGCCCCGCCCGCCGCAGGCGCTCCGGGCGGAGGGCGGGGCGGGGCGGGGCGGGGCGGGCGGGCCGTCAGCGTTGTCAACACGCGGCTGTTACAGCGACAGCCGGAATCGCGTCTCGAGTGATTCGGGAGGAAAATATATGGCGCGTCCGGGAAGGGGCGGAGGCCTCTCGGAGGGGCTGTTGTCGGTGGGGGATGGCTGTCGCGGCGTCGGGACGATCTGAGCGCTCCTCCTACATCTCTCTCTCTCTCTCTCTCTCTCTCTCTCTCTCTCTCTCTCTCTCTCTCTCTCTCTCTCTCTCTCTCTCTCTCTCTCTCTCTCTCTACCCTCTCCTCCCTCTCCTCCCTCCCTGTTACATACATTTTCCTCTCTCTCATTCTATTCCTCCACTATAACCCCCACATTCCCCTCTAAGGCTGCGATAGGATTTTTCTGTCCGCTCCCGATACACAGCCCTAGCAGTGCCGGAGGTTCCCGATGGAGTGGCCGCTCCATCCGGTCAGGCGCCACGCTCAATTTCCCGTGAAGTGCGTGTGGCCTACCGGCACGGCGTGGCCTCTCAACAACAGGAAGGGGAAGTTTTCGAGTGCAAGATCGCCGGGAGAAAGAGCAGAGAGAGAGAGAGAGAGAGAGAGAGAGAGAGAGAGAGAGAGAGAGAGAGAGAGAGAGAGAGAGAGAGAGAGAAAGAGAGAGAGAAGAGGGATTCCGTGACGTCAGGAACGTCGGTGGGTGTTCTCGATAAGTCGTGTAGTGAGACTTATTGAGACTCTAGTGCGACTTATTGAGACTCAGTGAGACGTGCTGCTGCCGGCCCATATCTAGCCGCGGCATTCTTTGCAGTGAGGATGTACGACCGGGCTGGAGGCGGGGCGGGGGGCGAGCGCGAGGGCGAGACGGAAAAGTATTTGTATTCAAAGTTAATCTCTTTCTCTGCCAAGACAACAGGCATGACATTATTCATACGAAGGTGCGTCCTCGGGCCCGAGCCCATATCTGTTATTCTGCTCCCGGTCCTGAAATGTTCTCCAGAATATTGATATTATACCTAGCTGTAATGTTCCCTCAGTATGCTCTGTGTTTTAGCTGCGCTACCCTGTTTGTCCAGCTCGCCACCTCCCAGCTCTCCCTCTCCCTCCTCCCCTCCCTCTCCTCCCTCTCCCCCCTCTCTCTCTCCCTCTCTCTCTCGCTTCGGCTTTCACCCGACGGTCCGGCCCGCCTTTGTCCCTTCCCATCTGCAATTAGATTGAAATTTCAGCCGAACAAACAAATAATCCCCCGCGAAACAAAACAGCAGCGACTGCCGGCAAAGTCGAACCCTGTTAAAACCCACGAACCGGACCGGGAGTGTAGAGCTGCGGTCGGGAAGCACCACGCCCCGGGCGGGGCGGGGCGGGGCGGGGCGGGGCGGGGCGGGGCGGGGCGGGGCGGGGCGGGGCGAGGTCATGCGCCTGGACCGGCCCCGCCCCGCCCCAACCTGTTGGCCCTGCGCGCCTCCGCTTCACTGGGCGTTAGTCGTCACCAACAATAACAGAAAATAACATTTTATTCGCGGAGAGTAACGCCAACATTACGGCAGGCTAACGTTTAACTGGTCGCGCGTGCCGCGGACCCGTGACGCGTGACGTCACGCTGCCGCGAGCAAACCCTCAGGAGCCGCTCAGCCTCGTCTGCGTGGAGGGAACGCATCCGCGTTGTAGGGAAAACCGGAACATGATGATGGAGGTCAGGAATGCACTTTTAAAGAGAGACAGGCGGAGAGAGAGAGATAGAGAGAGAGAGAGAGAGAGAGAGAGAGAGAGAGGGAGAGAGAGTGAGAGTGAGAGTGAGAGAGTGAGAGTGAGAGTAAGAGTGAGAGTGTGAGAGTAAGAGTGAGAGAGTAAGAGTGAGAGAGTAAGAGAGAGAGTAAGAGTGAGAGAGTGAGAGAGTGAGAGTGAGAGTGAGAGTGAGTCAGTGTGAGAGAGTGAGAGAGTGAGAGAGTGAGAGTAAGAGAGAGAGAGAAAGAGAGAGAGAGAGAGAGAGAGATAGAGAGAGAGAGAGGGGGGGGAGAGAGAGGGGGGGGGGGGCATATGAAAAGGGTTGAGCAAGCCAGGCGCGCAGTGAGTTGTTTTCCCCACTGTGGCCAGCCAGAACCAGAGTTATTTCGCTCTTTCAAGGTGACTTCGACTAGCACCTCCTCCCTCTCCTCATCCTCTTTCCCTCCCCCTCCCCCCCCACTCTGTCTCCTCCACCTCTTTTCCACAAGTTAGACCACCATTTATTTTACGCCTTTATTCCCAAGCAGTATATCGCCAACTTCCCTCTCGTCCCTTCCAACATTTCGTGTATTTTATTTTTGCGAGTATTTTTTGTCTCTCTTTCCTTGGTCTTCCTCCTCTATTTTTTTCTCCCCGCTGTGTATGTTTATTCGGGCCGCTGCGCTGTCCGTCGCGCGCGCCGGGTTGCCTACGCGGCCGGGGACGCGCCGCCGCGCCGTCGCGAGGTCGTTGCCCAAAAGTCGACACTTTTCCCGCCGTAAAACTTAGCTGTTTTATGGGCCCGCCCCTCGTTCGTCTTTTATGTAGACAACCACATGTGAGGACTGTTATACACAGCCGGGGTAGGGGCTGATGCACCGCGAGGCACATCGTCTTGGAGGAGTAACCCCTCCGCCCCGCCCACGTGCCCAGCTGTATGACTAAGTGGACTTTAAAAGGTTACGAGCTCGGAACTCTATTAATAAGCGCGATGTGATAAGGCGGCCCGCTTGGCTGCGAGCCGAACGGCATCGGTCAGAAGTGGAGCGAGGGGAGGGCGGCCCGGGCCGGGCCGGGCAGAGCCGCAAGCACCGCTCGGCGCGGCGCGGCACGGCACGGCACGGCACGGCACGGCACGGCACGGCACGGCACGGCACGGCACGGCACGGCACGGCACGGCACGGCACGGCGCGGCATGAGCGCGAAATCCTCGCAAGTGTGGTAGGCGCATCCTTCCTCTGCGCTCTCTTTCTCGCCTTGTCTCTCTCTCTCTCCTCGCCTCTCGCTCTTCTCTATTTCCATCTCCATCCCTCTTCCGCCCTCTTCCTCATTTCCATCCCTTTGACTCGCCCCATTCATCCATTTACGACCTCCATTTTCCTCGAGTGAGCTCGCAGCGCATCGTGGCCCCGCCCCACCCCGCCCCGCCCCGCCCCGCCCCGCCCCGCCCGCGCCCGGTCCACCGCGGCACTTGGCTGGGCCGAGCATATATCAGGTTGTTTCCGATTCGCTTATCTGGGTCGCTTTATTTCCCATTCGCCCGGCTGGCGATTGGTCCGCGCGCCGTCCGTACCTGCTGCAGCGCTGCTGGCTGCACTGTTAAAAAAACAACTCAGAGTGTAGCTCGGAGCAGCCCCTCTGGAACGAATCATTTGCATAAATTGTGTATTCCAAGTCAATGGAAAAGGCATAATGTACAGGGGCGTGACGTGAAACAGGTCCTTGCGAAGCGTACAGTCAGCGCTCGGTATCGATGCGGTAGCCTATCCATTGCGTTGATTGCTCCTCCCCCGGATTGTTTGGGGGATTTGTATGGAAGTCCCCGAGGACAATACCCGCACGGGCGAAACTGTAAGCCGGGTCAGTCTCAACTTGTACGTTCGGACAGTGTTCTGCATGGCGACAACATTTTGGACACAGAGGTCTTTTTTTTTTTATTTCGAAAAGGACGGGAGGTATGATGATCCTGAATGATGATGGTACCCCCTACCCACCCCCTAGGCCTGCGAGAAGGACGGCCCTGCCCTGCCCTGCCCTGTCCTGCCCCGCCCTGCCCTGCCCTGCCCCGCCCTGCCCTGCCCTGCCCCGCCCTGCCCTGCCCCGCCCTGCCCTGTCCTGCCCTGCCCCGCCCTGCCCTGCCCTGTCCTGCCCTGCCCCGCCCTGCCCTGCCCCGCCCTGCCCTGGCCTGCCCTGCCCTGCACTCTTAACTTCTTACAAAGATTTTTTTTGTATAACACAAAGAATTCTGTGCAACCGTAATATACAGAAAATGTTGTTGTATTACAAAAAATTTTTGGTGTGTATTACAAAGATTCTCGAGGGGGTATGCACTCTCAAAACCTGTGACCCGACTATTACGTCTATTACGCTCTTTTACGCCTAAAAATATCGGGATTCAGCTAAAACCAGCCCAAAACAACTGAAAATAGGTAAATTTCGGAGAATTTCGGCTATTATGCCACTATTACGCACACTATTACGCGTGCTATTACGGACAGAGTGACCCGACTATTACGCGAGTGCATACCCCCTCGAAGATTCTTCGTTGTATTACAAAGAAAATTTGGCTTTGTATTACGGTTGCACAGAATTCTTTGTAATACAAGAATTTTCTTTGTAAGAAGTTAAGAGTGTGTCCTGCCCTGCCCACTGGCCCCGGAGGTCCTGTGATGCGTCTTTTATAGGGCCCATGAGCTCCTTAAATCAGCTTTTGCTGAATAAGGTCCCGCTCCAGATTTGCGTGTCCCGCGTTGTGATGGGCCGCAGCCAGCCGGAGCCCTCCACTGTCCGCCCCGTGTCCCTACACCAGGACCAGGCCGGCCCGAGGCCAAAGCCCTGTTGACCGCCACGTTGTCACGTCCTCTGCAAGGTTTTTTCTTCTCTATGTTATATTCTGCCACCTTGCCCCCTCTGCCCCCAAAGACTCAGTGAACTGAGACCTAACGGCTGCCGACAGTTTGAGGAGAAAGGGATGGGGCAGTGGCCGAGCCGGGCCGAGCCGAGCCGAGCCGAGCCGAGCCAAGCCATGCCGCGCCGAGCCGAGCCGAGCCGAGCCGAGCCGAGCCGAGCCGAGCCGAGCCGAGGCGCAATGTGCTGCAAACGGGGGATGGGGCGGTCCAAGTGCGGGGGCGTGGCGGGTGGGGCGGGGCCGGGCGGGGCGTGCGGCGGGGAAGGGTTTGCGGGCGTGGGGTGTGGCGTGTGGCGTGGCTAGGGCGGACTGGAGGTACAGAATTACCCATATCTCTCAGCACCCTGGCAAGCGTGGTGGTGGCGGGGCGTGGCGGGGCGTGGCGCGGCTGGCTGCCCACTGGAGGGGCGGGGCGTCGGCGCCAGGTTGTTTTGTGAGCTCTCAAGCCTCCCTCCCCTCCCCTCCGCTCCCCACCGCTGTGCCTGCGGCTGCGGCCGCACTGAGCCCGGGCGCGCCGCGCCAGGCCAGCTCGCCGGCGCTACCATACTGCCATACTAGACCTAAACGGTGTTGCGTTCCGTTTGACGAGTTTCCACAAAGACCACATCAAGTGCGCTGCCCGCCAGCTCAGCTCCCCGCCCGCCCCGCCCCGCCCCGCACAGCTTTATGCCCTTTTTGTACCTTATTGTGCCCCACCCCCCATCGCTCTAAACGGAAAGGGTTTCGGAGGCGCCGCGGCGGCCAGGGCCGGCCCGGCCAGGGCGATCAGGGGAGATCGCCGGACAGGACAAGCGTCAGTCGTCCTGCCCGACCCGACCCGACCCGACCCGCTGGTCAACCTGGGACGCGGCCCTGGCAGGGCGGGCCGGGGCGGGGCGGGCCGGGGCGGGCCCAGGAGCCACCCCCGGGGGCGGCGGGGAGGTTTCCCGTCGGGCTCTGTGCACCTGATCTATTTGTGGAGGGGCGCGCTCTACCACCCACCGCACCCCGCCCCGCCCCGCCCCGCCCCGCCCCACACCCGACCATTCAAGGACCGCGATTGCCTTGCGGTATAGGGTTTCCTCCGGTTCCCTCCCGGGCCGTCTGCAGGGCTCACCCTGCCATGCTCACCGCATCTGCCCCGCCCCGCCCCGCCCCGCCTGTGTGGAGGCGCATCACGGGAAGGAAGCACTACAGGACTCGACGGATCGGGCCGGGCTCGGGCGACTATTGCTCCACCCGCCCCGCCCCGCCCCGCCCTGCCCGGGAGCCACCCCACCCCGCCGCCTGGTCGGGCCGGGCTGGACTCGGCCCCCGGCTCACCAGGGATTGAGTCCTGTTGGGGCGGAAATGTGCCAGTCCCTCACAGACTGTCAGCCGCGTCCTACGTGCTCTTATTTTCTCAGCGCCAGCGAGAGAGTTGGGGAGGGAGAGAGAGAGAGAGAGAGAGAGAGAGAGAGAGAGAGAGAGAGAGAGAGAGAGAGAGAGACTGCTGCAGCCGGGTCTACTACTGCTTGTGGGTGTTGGGGTGAGAAGACCCGCAGCATCTCCAGTCCAAAACATACACTGCCAGCAGCAGGCAGGCCCTGCCCCCCCTCCCCCCCGCCCCTTGTTGCCTCCCTCTGTATTTGCTGTACCCGCCCCGCCCGGCCCCGCCGCACTGCGGGTGGAGCCCGCCCCGCCCCGCCCCGCCCCGCCCCGCCCCGCCCCGCCCCGGCCCTACCCGGCGGGCTTGCTGACCAGCGTGGCCATGTGTGTCGTGTGTGTCTAGGTGCGGGTCCGGCCCGGCCTCGACCGCCGGTCCGCGAGTGGGGATAAATTCAACTCTTCCCAAGCTAGTTGCATGACACTTGTAGTTCACAGCTGCAAAACTTCCTTTGACAGTAAACAGTGTGCGTTTTGTTTGAAGTACTTTGATTTCATTTGCGTTTTGCAGTTGTTAAGAGTATTTGTCCAGACACTTGCGGCTGCTCCGCGGCGTGGCAGGGCCCGGCCGGCACCCTGGGGTGGGGCCGCGTCCCGCGTCGCGGCATGGGCCGCCAAAGAAATGGAGAGCAAAAGTCTAACAAGGGCGCCACGCCAGGGCGGGGCGGCGCGGCGCGGGGCGGGGCGTGCGGGGCGGGGCGTGGCGGGGTGGGGCAGTCACGGCGTCACCCAGCGCCCTGCTGCGGACGGACAACTTTGCGCCCCGACAACTTTTTGCAACATCGCTGAACGCGGCGGCGGGGCGTGGCGGGCGGGCGGGCGGGCGAGGGAGAACTGATTGTCGGGTCGCGTGGCGTGGCGTGGCGTGGCGTGGCGTGGCGTGGCGGGACGAAGGCGCGGATCGTACGCGTGCAATTAAAGTGTTTGAGCGCCAACAACTTTTTGAGCGGCCGACTTCCCAACTTTTCAGCACCTGGCCCGGCTGCCGACTCCCTGTTAGCTCGTTACCTACATTCATATTTGATCCGGGCGAGAACGTCTGTGTGCACTGCGTGTGTGCGTGCGGTGCGGGGGCTGCGGCGTGGGGGCGGCGCGGGCCGAGAGGGAGAGAGAGAGAGAGAGAGAGAGAGAGAGAGAGAGAGAGAGAGAGAGGTGAAGCGAATGGCTTGGTATGTGACCCCCTTCCACCCCCCTCCCCCTCCCCCATTTCCACGGCCGCACGCCCCACTTTCACCGATTTACACGGCGCTGACAGCGCACCGCACCCGCCCGCCCGCCCCGCCCCGCCTCGCCCCGCTCCTGCCCCGCCCCGCCCCGCCCTGCCCCGCCCGCCCGCTGCCGCCCCGCCCCGCCCGCCCTGCCCCGCCCCGCCCGCCCCGCCCCGCCCCGCCCCGCCCCGCCCCGCCCCGCCCCGCCCCGCCCGCCCCAGGCCCAGCGCCACCACCTTCCCTGTCCGTCCCTTTAAACCTGTCAAGTAATTGGCACGCGCTCCCCCCTCTGCCTCCCCCCTCCCTTATTCCCCTCTCTCTCTCTTTCTCTCTCTCTCTCTCTCTCTCTCTCTCTCTCTCTCTCTCTCTCTCTCTCTCTCTCTCTCTCTCTCTCTCTCTCTCTCTCTCTCTCTCTCTCTCTCTCTCTCTCTCTCTCTCTCTCTCTCTCTCTCTCTCTCTCTCTCTTTCTCTCTCTCTCTCTCTCTCTCTCTGTCAGACCCAACTTCATTCTCTCCTACAACTCTGTGAATGGCGCACAGATGCGAGTCCCTTCCGCTCCACCCCTACGAGGCCTAGGGGCTGAATAATTATTTGACGGAATAGCGTAGTGTCGCGTACGTCTGATATGGCGCGTGTAGGAGCTGGTTAGTGAAAGTACCTGGGATGTAGTTGGGAATCTACAAGGGGGGCTATTGAAGATTATTTTCGCATTGAATACGAAGTTAGGGATTGCGGAGAATCTCTGGTCGTCTTTATCTCCCTGCTTCAGGTGAAGCTCGCACCTTTTTCCTCTCTGTCATTCTCTGATGATTCTTGCCAGTGCGGCGCGAGCTCGTGCAGCGCTGCAGGCTGCAGGCGCCGCCAGCAGGCCAGCAGGGCAGCAGGGCAGCAGGACGTTAATGAGTGGCTCCGCAGAATAAGAGAAGCAAGGTTCCACTGCAGTCCAGCCGGGCCGGCTGTCCGGGCCTGTCTCTGCCTGCTGCTGCTCGGTCAGTACGGCTGCGGGGCGGGGCGGGGCGGGGCGGGGCGGGGCGGGGCGGGGCGGGGCGGGGCGGGGCGGGGCGGGGCGGGGCGGGGCGGGGCGGGGCGCGTCTGGCGCACTGCTAGTGAGCGCGCCCGAAGAGAAAGAGGATCCCATTCCCGCCGCCGCATACCGCTCGGTGAATGCATTCCTTTGGAACATTTTCATTCCCCTCAAGTTTTTATTTTTTATTTTTCGGTTGAGCTCCTGTAGTGGTGCATTTCTATCCCTAAGGGGGCAGGCAGGGCCAGCGGTGGCGCCTGCTGGCGTTGCGGGGCTGGGCCGGCGGCGGGGCCAGGTTGGTGATTCGCTCGTGAGCGGAATCTTCTCAACTAAATCGATTTGTTCCCACATCTCTCTCCCTCTCTCTCTCGCCGGGCCGGCGAGGTGCCACCGCGGACCCCTTTGGCCCCGCAGGGTCCGCCCCGCCCCGCCCCGCCCCGCCCCACCCCACCCCGGCGGGCCCCCACACTGTTAAAGTTCTGCGAAGTATTTGCTTCGCAGGGCTACATAGCATTCTCACTCTTCGTAACCTGCAAAGCATTTGCTTCGTAACTTACAAAGAAAACAGATACTTTGTAGGCTGCAAAGAATTTCTTTGCAGTCTGCGAAGCACGAGCTTTGTAGCCTACGAAGTATCCTTTTTTCTTTGTAAGTTACGAAGCAAATGCTTTGCAGTTTACGAAGAGTGAGAATACTTCGCAGAACTTTAACAGTGCAGGGTGGCATCGTCCGGTCGCGCCACGCCACGCCACGCCACCGTCGCGATGGCGCGCTTTTCGACCCCTCCAGTGCCACGCGGCTTATTATGTCGGTAAGGGAGGATGAGAGTTGAAGTGAAGTTTCATCGGGCCGCTTACCTGCAGGACACGACGCGCCGCGCAGCGCCCTGCCCCGCCCCGCCGGCCCAGCCCCGCCCCGCCCCGCCCCGCCCCACCCCGCCCCGCCCCGCCCCGCCCCGCGCTCCGCTGCGCCTCGCCGCGCTCCCGTCTGCTGCGCGCCCTGGTCACGACGACGATGGGATCACTTTGTGAACCGATCACGTCGCGAAGGCAGCCTTTGCCCTTGTGTTCAACCCTTCGTCTCTCCCCCCACCCCTCTCTCTCTCTCTCTCTCTCTCTCTCTCTCTCTCTCTCTCTCTCTCTCTCTCTCTTTCGCTCTCTCTCTCTCTCTCTCTCTCTCTCTCTCTCTCTCTCTCTCTCTCTCTCTCTCTCTCTCTCTCTTTCTCTCTCTCTCTCTCTCTCTCTCTCTCTCTCCCCCTCTCTCCCCCCCTCCTCTCTCTCCCCCTCCCCCTCTCTCCCCCTCCTCTCTCTCCCCCTCCCTCTCTCTCCCCCTCCCTCGCACACCTCCCCCTCTCCTCCCCCTGGTCGGAACTCATGCATCACTCCGTCGGCCGGTCATTGAAACAGAGTTTGCGCCGTGGAGTTGCCTCTTGTCACCGGGGCGAGGCCGGGCGGGACGGCGGGTGGGACGGGCGGGGCGGGCGGGCGGGCGGGCGCGGCGGCTGTAGAGAACAGGCTCGTCTGGGCGCCGCTGGCCCGGCCCGGCCCGGCCCGAACCGCTCGGCCCGTCACACACTACTCGGCGAGTGCGTCTGCTGCACTGCCAGAAACCGACTCATCTTAAAGCGTTACGGCCTGCGCAAATGTTTTTTTTTCCGGCACTCGGAAGTGGCGGATAGTTGTGCACCAGCCGGCCGCGCCAGTGTCACCAGAAAAGTAGGCAATAAGTAGCCGAAACACAGTGGAGTAAAGTGGGCTGCATCTGCGCCTGCCTACTAGGCAACACCTTCACACAGATGCATGCATGTTGCCAAGTAGGCAGGCGCAGATGCAGCCCGCTTCTCTCCACTGTGTTTGGGCTACAGATTGCCTACTTTCCTGGCAGCACTGGGCCGCGCCGCGCCGCTCCCGGTGCCGCGCGCCCGCAGCAAGGGTCACAGGACAGGGCCGGCCCGCTGGTGGCGCTGCAGCGGGCGGGGTGCTGCTGGGTAAACTGATTTAAAACTTCGGACGACTGTTTCTTCTTGTGCAGGACCGTTTGCGCTCGGCGGGAGCGGAGCGGGGGAGTATGGGTGGGCGGAGCGGGCGTCCCGTAGCCGACTCCATCGAGGGGAGGGGGCGGGTGCTCCTCGTCAGACGCGTGCAGAATGGCGGAGCCCCGTAGGGGGTGACGAACGGAGATTGGGACATGCGGGGAAGGGGTGGGGGTGGGGCGAGTGCGCCTGCTGGCAGCCTTACAGCGCGCCTTAATTCAGTGAAATGATTTAAGGCGCCAGGGCCGCGCGCGGGCCGGGGGTGGGTCTAAACCCTCCCCTCTTACTCCCGACCGTTAAACTCGCCCGCACCCACTCGGGCCGCACGCCCGGTGGAGACTGGGACTCCCCCCCCCCCAACCTCCGCTCCCCCGCACCTTGAAACTCAAAATGGCAGACGGAAATCTGCGCCGCTCGAGGTGCCCCGCTCTGGAATGGCCATACGCGTCGGGCAAGGGGCCGGAGAGAGAGAGAGAGAGAGAGAGAGAGAGAGAGAGAGAGAGAGAGAGAGAGAGAGAGAGAGAGAGAGAGATGGCGAGGGGCAAGGGAGGAGCTAGGGAACGATGTCACAACCGGCTGGGCCCGCAAACCGGATACGACAAAGAAAGCGGCCGTTCTATGGACAAAAAAAATCGAGGGAAAAAAAAAGAAACAAAAACATACATGCCGATGATTTCCTGTATTTACGTGTGGTCCGGTCGGGCGTAAGTGAACAGCACGCTGAGCCCAGCCCGTGTGGACAGAACACTCACGAGAACGCCCGGCCGATTATCCCCTTTGTTTCACATTTCGTTTATTTCTCTCCTCCCTCTGCTGCATGGTTGGTCGAGCGCTGTTTGCGCGTGCGCGCGTGTGTGCGTGTGCGTGTGTGTGTGTGTGTGTGTGTCCTGGGTGGCGGGCTGGGGGTGGGCGAGCTAGATGGGAAGGCAGGAATGTCACTTGGCATTTGTGTGCGCGACGTCGAATCAAATGGGGATCAGCGCGCGTATGACGTCCCGGCCCGGCCAAGCGGAGCGGAGCGGTCTGCAGCAGCAGTAGTGATGGGCTGGGCCTGGCCGGGCCGCGCTGCTGCCAGCTCGGGCGGGGCCCACCCCGCCTGCCTGCCTGCCTGCCTGCCCGCCTGCCTGCCTGCCTGCCTGCCGTCCGTAACGAGGGCCGGAAAAAGTGATTAAAAACTCGAGCCCCTGCCCTGTTCCGGCCGTTTAGGACCGTCACACTGCTTGCGGGGTAGGGGGGGGGGGTGCTTAGCGGCACCAGCCGTGCGTGTAGCCCCCACACCAGTGCAGCCCCCACACTCGTGCAGCCCTCACACCAGTGCAGCCCCCACATACCCCCGCCGCTCCACACGTTGTGCTGGCTCCCGATGTATACTGTGCGTACGTCTCGAGTCAGGGGATTCTCTCCAGTCCCTCGCGCACCTCGAGGTGGACCGAGATGTGGGCTAATGCGAGTCTGCCCCGCCCCGGGTGGAGGGACCATTGACTGCAGCTCCGCGGGGATGACGTGGCGTCATATTACAGCCCCTTCTACCTCCCCCCGCCCCCTCTCTCTCTTTCTCACTCACTCTCTCCCGTGCGCTTTTGCTATATCCTTCGCCGTCCTTCGCTCATATTTTTTGCGGCCCTCCCCCGGGGCGCGCGTCATTGCGGCAGCAGTGATAAGGAAAAAGTGACGCGGCGCTGTCTATGTCGGGTCGGGCCGCCGGCCAGGCCAGCACCGCCACTGTTCATTAATGCAGAGCGTCCTGCTGGCCTGCTGGCCCTGCTGGCACTGCTGTCCTGCTGTGCTGCTGTCCCTACTGTCCCTACTGTCCTGATGTCCCTACTGTCCTGCTGTCCTGCTTGCCCTGCTGGCCCTGCTGGCCCTGCTGTCCTGCTGTCCTGCTGGCCCTGCTGGCCCTGCTGGCTCTGCTGGCCCTGCTGGCCTGCTGGCCCTGCTGGCCCTGATGGCCCTGCTGGCCCTGCTGGCCCTGGTGGCCTGCTGGCCCTGCTGGCCCTGCTGGCCCTGCTGGCCCTGCTGGCCCTGCTGGCCTGCTGGCACTGCTGGCCTGATGTCCCTACTGTCCTGCTGTCCTGCTTGCCCTGCTGGCCTGCTGGCCCTGCTGGCCCTGCTGGCCCTGCTGGCCCTGCTGGCCCTGCTGGCCCTGCTGGCCCTGCTGGCCTGCTGTCCTGCTGGCCCTGCTGGCCCTGCTGGCCCTGCTGGCCCTGCTGGCTCGGACTGACAGACGCAGACAGACGACCGGGGCCGGTTCTGTCTGTTATTACCACGCTGCGCTGCATTGCGCACCCCTTATTGCAAGTGCGAAAAGAAACAAAAAAATAGATGGGAGGCAGTTGCTCTTCTGTTATGACGAGACGTCAAGGGGCAAGATGAAGAGCGAGGGCCGATGGCCATCTTCTGGTGACGTGTTAATATAAAGTGAGTTGAGCACCGAGCCTCAGAGTAGTCTCTGACGAAAAATAGAAATGTGCGTTTCATCGAAACCTTGCAAGTTGTTGTCGGCCTTCATCATATGACTATATGACAGATATAGTGCCCCAATTTCTTTTCTCACGCTGTTAGTTTTGTGTAATAGCATCTTATTTTACTTACATGTGAGTGAATCGATGAGAAATGTTCTGGAGGTCTCGTTTCTGAGCAGAGTGAAAGTCTGTGCCTCATTGATGGCAGGTGGTGGTCAGTCGCTGGCCTCAGGAAGCGGTCTGGCAGGCGCTTTCTGCAGCACAAACCGTCTCCGCTCAATAGCGTTTTCAATATTTCATTGCGGATTCTTCGTGCAGCCCGTTTTCCCCCCCCCCCCCGGGGGGGGGGCCCTTGTCGGTACGCTGGGCACACATTCATGAATTTTTATTGGCCGAGTAGAAAAGAAAACAGGAAGTGGTTTGGCGGCTGGGGGCCAAACTTTTTTGTATTATTTTGTGCGACATACGTACGTGGATGGGGATGTAGGTTGCGGTAGGAAAAAGTCCTGGAGAAAGCCAAGAAAGGCGAAAAAAAAAAGTTATTTGGTCCAAAAGTCTGGTGTTCCGTTTGATCGGATGCGGCCGCGGCTGGCGCTGTGGTTGAGTCAGCAGGAGGAGCAGGAGGTTGAGGAAGAGGAGAGGGGTGGGGCAGGTGGGGCGGGGTGAGGTTGGGCGGGGTGAGGTGGGGCAGGGCGGGGCGGGGCGGGCCGGAGGGGCCACAGCCACAGAGACGTCGTTGTCGTTCTCATGAAACTTGTGTGGAAATTGTCTTCCCCCTCCGCCACTGAGTAATGAACCGGCGTGGGCCAATATAGTGAAAGAGGAAAAGGGGGGGGGGGGGGCGTTTGAGGAAGGCTCCCTTTAATGGGTATGCTCGAGGAGGAGTTTTAGTCAGAAAATATGAAGGAGAGGGTCAGGTCAGGTCTCTGTAGAGACTAAGCTTCAATGAAACGACCTGATCAACATACATAAACACATGGTCTGCGCGCCGCCCCGCCCCGCCCCGCCCCGCCCCGCCCCGCCCGGACCCTTCCACCCCTCCCCTTTGCAGCTCTGTCATTCTCTCTCTCCTTCTCGCCCTCTCTTTCCGTCGCGCTCTCTCTGATTCGCTTTCTCACTCCCTCATCAACGTCATAATCATTTCAGGGCACTCACATAAAAAGCAAGGGGAAGTAAATATGGGCGTTGTGTAAACTTACTTGCAAGCGGGGCGCAGTGTTAGTTCTCCCCCCCTCTCTCTCTCTCTCCCTCCCCCTTCTCCCTCTCCCTCCGCCCCCCTTTCCCCTCTCTCTTCTCCTCCCCCCACCCCTTTTTACCCCCGCAAAGCGGGGAACAACGTCGGAATTTCCTTTGCCAAACGGTCCACACAAACACCCCGACCCTTCCCGATGAACACCACTTACACCGTCGCTGCCCTCTCTTTGATGCAGCAGCTTTTTTTAAAATTATAAATTTTTTGGCGTATGGTGCATATAAAGCCAAAGCACGCTGTAAAGGAATATTAACTTAATTTCCCTTTGTATCAGCTAGCTTGTACCGGGTGTTTCTTTGCATGAGTAACAGTGTTGCGGGATTGTATACTCGTAAGCGCTGCAGGGGCCATGGCGCCTTACGGGCGAATGGGGTAGGCAAACCCGCAACACTGTTACGCATTCAAAGAAACACCCGGTACATAGCGTATCGTCGGCTTTCACGTTCCGTTCCGAACCTTTTTTTAATTTTTTTCTTTATTTTCGTTTATGTCAACGATGAAGCGCACCCCATAAAAAAAGCCTCGGCATAATCCGTTTGAACGGGTCCGCCGCCCCGCCCCGCCCCGCCCCGCCCCGCCCCGCCCCACCCCACCCCGCCCTGCCCTGCCCCGCCCCGCCCCCTTTCGTACACATCGTGATTGATTAGCGTCACATTCACATTAGTTTCCCCGCTCGCCATTCTCTCTCGCGTGGCCTCCGGCCCCGGAACAAGGCGGTGCGGTGCGGTGACACCGGCATAATGCTCGCGATATTCGCAGGCATGCAGGGCGGCACACTGTTTGCAGAGCGGTGTCTGCTGCCGGAAGTGGAGAGTGGCAGCCTCCACCTCTTCCCTCTCGGCGCGTCTGTTTGCCAAGAGATCGCTGGGGGGGTCGGGCAAACGGAGACGAGACAATCACACGGCACACGCCAGTCTCGGCAGCCGGCCCGGCCGCCCGGCCGGCAGGTGTAGGCTCAAAACTGCTCAAAAATCGACAGCAAGGTCAGGCGCAGGGGCCGGGCCAGCGCGGCGGACCCTGTGCGACACAATATTTAGTGTGATTTTTTTTTCTAGATTTACGATATATTTTGTAAATTACGACTATTTTGCGAAATATATTGTAAACTTACGACAACTCAATTTTGTTCGCGATTGAATTTCAATCGATATGTAGTGCTTGTCGCTGAGCGAAGAGAAGGTAACTCCCTCCCTGCAGGGGATCAGCAGTGTACTTGGTCATGAGTCTGTTCGTCCGTCTGTCCTAGCCGGTTCTCCTCTTAGAGTACAGAAGTAATCGTAAAACGCGCTAGGGTTCAGTAATCTACTAATTTCAGCGTTATAATATTTGTCCAGACTTTTTTCTTTTGATAGAGTTTGAAATATTCAAACGTTTAATTTAAACCGAAGGGGAATTCACATCAGAAAATCTTGTACAGACTAATCGGTATTACACTGTATTACACATTATATTTGATCACTTCAGGGCATATCGTCGTGTTTTTCGGTATTACAATACGGGCATTACAGCGTAATACGTGGATCTGGTGTACAGTGTATTACAGAAGGGAATTCCCCCTCGGCTGTAGCTTCACTTCTGCAAGGTTGGCAACGAAAGGAGGTGGGGGTTAGCGCCGCCTAGCGGCTAGCGGCAGCGGCAGCGGCAGCGCGCGAAACAGCCAAGCCCGGCGTCCACCTCGACATTTTAAAAGACTTAAATTTAAAATTTATTATATTATTAATTAAAATTTAATAGTCTGTTCGTTTAAATATTAAGTTCAAAATCGTTTTAGAGTGGTGGTAGTCGCCACAGGAAGTTTCAAGTGTCGTGTGTCGTTATTTTGTAGAAGTGTGTGTTCATCTGTGGGGTAGGGAGGTTAAGTGCCTCAAGTTCTTGTCAAATTACCTTCGATTGTGTTGGATTTGAGAAATGGATTACTAAAATGACAGCCATGATCGCTTCAACTTACTTCTCAACTTATTATTTGGGTGAGTGACATAACCTAATAACATAAATAATGTTGTTTACTATTGAGTATCATACAGTTCTGTCTGGGAGACGGCAGAGTTTGGTTCCAGTAATAAAATCACATAACACCTTGATCTAAGTGAGATTTACTAAGTTTGACATTATTTCCTTATATTTGGTTAAATTTTGTTTCAAACATTTGCTCGGTTCCCCAGTGTTGTGATTTCTTAGTCAGCCGCCACAAATTACCAGCAAAATGCCAAACGGTGTCCGTAATATGGTATTGATGCTGTAGTAGAAATGTGCCCCTTATAGACATGACAAAAGAGACATTTCTTATAAAAAAAAAGTTATTCATTTATCAGTATTAAATATAAACATTTGGAGTTACAGTATACTAATGGTACATCAAGTCCAGAGTAAATATTAAAATTTTATAACCTTTAAACCCAACAAGAAAAAGAAAATAGTATGGATATTATTCGGATAAATTTAGTAGGATATTGTTCCGAACCTTTTTTGTTCTTCCCAGTGATACGAGTTCTGATCAAGCTATCTTATATGCTAAAACAAACATACTCCTTGATCCATTTTGGCTATGAATTTGAATGAGAGGAAAACAGCTCTTTAAAGGTAATGATACAGAGTAAATTTCGTTTAAAAAAATTATTAGTTTATAAAAATTTGACTCCTACAAATATTAGGGGCGATACTGTCGATTGGACTTAGGTGAGTAACGGTACTTGTAACTTAATATAACAGTTATGCTGAGAGTGTTTACACTAAATCAGTCTTTCTAAAACATACAATTATTATCAAAACCAAGTCATGTAATCATTAAAATGCTGCAGAAGTTTTGAAGGGTTTCTATTCTATTTCAAATAGCTATCAATCATTTCAACATAGATTCGCCTCATCTTTTAAAGGTCCCGAGTCATTGTGAATTGCATGTCGTCCCCAACCTCTCCTGTCTCATGCACCAATGTCTCTCCAATGGAGTATGGCTGTAGGTACACTACCTGAGCCCTTCTCCCTGCCCC
This sequence comes from Frankliniella intonsa, assembly GCA_033675135.1. Lineage (NCBI taxonomy): Eukaryota > Metazoa > Arthropoda > Insecta > Thysanoptera > Thripidae > Frankliniella > Frankliniella intonsa. The sequence continues at coordinate 4,257,336 of CM066254.1, forward strand.
CCCTCTCATTCCCGGCTCCTTCCCACTCTTCACCCACCACGCCTGCCGCCCTCCCCCCCAAAGTGCCTACCCCTTCCGTCGGACCCGGGAGGGGGTGTCACCAGGTCACCCCACAAGACAACCGCTCGTACTCCTAGTTATTTTAGGATTTATAATTGTAATTTTACAAATGCACTACGTGGGAAATTTTCCCGTAAACCTATAACTATTTTTGACAGTGTTGTGACACCCAAATCATTGACGATATCTCTCTTGTCGGCAGGACCTCTCGGAGTACAAGTGCGCGCGCGGGGAGTCGCCCGAGTTCAACCCGCACAAGCCCGTGTCCGGCGTCATCGGCGCGTCCTTCAGCGTCGTCTCCATCATGGTCGCCAACATCCTGCGTCTGTTCAAGGTGAGTCCCTGTGCGCACCAGGCTGGCCTGCCTGCGGTCCCTCAGCCCGGCCCGACCCACCCCACCCCGCCCCGCCCCGCCCCGCCCCGCCCCGCCCCGCCCCGCCCCGCCCCGCCCCGCCCCGCCCCGCCCCGCCCCGCCCCGCCCCGCCCCGCCCCGCCCCGCCCCGCCCCGCCCCGCCCCGCCCCGCAGCGTCTTCCTTTATGGCAAACGGACGCGGCTTCGCTTGCAGACGGTCGGGTCGGGGCGAAAGAGACGGCCATGGCAGGATAGCAGGGTGCAGGGTGGGGCGGGCTCCGTTTTCCTCGTACAGCAGGTGATATCTTACTTATTACAAGTTGTCTTTTTTTTTTCTTTTCGGGAAATACGAACAGTGTAGTTGTACGATAAACTATCGAAATCTGAAACATTTCAAAGTTCGGAAACTACAGTAGTGATGCGTCGTGTAATTCGCATGACTGTGTTATTCGACCTGACAGCACACATCATAACTTATATCGCGCCGCCGCCACCACCGCACGCACGCACGCACGCACGCACGCACGCACGCACGCACGCACGCACGCACGCGAGGCGAGACGCTGTTTCGTATGCAAATCATGCGTTTTACCGGCGCGAACGGTCGCGCCCCGCGTGATATGGTCGTTATTCCCTAGTTACGCCAGGTGCGCGTTTAGCTCCGCCCCGCCCCGCCCCGCCCCGCCCCGCCCCGCCCCGCCCCGCCCCGCCCCGCCCCGCCCCGCCCCGCCCCGCCCCGCCCCGCCCCTTCACGGATGACGGTCGATGATACACGCAACGCCTCGTCCGCCGTAAAATTATGCAAACTGCAGGGCGCATCGAGATGGCCAGGATGCTGTAGTTGTTGTAGCTCCCCCCCCCCCCCCCCTCCCCTCTCTGTCCTTCTGCCCAACAAATCAATGTTTCGCTTTAGTCTCCGTGTGAGAGAGAGAGAGAGAGAGAATGCATTTAATCGGCACTGCAGTGACGCACTACAGCCTAACTTCCCGCGCGAGCCTGTGCCGTGCTGGCCCGCCCCCGCCCCCGCCCCCGCCGCGCTGGGCCCTGCAGGCAGGTCCAGCCCGGCCCCTCCTGTTTTCCTGTTTGCGGCCCTGGCCGCTCTGGCTGCGGTCCGGCCCGGCCCGGCCCAGCCCTGCAGGTCTCCTGCTGCTGCTCAATGCTGTAGGGAGTATGGTAGTCCCCCGGGGGGAGGTGCGGGGCGGGGCGGGGCTGGCCAGGGGCAGTACTCACCCTTGTCTTTGTGGCTTAAAACTTGCTAGCCGTCGTGCAGCCCCCCCCCCCCCCCCCTTCTCCTCCCAGTAGGGGACCTGGCCCCCTGGCCCTGCTCGCAACGCCTGTTGTCTCCCCGCCCAACCCGTTTGTTATCAACTTGGCAGCAACCCCCACACTTTCGTCGAGACTAAGATTTCGAAATAACGCTCTTCTGGCAGCGGTTTACAATCGTCTCTCGCACGCGGGCAGGCGTAGCGGTGGATCGTAACAAAAATAAAAATACGTACAGCATTGTCCTGGATAATGATGACTTGGGTTGTCAGCGTGTTGTGCCGGTGCTGGAATTTTTTTTTTTTTTGGGTCGTGCGATGTAGCTACCTGGGGGTGCGCCTAAATAAGACACGCCCCACCGTTTTACTCCGTCTGGATTTGCTCCCCGACACCCGGCTGGGCCGTTTTGACACACTTTCCGCAAGTCGCCCGGGGCTCATCCGAGTGAACAGCACCTCCTTTGCGCGCGGAATTAGAGCTCCTCCTCGCCGCGCCGCGCCGCGCCGGCCCGGGCCGGGCCGGGCTTGGAATCGGAATGTGTTCTGAATGCGAAATGTGCGCGCCGCGGAGGGGAAAGGAAACGAAACGCCCCGGCCGGGCTCCGGTCGCTCCCGCCCCGCCCCGCCCCGCCCCGCCCCGCCCCGCCCCGCCCCGCCCCGCCCCGCCCCGCCCCGCCCTATGCATGCCCCAGCCCGAATTTTGCGATTAAGTCGCAGTTTTTTTTTTTTTTTTTTTTTTTTTTTTTTGCATTTCCCTTGCGATGAAGACCTGCAGCAAAAAACCTGTCGTATCAATACCGATATCTGATGTAAGAGAGGAGGCCGGTTATGTATTCATTGAGAAAGGCCTTGAGTTTCCGTGATGCTCTGTGTTTGCCTCGCCGCGCGTCGTCGCCTTTCGCAGCCCGATTCTCGCACCGTGATATTGTGCCATTCGCAGATGTATACCGGCCGGCTCCCGCCCCGCCCCGCCACTACCACCCCACCTGCCTCCACTGACGCACTCACGTCACGTCCCGCCGCCCCCCGCCGCCCCCTCGCCGCCCCCCGCACCGCCCCCAGCCGGCGGCGGCGCGGCGGCATCCCCTCCCCGCCCCTTTATCAGCCTTAGGGGGCTGACGGGTCACCCCTCGCCCGCCCCGCCCCGCCCCGCCCCGCCCCGCCCCGCCCCGCCCCGCCTTCCCCCTCGGGTCCAGTGTCAAGGGCCTCGCGCTCATTTGGCTGCGCTGGCAGCTCTATGGGGACTCCATAGTGCGACTGTTCTGCTGGTGACGGCGGCGGGTGGCGGTGTGGGGCGGGGCGGTGTGGGGCGGGGCGGGGTGGGCGGGGCGGGGCGGGGCGGGGCGGGGCGGGGCGGGGCGGGGCGGCCGCAGCAGAGGGATAAGTAAAAGGCTGGCGGGCGCCGGGGGGTAGCGCGGGGCGGGCGCGGGCATAAAGAGGTAAGCAGTTACGGTCGCGGAAAGTGTTTCTCATCACGGCTGTATGGCGAGGCGAGGGGCGTCGTGTTGTGGTGGAACAAATAGCAGGCCTCGGCCCGGCCCGGCCCGGCCCGGCTCCGGGATTGCGCGTCGTGCGCCTTGCCTTTCTCCTATCCCTTTAAACACTGCTCAAGTTCCTACTCTGGAAAAACAAGTGTGAGACAGCCTCACACCATTTGGTGCAAGACCAAAACGTCTCACACCATTTAGCTCGATTTTTGTGGTGAATTAAAAATGTTTGAATTTTTTCTTAAATTCACATTCTTTGTTGAAAGAGCTTTAAAACGAGCTACCATGTGATGGGTCTGAGGCTGATAGCAGACGGAAGCACCTGCCGCTTTGTTTATTTCAAATAAGGCAAAGGCCGGAGAGCAAATGATTTCAGACCCATCACATGGTAGCTCGTTTGAAAGCTCTTTCAACAAAGAATATGAATTTAAGAAAAAATTCAAACATTTTTAATTCACCACAAAAATCGAGCTAAATGGTGTGAGACGTTTTGGTCTTGCACCAAATGGTGTGAGGCTGTCTCACACTTGTTTTTCCAGAGTAAAAATGTCTGCACCAAAAAGGGCCATGTTTGTTTTTTTGCAATGATTTATTGCACTACCGTGTTCTTGATTTGGGCGCGCACCCGTGCGCTGTGGGCGGGGCGGGTCTGTCTGCTTTCTTTTAAAGAGCCGACGATCACAATTCTTTTTTTTTTTTATCTATTTATTTATTTTTCACAATATCTCACTTTCCGACCGAGAAAAGAACCAATAACTTTTGGTCCCACGGGTCGGTTGAACTTTCCAAGTTAAACCGTCGGCTAAAGTTACCCGCCACCCTGATACCCCTGCCGGCAGGGCGGCTAGGATGGGCGGTGCTCGTCCGCTGCGCTACCTGCGGAGAACAATAGGCTGATCCGGCCTGTAGCTAGAGCCGCTGGGCCTGCGCCCCGCCCGGCGCCGCTAGGGCTGCTAGCTCCAAAACCAACAGACTCCTCTGGAGTTGGGCCCGGCCCGCCCAGGCTCCCGCCCTAAAGACAAATCTTCCCTGGGAAAGGTAATCAGCGTGGAAAAGGCGGCCGCCGCGCCTCTAGGAGACTGACGTTAACTGATAAGAATTCGTCATTTATCCGCACTAATCGCCTCAGCCATCCATCAGTTTCGGTATCTCTAGAGTGCGCGCGAGGAACATAAACAGAAATATAATAAGTCCGACAGCCCGGCGCGGCGCGGCTGGACGGGGCGCTGCCTGTGTCGGTGCCGCACAGAGAACGGGCAGGATAGGATAGGATAACCTGTTAGGCTAGGCTAGGCTATAGGCTAGGCGTCCGAGCAGCGATATGGCAGCACCGTCCCAGGCAAGTGACACTCCCAAGTGACTGGGGCAAAATGCAAGGGGTGAAATAAGGAAATGAAGACCGCCGCGCCTGTATCCCTGTAATTACCTCCGCTTCCCTGCAGAGCCTGGAGGAGGCATTATAGCCCGGTGTGCCCGGCGCGTCTCGGATCCGATTCGGTTCGCGTTAGCAGTGTAGTGCCCGGGGAGACCGGGGGGAGAGCAGGAAATAAAGGAAAAGGGAATAAGGAAAAAAGGAAGCAGGCGGATGCGGCGTGCCTTAATTTTGTCGCAGCTAATTGAATGGCCGGCTTGCCCTGCTGTTTGTCGCCCTCCGATATCTGATATTATTCTGAGCGCGGCCCGGGGCCCGGAGCCGAGGCCTGCAATGCCGCTGCGCCGCCCCGGCCCGGCCCGGCCCGGCTCAAAACCCAGCTGGGTATTGAATTGCAATAGGCAATCACAATAGCAGTTACAATGAGTGTGACGCGTAATGTTCATTGCGCTGCTCTTGAGAGTCAGTGCGACTTGCTTCTCTTTTAATGTAGCAGCTCACGAAGTTCAGGTAAGAAGTGGCCTGGGAATGATTTGGGACGAATTAGTAAACCCAGGACGTTTGCGGCCGAGGCCTGGCCATGGGCGTAGCGATTCGCTTCCAAGGCATTGCAATATAGCGCGTCGGGGCGGGGCGGGGCGCGGGCAGGGGAGGGCAGGCTGTTCATTAGAGTGTCTGCCACATCTGCCACCGCCCGCCCCGCCCCGCCCCGCCCTGCCACTCCGCCCCGGGCTCGCTCCACACCCATTTCACACAGAAATATTTTGCCAGCAGCAACCCCAATACGCGCAGTCACCACGCCCTTTCCCATATTCACGCGTTATCTCTCAGAGCAAAGTCACCCGGGAAAAATAAATGTTTTCTTCCAGTCATATAAATAGGACTTTGAAGCCGCGAATAAATTCAATGTAATCAAAGCTTGAGAGTTGTTTTTCATGATGAGCACAGGATGGCTAAAACACTGTGTGTGTGTGCGCTTCATTCCAACATTGATCTGAACTTGAAAGATATTTCCCCGGGAGCGGCGTGTCCGAGTTTTCTGCCAAGTGGCTTACCGGCTTGGCGTGCGCCCCCCGGGCCCAATCTATATCCATTATCAATTTAGTTGCTCTCAGTGCGGGCCGAGAGGAGCACCGGGGGGCTCCCCGAGCCCGCAACGCTAGCGGCCCGGCCCGGCCCGGCCCCAAGCCGACGTAAGAAGGCGAGCGATGTACCATTGTACCGAAGACATACCGCCACTCATAACATCGCTCCCAAGGCGGGCATTAGGAACGCCCCCTCCCCTCCCCTCCTCCCTCCTCCCCTCCCCCTCCATCTGCTGTTTCTCCTTCTCGCACTGCGACTCGCACTTGGCCGTTCACAGGTCCCTGAGCCACTTACAGAGCCATCAGGGTGGAATGGCCCAGGCGTGCCCCCGGCCCGACCTGCCCTCGCCCCGCCCCGCCGCGCCCCGCCCGGCTGCGGACCTAAGTTAGCCACTTAGAGCAAAAGCCAGCTCTTTCTTACCGCTTAAAATAATTCCCTCACTCTACTCTCTCCTTTCCTCCCCTTTCCTTTTTGTCTACCTGAAGTTCTTCTATCACACTCCACCCTAATCAGTTAATGTTTTCGCTCGAGAAGATTATTATTGCGGTTATGGCCGCGAGGATCCTGATCACTATTTGTTGTGACTGTGACGGAAGCGTTGTTGTGGTTTTCTGAAATGGTTTTGCTATTTATAGTGAAAGAAAACAGCCATGTTTGTAATATCCTTCTGTTTCCCGGCGCCGCGCCACACACTCCTTTTGCTCTTACCAAAACTTCCTCTTTTGTGCTGTTTTTCGGCGGTGAGTTGTGTCCATAATGTGATCGGGGCATCAGTGGCACCAGACATAAATATTTTTCTTTTATCAGTCCGAGTTGGGTGCCGTAAAAAGATGAGTTGAAATGAAAGTTTCGCCGCAAGAGTCATAAACATTGGTAACCGCGCCCTGCCCCGCCGCCCCGCGGGGCTCCTGGCCCCACAGAGCACTCCGCAGGACCCCGCAGGAGCCTGCAGGAGCCCGCAGGCGTTGTTCCAACTTTGCTCTCCGCGAAGCCGTGTGCGCCCGACGGCCCGAGAAAATATAAGAAAACCGATCGGGTTCGATACACCGGAAAAAAATTGAACGATGGCTGGGATTTTTCAAACTTTTTTCTGCCTTTATTTGCTTACAAAGACGTCTGGTAAAATATTTCCAATACAACATGGTATTTTTGCTTATCATGCTGTCTGCTAAGGTTGCCTTGCCCCCTACACTTCCCCATGAACCCTTGCGCAGTCACTCTGCCGGCCGTGACGGTGGCGGCAGCTGCTTTGAGACATGTGCGCCGTGCAGCAGAGGCCCGGCCCGGCCCGGCCCGGCCCGGCTCGCGGCAACAGGCGAGATGGCCTCGCTTAACTTTCTAAGTCGCCGGTGCGGTGCCGTGCGGCTGAATGCATGAGGTTTAAGCCACTCTGCCGGTGGCTGCTCACCTGATAAGTTTCCTTCAAGTCCAGGAATCTGCCGGCCGGGCTGGGCCACAGAGAGTGTGGATTTAAACTTTCCTCGGATTTTCATCAATCTAAAGTTAGTCCAGGCGCTGTCTACTGGCCTAGTGGGTAAGAGGGAGAGCGAGAGAGAGAGAGGGCGAGAGAGAGCGAGAGAGAGCGAGAGAGAGAGAGAGAGAGAGAGAGAGAGAGAGAGAGAGAGAGAGAGAGAGAGAGAGAGAGAGAGAGAAGGGGGGTGTAGGGGGATAAGGTAGTGAGAGGAGAATCATCAGGGTCCACTCCGCAGTCCTAAAAATAAATTAGAAATTCTAAAATTAATGCCAAATAACGTTGAACAGAACCGCTTCGTTTGTTCACACATTATAACAAGGAAATAGAAAAACAAGACTAGATTTGTTTGTAGATTTGTTTATAGATTCCCCTTCGCGTGAAAAAAGAAATGGCATACGTAATCCTTTTTTAGGCGACGTGGGGACGGAAGAGCGGAGTAAACGAACGAAAATCAAGATTGGAGGGTCGCTTTAGAGGTAATTAGGGGGCTGCTGGAGGCGGCTCCGCCCCCGCTGAGAGCCGCAGCCCGGCCGAGGCGTAGGGGGAGGGCCCGGCGCGAGGTAGCCTCAGAGCAGGGAGGTATAAACCGTCCGTCCCTTCTCGCACCTTTTCTCTTTCACTTTCCACAATGGCCTTCCGATTCAGAGCCTCAAAGCGCGCCAGATGCAAACGCGCCGTTATGTCATACTCGCCAAGGCGGCAGAGGCCATGGCGCCTTACGGGCGAACGGGGTAGGCGAACCCGAAACACTGTTGCGCATTCAAAGAAACACCGGGTACATTGCAGCATAAAAAATTTACGTAAACATTATAGAAATCAACAACCAAACAACAACTAAAAAGGCGTACCATCATTAGGACTTTATGCTTAAACTGTCAACAACAAAATTTGATTGCAAAAAAAATAAAAGTAAAACTAATAATGCTTGCCATTAGAATGTAATGCTAGCAATTATTAAACATCCTTTTTTGTAGACAACTCGAGAAAATAATTGTAAAGAAAAAACAATTATCGAGTTGGGCGGGGCGGGGCGGGGCGGGGCGGGGCGGGGCGGGGCGGGGCGGGGCGGCGACCGCAGCGTCGCAGCAATTACCCTAACAAGGGTAGTCTTGCAATTAGGCGGCGGCCTCTCGGGGTGTGTTTTTTTTCCTCGTTCTCCTCTTTCTCACTTGGGGCCTCCATGAGCCGTGCTTTGTTTCTGTTTATTCACACATCTGCAGCGCATACACTCTCGGGCGAGGGACTCGCGACTCGCTCTCGTCTGAAAATCTCGTGCGCGGCGTAACTGCGACTCAAGTGGTTCATCGGGCGATGTACGGAGACTGCACCCTCTCCCTCTCTTTCATTTTTTTCCCTCACTCGCGCGAATGGGAGAGGATATGGTCTTGTCCCGACTCGCGCTCGTTCTGAAAGGCCGGCGTGCACAATACCGGCGTTGGTCTGTCCTTCCCCAGGCTGGCCAGCCAGGTCTGTAGAGACGCCCGGCCACGCCTCGCCACGCCCTGCCGTGCCAGGCTATTCAGCACCAGCCGCCGGGGCGCGTCCGAGTCGCGGCCGGGCCTCAGGTCGGTGCGGCCGCCCTGCGCACCCCGGGCTGGACCCGACTGGCGCCTCGGAAGCAGCCTTGTTTAGCGCCGCCGTGGCGCCCGCCCCGCCCCGCCCCGCCCCGCCCCGCCCCGCCCCGCCCCGCCCCGCCCCGCCCCGCCCCGCCCCGCCCCGCCCCGCCGCGCCCCTGTGCGCTGCCGCCCCGCTTTGTCGTGCAAAGCGCGGCCAGTCGGGCGGGCTGGGCTGGGATGTCAGGAGGCACAAGCAGCCAAGAAGCCAAAGCAGGCGGGGGGAGATTTCCCTTTTTGAAAGTCACGACTACATGCTTGTTGCTTGGCGGCAAGGTCCCTTCTCTTTTCTTTACTTTTTTTTCTTCTGCATAGCTCCTTGAAAAGGAGAAGGTGAAGGAGGCAAAAGCGTTAGAGTAAAGAGGTGCCCGAGAAGGAAGAAAAGAAAGCCCTGAGGCGCCGCGGCGGCAGGCCTGGGCAGGGCAGGGCAGGGCAGGGCTGCTCGGCTCCGCGGAGGAGCAACGCCAACGTGTTCGACACAATAAGCCGCACAGCGTACAGGGCGCTTGTGTTTCCCTGTAACATATCCCTGTACATATCTCTATTTGCGATACTGACTGATGCCTGCCGTGCACATTTGTTTGCCCTCTCTCACAGATCCCGCAGATCAGCTACGCCTCCACCAGTACAGAGTTGTCGGACAAGTCCCGCTTCGGCTACTTCTCGAGAGTGGTGCCCCCCGACAACTTCCAGGCGCAGGCCATGGTGGACGTGGTGTCCAGCATGGGCTGGAAGTACGTGTCCACCGTGGCTGTCGAGGGCGACTACGGCGAGCGGGTGAGTACGCGAGGCTCTGTGTGCGTGTGTGTGTGTGTGTGTGTGTGTGTGTGTGTGTTTATGAGATGAGAGGGAGACGGCGAGGGCTGGAGGGAGGGGGACAGGATCTGCGACAGGAAGCGCCATTTCCCAACCTGGATTGCTTTTTCCGCGACCAAGCGGGCTTGAAACATCGTTACAGCCTTTCTGTCTGACTTGTGTGGGACGTATGCGCACCGCAGCGGAGCGCCTGCTCAGTGCGGGGTAGGCAACGCGCCCGACACCCGTGCTGCGCGTGAGCGGACGCGGCCTACCTACAGGCGCTTGCCGCGCAGCGGAGCGCCTGCTCAGTGCGGGGTAGGCAACGCGCCCGACACCCGTGCTGCGCGTGAGCGGACGCGGCCTACCTACAGGCGCTTGCCGCGCAGCAGAGCGCCTGCTCAGTGCGGGGTAGGCAACGCGCCCGACACCCGTGCTGCGCATGAGCGGACGCGGCCTACCTACAGGCGCTTGCCGCGCAGCGGAGCGCCTGCTCAGTGCGGGGTAGGCAACGCGCCCGACACCCGTGCTGCGCGTGAGCGGACGCGGCCTACCTACAGGCGCTTGCCGCGCGCAGCTGCCGCAATCTTAACATTATTCCCTTTTCTGTTGGGAAAGAGAAACATTTCTTTTTCCTTCTCGGTGAAGTAACGCGCGTCATGGCAGGCAGCGGGAGAGGGCCGAACAAGTTGCAAGAGCTGCATTTTGCGCTGGGCGCTGCGCTCGGATGCGCTGTGTGCCTGCCTCATCAATTCTGCGGCTTTGCTGAGAGCGGCGCGCCGTTCGTTCGTGCCCGGGCGAGGCGGGGCGACGCGGGTTGGGGCGGGGCGGGGTGGGGTGGGGTGGGGTGGGGCGACCGGACAGGTACGCCAGTGCTGTGGCTCATTTGTCGCGGGTCTGCGCGTATTAGCGATCTCCCGCTATAACATACCGTGAGGCCAAATACTGCGCCTCGCCTGATGGCGCTATCTCTTTATGAACCCTCTATTTTACTTTTAGTGAGTGTGTGAGTGTCGGAGGTTGTGTTAGTGTGTGTGTGCGTGTGTGCGTGTGCGTGTTACGGCTCCTCGCCAACAAACTAACGTATAACGCACAACAAAAGCTGGGCGCGCGCGGCTGCAGAGGTTGCGTTACAGGTGGTGTGCACAAGGCCTCGGCCGGTACTTTACATCCAGTGAACTGCCGGCTCCCTATCTCGCTACGGTCCGTCACGCCCCGCCCCGCCCCGCCCCGCCCCGCCCCGCCCCGCCCCGCCCCGCCCCGCCCCGCCCCGCCCCGCCACGACCGAGCGTAACGCCGCGCTACACAAGTCTGCTGACGACACTAATGCGCTTGCGAACAAAGGCGTGCCGACTCGCGTCCAAGGGACAGGTCGTGATTTAGTCATGAGAGGGGAGAGAGAGAGAGAGAGAGAGAGAGAGAGAGAGAGAGAGAGAGAGAGAGAGAGAGAGAGGAAGGCGGGGGTGTAAGGAGGAGAGGGCGCAGTTTTCGCTACAATACACACACAACAGGATGGAGGATGCGGAAAACCGTGGAAATGGAGGGGGCTGGTGTTGGGCGGGGCGGGGCGGGGCGGGGCGGGGCGGCTGATGAAGACGCGTGGGAATTGCCGACCTGCTTGTGTCGCGCTCCCGGCGCGGCGCGGCGTGGCGTGGGGACAGGGCTCTTCCCTGTATCTGCCCTGCCCTGCCGCGCCGTGAGGTTCGACCCCGGCCTACCTCATGCCTTTTGTCATGCTAAAGCCCCCGTCTGTCCCTCCGCCTACCTGTGCCCCCATCGGGGGCCCCGTCCCGTCCCGTAAGGCTGGGGCGTGCGGGGCTCCGGGCGCGGCGAGTCCTGGAGGAATATTGGGGCGGTCGGGGCTGACCGCGCGGGGCGGGGCGGGGCGGGGCGGCCCCGGGGAGCTCTGTCGATCACAGCGCTCTCTGGTGGCCGCGGGGGCCAGCAGGCGAGCAGAGCAAGGGGACGCGGCGGGCATTCCAGGGCGCGGATTCCGGCGAGGGCCAGGAGGCGGGGCGGGGCGGAGCGGGGCGGGGCGGGGCGGGGCGCGCACGTAAACGCCGTATCGATAAATGCTACCCGGGTTATGTGCGGACGGGCGGGAGGGGTGGAGATGCTGCTCGCCGCGGGGAGATCGCCCTCTGCCGCGTGTTCCGGGTAATTTTGTTGACCCCCGCCCCCCGCCCCCTCCGTTGAGGCATCCGTTTGAACCCCTCCCTCCCGCGCTTGTGGACACTGCCGCCGACACCCCTGTAGTGGTGCGCGGGCTGACTGCACAATACACTGTGCGTGTGTGTGTGTGTGTGTGTGTGTGTGTGTGTGTGTGTGTGTGTGTGCCGAGCCGACTGGAACAGACATTGACACCACGACGCCCCAGCCCGGCCAGCTGCCCCTCAGAGGTGAGGTCCGACCGGCCAGGCCCTGCCTGCCCCGTTAGCAGGAGGACGCTGGCCTGTTTTGCATTTCATGAGGGAGGGGCCCCTGGTCCGTGGACGAGGCGCGTCGCCGTGTGGCGGGGCGGGGCGGGGCGGGGCGGGGCGGCATGACTAATGCCGACCAAGCTGTTAGTGAGAACACCTGTTCGCCTCGCCATTGCCGACACCACCTCCAGCAGGCCAACCAGCCAGCGTTCAGCCCGGTGGTGTTCGGTGGGGCGGGGTGGGGCGGGGTGGGGTGGGGCCCGGACGCGGGCTGGCTACTGGCGTCGCAATCGAGGTCGTGTCCGCCCCGCGCCGCGGGCCTGGCCAGGCCTGGGGATTGCGGGGGGCGAGGGAAAGGCGGGGGATTTCGACTCATCAATTATTCAAGCCAAGCCGCGCGAGGGCAAGAATGCACCCTTTTTTTCGATCAGCTCTCCCTTCGCAAGTATTTTTTTTGTTTTAAAGATGACAAATTTTTCCGACTGAAGCAGAGAGACGAGAGAGCAGAACTCATTGAGTCGGCCCGTTTTCGGTGAGCAGGAAATTTCACACCTTTGCGAGAGTGTGTCTGTATGAAACACACTGTCTTCACATCATTACTCTGGCGGGCTGGGCCATCACTCCGGCCCCGGGGCGGGTGAGGGGAGGGAGGGCGTCCAGCGCAGCGCCGCTGCCCTATCTGATGGCCTCCTTCTACGCGGCGCGAGCGGCGTGGCGCTAGCGGCTGCATATCCCTTATCACTGGGCTGCTGTGTTGAGAAACTTGAAGGTGTTGGGTCCAGTCCGCAGCCAACTCGGCTTGGCAGGCCTGCAGGCCCCCCTGGTGGTGCTGGTGGTGCTGGTGGTGGTGCACCGCCCCCTCCCCTAATCGCGCGAGCAGACCGCCCGCCCGGCCGCCGCGACCGCCCCGCCCCGAGGGCCCAACTTACTTGCGCACCCGATAATTTTGCGGAGGGACGCGACGGGTCCGGCGGCTCGGTGGGGTCGGTGGGAATTGCGGGAGAGGGAGGGAGAGGGAGGGAGAGAGAGGGAGAGAGAGGGAGAGAGAGGGAGAGAGAGGGAGAGAGAGAGGGAGAGAGAGAGGGAGAGAGAGAGAGAGAGAGAGAGGGAGAGAGAGGAGAGATAGAGAGAGAGAGAGAGAGAGAGAGAGAGAGAGAGAGAGAGAGAGAGAGAGAGAGAGAGAGAGAGAGCCTGTCGGGGTGATGCGCTGCGCCGGTCGCAGGCGGGTCGCAGGTGGATGCACGCGTGCTCGTGCTCTGTATATAATCCACGGCCATCTGGCGCGGTGCACGCGGCGGTGGGTGCCGTGCGGTCGAGCCGGACCCTTGGCCGCCCCGCCCCGCCCCGCCCCGCCCCGCCATGCCCCTCCACGCCCCGCCACGCCCGGGCTGCGGCCGCATTACGGGGTATAAATCTCCAACTACTCTCTTGGTCCAACTACACTGGGCGGAGCGGTGCTGGGTGTGGCGGGGCGGGGCGGGGCGGGGCGGGGCGGGGCGGGGCGGGGCGGGGCGGGGCAAGGACCAGTAGGAGGATTATGACCCTCTGGGCGGGACCGAGATAAAGGCTTGCCGGGACTGATTTGAGGCTGCACTGTCGTACGGCCGTGCGTCGTCCATCACCTCCGCCCCCTCCTCCCCTCCCCCTCCCCTTCCCCCTCCCCCTCCTCCCCTCCCCCTGCTCTTATCCCTTCATCCCCTGCTCATGTCACTCCTCCTTCCTCTTTGCTAAACTCTCGTCATCCCGGCCGCCCGCTCCGCTCGCCCTGACCGCTACACTGCCACGCACAAGGCTTCGAGAACAAGGCTTTTATGTATTTATCGGTTCCAGGAGGTTTAATATACAGTGACTCTCTCTTTTGATCAGTATCTGTGCGATAAAATACGCAGTCAGCTGCGGCTGGCTTTCATTGTGGGCTCTCTATAAGCTTTTTCCACTGCACAATATCCCATTACAAACAGCGTCCTTTCTTTAAAAAAGGGGGAGGGGGGAATTATCCCCCTTCCTTTCTTCCAGAGTACTGCTCGCCTCGGTTAAAGGTCGCGGCGGAGAAAAGTTTTGTGCAAATCTCACCAATAGACGACGCCCTGGGCGACGCCCGGCCCCTCCGCCAGCCCTCCCTCTCTCCCTCCCTCTCTCCCTCCCTCACTCACTCCCGCCTCCCGCTGCACCAGACAACAGGAAGCTGATTTTCAGTGGTGCAGAAAAGGGAGGGGTGGGGGAGGAGTGGCATCAAACTTGCCCCATCCATTTCAACTGTCCCCCCACGCTCTCCCCCCCCAGCCGGTTCCCTTCGCCACACCGCCACTCTCCGCCACCTGTCGACCTTTATGGACCAGTTGTGACCGTTGTGACGCAAGAAGAAGCTGCCGGGGTCTCATTCGCGCCAAATAACTCGATTACTCGCACTCACGGGATTACTTTTAACTGGCCAGGTCTCACTAATTTTCCTCCAGCTTCTTCTAGGGCATACCAGTGTTTTGCCAACTTCAATGTTTCCCCGGGCACTTACCTAATGTCTTCAGATGATTCGCTTCTGGTGCGCGAGGCTGAGGGACATACTTTCCCCCCGCGGGGGTGTCTCCTGTTCACCCATGGTTGGGGGCGTGTGTGTCCCTCTCGCGTTCTATGTATAGACGGGCGGCCCCCATATAGTAGGAGGGTTTCAGAAGCGGACCGAATGTCGGCAGCCCATTCTGGTCTGTGAGACGCCGCCCCGCCCACTGTCGGTCGCGTACAGTCCGGGCCAAGATTGTGCGAAACAACGTGGGCGCGGCGGGCGTTGTGTGCGGTACGCCCTGGAGCCTGGCAGGGTAGGCAGGCCGCAGAGCAGACGCGGTTGAATTCAGATCGGATGCTTTCGCAGTAACAGGCCCGCGTAAAGAGGCTGGCTGGGGAGAGGGGCCGCGTTATTGCCACGACCCTCACGGTCGGTCTGTGGCAGCCCGGCAGACCGCCGCGCCCCGCCCCGCCCCGCCCCGCCACGCCTCTCTAGGGGAATGAGGCCTGCGTACCTATCACGGCCAGCGTGATGTGAGGGGCAGGGGCACAGAATGCGCGGCGCGGCCGCCTGGAGTATCTCCGCGAGTGTCTGCGTCGGAACGCTGCTGCGGCGCACTGGCCTCGCCCCGAGGGGAGGGGGCAACCACTCGCGAAATCCTGTGTACAAACCTACGGAAATCTCGATGCAATCCTCAGAAATCTCCATGCAATCCTCGGAAATCTCCATGAAATCCTTGGAAATCTAACTGAGCAATCTCATGAAATCTCATTGGAATCTTGTGGAATCTCATGAAATCTGAGATAAATCTTGTGAAATCTCTTGAAATCTGAGATAAATCCCTCAAAATCTGAGAGAAATCTTGTGCCATCAGTAGAAATCCCGTGTGCACTATAGGATGGGGGGTGTTTGCCCCCTCGCCTCGCTCCTCTCCAGAGCTGTTTCTCTCGGACACGTATGCCACGCCGCCAAGTCAACTCCCGAGCACTCGCAGTGAGCATTCTTGGTCCCGATCCGGTCCCGATGGTGATGCGTCACCAGAGAAATTATTTCCCGATGCGCAGGGGGCGGCGGAGTGTCTCTGCACGACGGTCTGTCGTTGCATTCGCTTTAAGTGAACTAGGTCATACGGCAAGCCGTATCCCTGACCCTGCTGGGGGCGGGGGCGGGCGGGGCCCAGTGCCTCGCAGGGGTAGGGGCTGCGTTTGTCAGAATGGAAGGGAGCCTGATATGATGGAGAGGGGCGCAGTGCATCTCGTCGAAGCAGTCAGCGGCAGTAACAGCTCAATTATTATCGCTGCAGTGAGAGCCTGGCGCCCCGAGCTGCGAGATATATCGAAATAACGAATACGACCTGAGCAGCAGGGCGCGGACATGCAAGGGCAAAAGTCTAAAAGCTTTTCGGTCCTCGTGAAAAATGTATTTTTTCTTTTTATTCTCGTTTTCTTGTTTGTTTGTTTGTTTGTGCACGCGCGCTTTTTATTTAGACGGTAAAGTGGAATATCACTTTGGGCGGGCGGGGCGGCGGGCCGCGCGACATGCACGGGGCGGGGCGGGGCGGGGCGGGGCGGGGCGTGCCCGTGCTATCTGCGATGCTAATCTCGGAGGACATACATACCCCCGGGTGAGAGCCAGCGCTGTCCGGTCCCGCCCCGCCCCGCCCCGCGCCCGCCCCGCGCCCGCCCCGCGCCCGCCCCGCGCCAGGTATACGGCGCCATCAGCACCGCCGTAAACTTATTCCAACAAAAGAAAACAAACTGGCGGCGAAAACGAATAGCACGGCGTGGTGGGCGTGACGTCACGTGACGTCACGTGACGTAAGTCACGCCCGGCCCCCAGGACTCTAGTGCACTGATGTGCGTCGATAGCCTGCAGGGCTGGAGGTGTCGCGCCCCGCCCCGCCCACACACGTCACGGCCCCGCCCCGCCCCGCCCCGCCGGGCAACGCGCCGGCCATCAGGGAGGCTGTGCGTGTTTCAAACGCATCCGTACTCACAAGAAAACCTCCCCCTCCCCGCCTGCCTCCGCCCTCGCACCTCGGAGAACGAAGAAAAACGGCAAGCGACCTCTTACTGCCCGCACGGCCGGTCCATGTGGGACGGGACGCGCCCAGCGATGCTGTATTTGCAGACCCTTGAAAAACATTTCAACCTATAGCAGCAACAACGGGGGGGAAAAAATCGCCCCCCTCTTTTACGATACACGGGTGTGTAACAGACTGTCTCTTGAGACTTCTTGCGAAACTTTCCCCGACGGGTTCCTTTCTCTCACCCGCCGCTGTGCCGCGCGCTGTGTGTTTGCAGGGCATCCAGTCGTTCGTGCAGCTCGCCAGCCTGAACGGGATTTGCGTGGGCGTCTCGGAGCTGATCCACCGCAAGGCCATCCCCGAGGAGTACGACCGGGTGGTGCTGCGCCTCTCGCAGCGGCCCAAGGCGCGGGTGGTGGTCATGTTCGTGGACGAGGACAACGTCAGGTGAGTCAGTGAGTGAGTGAGTGAGTGAGTGAGTGAGTGAGTGAGTGGGTGAGTCGGTGAGTAGGGTGAACCACATTGAAACGGGAAGGGCATAAATTAGAACTCTCTGCCCGGCAAAAAAAAAGTATTCCTTAAAAAATAAAATTCACTACGCGCACATATTTTTTACTATAAAAATAAGCTCTCTTTCTAAGACGGTAAAAAGCTAAAAATTATCCATTTTGAGCCCTTTTTTTTTTTACTATGTTGATGGTATGTAGGGCGAGCGCGACGGCACGGCACGACGGGAAAAATCGAGCCGTATATTTTACTGAATCGCGTTAAAGTAAGTGTATATATCCTGTCTGCACCCGATCGTCGAAATGCGTTAGGGCCGTGCTTTCCTTCAATGCCCCGTAAATCAGGCAAAGAGAGACTGGCGAGTGGCAGGGGTTCGGGAGGGGGGGGGGAGCGGGGAGGGGAGGTAGACAGGGGAGTTATTTCTCTTCCCGCGGACAAAGAGGGCAGTCATGTGGTGGTAGTTTGGCTTAACGAACAAGCAGGGTAGGGAGAGAGAAGAAACGTTAGTGCAGGTCGGTTGTACCTTATCCCTGCACTGGGTAGGCACGTATTATAAGCCCTTTCTAGGTTACTCGGCCCCGCCCGCCCGGACTCGCCCGCCCCACCAAATCCCCACCCCCACCCCCGGCGCAACTTTGGGCGGGCCTGTGCATGCCTGGGCTGCTGCTGGCCTAGGCCTAGCGGGATCCAGACCCGCCAAAGTGGCTCGCCAAATTTTGTGCAGGCTGGTTGAGGGGAGTGGCGGCGCAAAGCCGGCTCCGTATCCACTTACACGTACGGTATGTCACGATACGAGCCTCAAATCTGCCCTGAAAGTTACTTCCCTCTCCCGTCTCATCTATCTCGCGCTCGAGATCTCCCACAATCTTCTCCGTCGCCCGCCCCGCTAGCCCCGCCCCGCCTCTCTCTCGCTCTCTATCCCTCCGGCTCACTACTTCCCCAACTCTCTCGCCCCGCCCCGCCCCACCCCGCCCCACCGCGGCGCTCGCCCTTTTCCTAGGCTTTTCGCGGTAACAGAAATAACCCTCCTGCAACTGAGCACAGCGGGACATCTGATCGTGTCGATAAAAAAGGAGAAAAAAAAAAAAGGTTAAGGTTAAATGGTCTGCTCTCGTTCCCTCTTTCCTGTTTTATTTTACTTCTCTCTCCCTCTCTCTGCATCTCTGCACAACTGTCCAACAGCTGTACACTGTAATCGAATGGAAAGCTCGGGATGACTCCCCGACCCCATCCCCGCGGCCCTGGTCCTCCGGGCCGATTTGTATTCCCCCACCCCGCCCCGCCCCACCCCGCCCCGCCCCACCCCGCCCCTGCGGGATGCCTGCCAGGCAGCACTAAAGCCGCATTTAAATGGCAGCGGGCAACACGCGCCTCGAATAAAGTAAGGAAACATTTTGCCAATTTGCGTTAGAGGGGCGGGCCGGGCAGCGTTGTGCCGCGGCCTTGTGCCCCAGTAGGAGGCGGGCGGGCGGGGCGGGGCGGGGCGGGGCGGGGCAGCACCTGGGGCTTTTAGCCCTGCCTGCCGGGCCCGCCATGCCGCGGCTGATGCGGCCGGGGCCGGGCCGGGCGTCATGAATTGAGTATGCCCTGTAAATGGGACTGCGGTAATTTCAGCGCTCCGCCCGCCGTCACGACACGCCGCGCCGCGCGGCACGACGTCTGGGCCGCGACCAGCAGGAGGGACTGCATGCGCGTTTGGTGGTCCCGCCCCGCCCCGCCCCGCCCCCCCGCCCCGCCCCGCGGTCACAGTCAAGTAGTGCCTTGCCGGCCGGCGGGCCCTGTAATGAGGCGGCTGAACCGCTCCGTTTGTGCCGCTCGCGGAGCCGGGCCGGGCCGGGCCGTGCACTCTTAAATCTTTACAAAGAAAAAAGATGATTTTTTCTTGTAATACAAAGAAAACTGTGCTGTTGTAATACAAAGGGCTAATTGTTTTTGTAATACAAAGAAAAATCTTTGTAACTCAAAGAAATATCTTTGTAATACAAAGGTCGAGCTTTGTAATACAAAGGATTTTCCTTTATATTACAACAGCACAGGTTTCTTCGTATTATACGAAAAAATTCCTTGTAGAAGGTTTAGAGTGTGCCGTGCCGCGCCATGCCGCGCCGTGCCGGGCCGTGCCGCGCCGTGCCGCGCCGTGCCGCGCCGTGCCGCGCCGTGCCGCGCCGTGCCGTGCCGTGCCGCGCCGTGCCGTGCCGTGCCGTGCCGTGCGGCGGTCGGCTGGGCGCACGCGGCCGGGGGCCGGGCACGGGCTCAATAACAACGCTCGACCGGCACGGCACGGCACGGCACGGCCTCGCCTTTCTTCGGACCGCGATGGGAATTCCCGGCAAAACCGACATGAGCCCCGCCCGAACGCAAGGGAAAGAGAGAATATGGAATGAGAGAGGAAGGAACGGCCCACGGATAGCACAGTGCTACCGCGGCGGGCACACGGCCGCATTACTAAACTGTTTTCGCAATAAAACTTTGCATGTGTGGAGACAGACTTGTTGTCTATGGAGACTTTATCTCACGCTCACGCGCGATTATTTACAGACGATTTCAAATTATATCAGGGATGCTTCGCAGGTGCTTCGCAATTATACTTTCCGCGGAAAAAAATAATTTTTTCAATTTTTTATTATTTTTGACAGGTTTCCTAATGGCTTGTATTTTTCTGCCCGACCCCAGGAAGCTGCTGGCCGCGACGATCCGGGCCAACCTCACCAACCACTTCCTGTACGTGGCCTCAGACTCGTGGGGCGCCAAGAACTACCCGGTCAAGGGCCAGGAGAATGCGGCCGAGGGCGCCATCACCATCCTGCCCAAGAAGACCAACATTCTCGGTGAGTTTGTGGCGCGGGGCGTAGCGGGGCGTAGCGGGGCGTAGCGGGGCGTAGCGGGGCGTAGCGGGGCGTAGCGCTGCCGCTGCGCGCGCCTGTTTGCTGCTGCAGCGCTGCCCCGCCCGGCGGGCCGTGAGCTCTGCAGTGGCAACTCTTTTACCTCCACCGCGCCGCCGCGCCCGCAAAGTGCGTGGGGGGGGAGTTTGTCGGAGTTGTTATTTAGGACCGAGTCGGCTACGTTTTTTGTCGGCCAGTGGAGGTTTTAATTCTCTTTGTCAGCCTTTAGCCCCCCGGTTTAATCGTGCGTATGTGCGTTGTCTCGTTTGCTGCTGAAATATTTCGTCAAACGCTGTGTGGATTTCGACCGACCCGCGACTCTGTGTCACTTTTTTAGTTTCTTTTTTATTTCACCTCTTTTGATGCCAGGGGCAAACGGTACATAAAGTATCAGTCGTACCCTTTCATCTGGCGTAAAGTGACATCATCGGTGGATCGGAGGGCAATGTCAATACAACGTAGAATTGAATATGAGGCCTCGCGGCCCGGCCCGGCCCGGTTGTTTCCAAATGCTCATGAAATCGTTGATACTACCGTTTTGTTCGGCTGGAATCATTGAATGCGGTAGCAAACCAATATCCCAATAGACAGTATGGACGAACGAGTGAGCGCCGCCGTAGCCTGATGAATGAATTCATGTCTTTAATGGCGCGCGCCGCGCTGCAGTCGGTACGGGAGTGCCCCCCGGTGGGGCCGGGCCGCCGGGAGGGAGGGGGTGAGCGCCCGGGGGGAGGGGGGGGGAAGGTGGGATTGCTTTGCCGCTCGGCTGCCCCGAACACGAGGACGCTGCGGGGGAGGAGGCATGCGGGCGGGGTGGATTATAAGGCGATATTGCTCGGGGTAGTGCCCAGCCCAGGGCCCGGGGCCCGGCGGGCGGGCGGCACACGTGAGGTACGTCAACTACATGATGAGCGTTTCACATGTGTGAAAATGTACACTCTTATTTTGTACAGGGTATGCAGAGTCTCGCCATAGGCAAATGAAACCGAGCAAACAACCCGAGTGAAAGACAAGCTGCGGCCGGGCCCCGCTCGTGTGCATGGTAGGTAAATCTGTTTCCTGGCACTGTTATTCAATTCCTGTGACGTCACATTCGTTTAACTGTAAAAGCTGTCACATTCGTTATAATATGGTGTCACATTTGTTGTAATGTGAATCGACAGGGAAAGCGCCGTAAATTCGGCAGTCACATTCAAAGGAATGTGACACTTACATCCAAACGAATGTGACGGTTTTTTCAGTGAAAAGAATGTGACGTCACATGAATCGAATAACAGTGGGGACCTCCCAGGAAAGTAGGTAGTTTTCCAATACTTTTCCTGGAAATACCAGTACTTTTCCTGGAAATAACCAGGAACTTTTCTGCAAAACTACCTACTTTCCTTGGAGGAAACAGATTTACCGTGTGCGTGGATCTGGGCGTGCCGTCCCTTATTTGTCGGCTCGGCCTTCCCTTCCGGGTCTGGGCCGGGCCGGGCCGGGCCGGGCCGCCTCCTCGCTCCAGCCCCAGCTGTGTGTGTGTGTATCAAGCGCTTTCTAATTACGTCAGCAGTTTTTTCCCGCCCCCTCAGTTCCCCTCTCGTTCCGCCCCGTCACGGCGCGCCCAGCGTCTCTCGCGGCCGGTCCAGGAAGCTTCTGTGCCGTCACGGTGCACCACGTCTTTAAAAACCTCGCGCGCTAAATGTGCGCTCGGAATATTGCATTTTATATAAAACAAGTTCAGAGTTGTGTTCCGTATTCTGGCAGAGCATCTTGGCCGCGCGCGCGTCCACCACAAAGGCCTTCCCCCTCAGCCGCCGCCACCGGGCAGCAGTCCGCAGCCAGAGAGAGAGAGAGGGGGCGCCGGCGGCGCTCGGGGCGTTTGGTCCATTTCACTCGCAGATCCCTGCGGCCGAATGATGCTTGCGTAAGATTTAACCTTTAACGCCGTTGTCACTCGGCCCGCCGCGCGAGGCCCCGCCCCGCCCCGCCCCGCCCCGCCCCGCCCCGCCCCGCCCCGCCCCGCCCCGGGGGCCGGAGCTTGCGTGTAATTAATTTACCCTGATAAAGAGGCGCTGGATCCTCCCCCTACCCTCTGCCCCCCTCTTCCTCTTCCCCTCTGCCTCCCTTCTTCCCCGTCCCCCCTCCTTCGCACATTAGGTTTTGGACCCTCGGCGGGACGGGTCGGGACGGGACGGGGTGGGGAAGCGAACCGGCGCGACCCCGGGGAGAAAAATAATTTGCTGTTCCGTTTTGTTTCGTCCCGGCGCAGCCTCCCCCGTCCACCCCGTGCTGGTGATGGGGGTGGCGGGCGCGGGGGCGTGTGGATGAAATCGCCCCGCCCCGCCCCGCCCCGCCCCGCCCCGCCCCGCCCCGCGGAGCCGGCTGACGATGTGCCGTGCAGGCTGGTCCACCCGCCCCGGCGCGCCGCGCCGCACGTGTAAGTAGGCAACCCATTCAGCTCAGCTGAAGTAGAACGAGTTGCCTAATTACACGTACGCCGGGGAAAGTGGGACGCCCTCTTCAAGCGTCAGGTGGTGTTCTTTTTTTGGCAGTGTCGTACTCTTCCTGCCGGCCTGGTGCCTGGTGCCTCTTTTACTCCCGTGAGCAGCCGGCCTGCTCCGCAGCGACGCGCCCCCGCCCCGCCCCGCCCCGCCCCGCCCCGCCCCGCCCCGCGATGGCTGCTGATACATTGTGTTGACACGGGCGGGCTGGGCTGGGCGCGGCGCGGCGCCGGCCGGGCTGATGTACACACGCACGCACGCACGGCTAGCGGCATTACCAAGTCTAATGGGGTTGATATTCGAAATTAAAATATTATCCCCAGCCGAGGTTCGGGCGGTGACAGCAGCGCAGTGCGCCTATAAGCCCCCCGACAGGCGGCATAGCAGCAGCCCCAACACTTTTGTACCCCCTTCGCGCAGAGTTTTAAGCGAGTGAAAGCAGATTCAGGTATATTGTCACTCCGTGCTCCCAGTGCTCCCCGCCGTGCTTCCGTGCTCCCCGCCGTGGTCTTCACGGAAGCTCTAGCACCCCCACTCTCTCGACGCCACTCTCCGGCTCTGCGCCGCCGTACCA
The DNA here is from genome assembly GCA_033675135.1 of Frankliniella intonsa. NCBI lineage: Eukaryota > Metazoa > Arthropoda > Insecta > Thysanoptera > Thripidae > Frankliniella > Frankliniella intonsa. Next base: position 4,280,229 of record CM066254.1, read on the forward strand.
TTTTTCCCCTTTTATGGAATTTTTGATTCACTATGCTGACGCAGGTGATGTAGTGGATGAAAAATTCAGCCGTCGCAACACCATCTCTATCAAGACCTTTTCCCTTCGCTCGGCTTATCCTCAACGAAGATACCCCTGCATGGCTAGGCACCCTGCTCTCATGGCAGGGTGAGCACAAGTTTGTTGTGTTAGTATAATAAGTGAGTCTCGCGGAGTTTTCTTGCCATTCGTTTAAGGTGGGCGGCTTTTTTAGCATCGCTTAGTTTAAGCTAGTATCGTCGTGAATGGAGAAGGGGGCGTCTCTTAAATTTCTGAATCTGACGTGGCACTATCCCGGCCTCTTTTCTTCATTTCTTTTCCTCACTGTACCCGCGGTATTTTTGCGCGCGCTGTCTCTCTCTCCCTCCCTCTCGCTCTTCATCAATCTGTCTCTCTCTCTCTCTCTCTCTCTCTCTCTCTCTCTCTCTCTCTCTCTCTCTCTCTCTCTCTCTCTCTCGCTCTCTCGCTCTCTCGCTCTCTCGCTCTCTCGCTCTCTCTCTCTCTCTCTCTCTCTCTCTCTCTCTCTCTCTCCCCCTCCCTCTCTCTCCCCTCGCCCCCTATGTTCCCCAACCTTCTTTTACCGCCTTCTCTCCTTACTTTTTTTCTATTTCCGTCTGACTCGAGTCAAACAATCAAATTACGATGACACTCCGCAAAATGGCGTGCCATCAGGGATCCTTTTGTAACGCGCATAGGACGAGATGTTTGTGCTTGATGCTGGCCTGCTCTGAAAACGCCCCTTACAGAGCGGGGGTTACAAGTGATAGAGGGAGGGAGGGAGGGAGGGACAAGCGGTCACGGGTGCAATGGAGGCAAATTTATGTTGGCCTTCTCTTCTCTGGTCAAATTGCTGCGCAACCCAAGGATCACTGTCGCATTTTGCGCAACGTTTTTTTCTGAATTTAAGTGAAAATGAAAGCGGGCCAAGGATGAGAAAATAAAGAATATGCGTATAAGAATTGCATGGATATAAATAGTGTCACCGTCCATTTTTTCTTGCCATTTTTAAAATAAAAAAACTATTTCCACCGTTTTATGTTGAAATTAAATGACCGCAGCCCATCTTCATGGAGGCCTTGCTTGCTCTGCAAAGAGAGGGGGGAAAAGCGGAGTCTCTCGAATTTCCCGCCTTCTTTTCTACTTGCTTTCTCCTGGAGTGGCGGGCGCATTCCTTGGTAATGGAATTGGTATTGGTGGTGAGGGCCTTGCTCGCTGCGGCATCCTCGAACTGTGATCAACACGCGATGGTATTTTTGTTTTCTTCCTATTTCTTTCTGCTCGAAATTGTGAGTTCAACCCCCGCTGTAAACGGGCCTCCCGAACCACAGCCTCACGTGCACTATCTGGGTCAAGTGCACGATTTCCATTTGTACTTTTTCAGTATTGTCAAATTATATGTGGATCATGCTCTGCATAAGCTCACCACGTGTGTGTTATAGAATAGTATTTTCTTCGGCCGTACTTCTGAAAACGAAGTATTAATTTTTTTTTGAAACCAGGCCTCTCCTCCTTAATATGTAACGACTTACAGTTTTACAGTGTACAGAGCGCACCCAAGCTTTTACAAGCGCTAACGCAAACGCGCACAATCCTGACGCGTGAAGCTCGTGCCACCACACTCATTAGCCCACCTTGCTCAGGGGCTTAAAACAGCACCCCCTCTTTAATTACCACCCCCTCTATTCTGTTCGATGCGGCGCGCCGCGAACATGCCTCCCACAGGCCCCCGCCTCTACATAAATCAATTTATTTAACCAGTCAATGATTCTCTCTGTCTCTCTTCCTCGGCCAGCTCTCACCTTTCTACGCCCCCCCCCCCTTTCTCTCTCTCTCTCTCTCTCTCTCTCTCTCTCTCTCTCTCTCTCTCTCTCTCTCTCTCTCTCTCTCTTTCTCTCGCTCTTTCTCGCTCTCTCTCTTTCTGGCTTCCACCGGCCTGATGGTGAAATGGAAGTGGATCCTCTGACCCCTGTCCACTTCCCCTCCACTATGAAAAATATGTTTGTAGATGTACGATATATTTTGTAATTTGCTATTTACAAAATATGTCGTACTTGTACAATCTCCTACTCTTGCTCGTTATTCGGTTCTAAGTCGATACGCAGTGCTCGTAAATTTACAATCTTGAATTGTTATTGTACGACACATATCATGGAAAATTTTCCTGTGCCCCGTGCGCCTATTTCTAACAGTGTCCGGTCTATCGGAGGCTGTGAAGAGGGAGGCAAAAATGTCTTTTGTTGACTGGCCGAGCGTCTCGTCGTGGAGCCAGGGCGGCCGGCCAGAGCAGCGACGGCGTGCACGTATCCAACGTACGTGACGCCGTCCAAGTTTAGTTGGATGTTGCCGCCCAATCACTGCGCCGGCCTGCGCCGGCCTGCTGCCCCAACCCAACAGAGTTGCGGCCCCGCCCCTCCTAGTGTCCCTAATTGCCGAGGGCCTCATGGTCTCCATCGTCTTGGATTGGAGCTTGTCCCCCCAAAACTTGTAAAGCATTTTGCAAACATCGTATCCGCTTTTTAGCTTTCTAGTGTGCCTCCTGAAATGATTTTGAGCCCAGTGTTGCCACACCCAGCACACACGATACACCGCGGCACTTGGGCTCTGCAACAACAAGACTTTTCCACCCGGCCCGGCCACTCTGCGGCGGCAGATTCGTCACGTCTTTATGGCCCGGGCTGCCTGCCTGCCTGCCTGCCTGCTTGGCCCTTTCTCTCGAGTGTTTCGGCGCGCCCGGCTCGGCCCGGGACGGGATCCGGAAGGAGGGTAAACTGACCGCAAAGCGCGGCGCGGCGGCGCGTGGTGGGGCCGGGCCGGACCGGACCGGCCATACTGTTGACGCTTCCCACACCATAAAGATACACACTTTCTACTCGGACAGAGCAAATCTTGTCGACACCCTACCGCTCTTCCATTTTGCCATTCCGCCTTCTTGTCCAGGACTACACTCTTAACTTCTTACAAAGAAAATTCTTGTATTACAAAGAATTCTGTGCAACCGTAATACAAAGACAAATTTTCTTTGTCCTACAAAGAAAAATCTTTGTAATACAAAGCAAAAATTCTTGTAGTACAAGAAAATTTTCTGTATATTACGGTTGCATAGAATTCTTTGTACTATACGAAAAAATTCTTTGTAAGAAGTTAAGAGTGTAGTTCTGTTTTTCGCCGTGTTAAAGATTGGGGGGCATTATATTTTCTTGTTTTGTCTCTGCGACTTTGTCTGTTGCCCTCGTACACTGGTAACCCTGAGAGCAAACAGCGCACACTCTACCGGCACCAGAGTCGGACCGGTAGGGGTCCGAGAGTACACTGTCCTCTGTTTATTGAAAGCGATTCCTGATTTCAGTAGCGTAGGCTTGAGAGGCACGTTTCAGGCGTTTGTCTTGCATGTTGTTGAAATACGTACCGAAAGCACTTCTTTGGCCGGAGGAGGAAAGAAGTGCGCTGGAATAGCGGGGAAGGGGAAAGCGAACGCGCGTTATTTTTTCCCATGTGTCGAGAGGAACTCTCTCTTCCTCCTCCTCCACTCTAGCCGACACCCGGCGCTATATATCTGAGGATAGGAATGGTTAAGTCCTGTGACAGTTCTAGACCGGGCTGCTGATGCCGGGCGGGCGGGGCGCGGGGGAGCGGCGCGGCGCGGCGTCCATCTATCCCACGCTATTCTTAGAGACGGTCATAAAAGGGAATCGGAACGTCCCCACCGCAGACTTCTCATGGGATCATCGACGGGTTCCCCTTCCCGCATCGCATGGGGTTCAGGGCTGCAGACAGTATACGAGGGGGGGGGGGGGGGGGGCTGAGAACTCCATTGACAAGCAGTGCTAGAACTTGGCGGCACACTGGAAGAACAAACGTGACGTGCGTCGCGTCAATTGGTGTGACCACTTTTGGTCACACCACGTAATGCGACCTAAATTTACGTCACACCATGTGATGCGACGCAAGTGCCAGGGTATACGGCATTTCACATAGGAGGTCACATCACAAACGTGACCAAAACTACGGTCTCACCACCTGATGCGACCTCTCCAGGGGTCGCACTACTTGCGAGTGTGTCGCACGTCACATTAGTTTTTCCAGTGTAGGAACATTATTATTATTATTATTATTATTATTATTATTATTATTATTATTATTATTTGCAATTCTATTTGTGCCATCAGTTGGCGTGGTGGATCATCCTGCTCTGGATTCCATTAGACGCTGCAGGATTATCACGTGGTTTATGCATGCACAAACTTTGAGTGCCCAGCCCCCTGAATGAATAGCCCCCTCCCTCTCTCTCTCTCTCCCGCATTATTTTCACTTTGTAGGCCGGGCCAGCTGGGCGAGGGTGTTTGAGGTCTCCGTGACCCGCGCCTAGTTCCGCACTCGGCCTAACCGGAGACAGACTCTGCTTCGCGCCGCAGGATTTTCGCTAGGGTTGCGAGGCGCGGCTGGCTGGTGGGGCGGGTAGGCCCGGCCGGACGAACGCCTTTTATTTATTTTTCGGAAAAAGAAAAAACAGAAACCTTTCCCGCTTTCTGGACCGACTTTTTCGCTGCTCCATGCCGCGCCGTGTCCCTCCCGGCCGTGATCCCCTTATTGCCGCAGCCGGCCACCGCACCGCACCGCGCTAAATGACAAGAAGCTTTTTTTCTTAAGTATTTTTTCTCGTGGTTTTGTCGCGGCAGCCAGCGCCCCCTTGAGCGCTTGTGCGTGAAGGCAGTGTGTGTGCGCGGCGGTAGCCTCACAACAACATGCTTTTTCTCTATGTTTTGAATGCGCACTTTAAAACGCCTGCCACGGGGGATTGGGATGCAGACCCGCGAGAAGCGACTTGCTCAGCCCAGCCCTGCCCAGCTGCCCCGGGCCGCTGCGCTGCGGCGCGCCACGCCTGCTCCAACAGCAGCTTGTCCTTTTTGCTTCAATACCATGATGGTCGGGATTTGTTTCGAATATCGAGCGTTTCAGAGCAGAGCCGGGGGGGGGGGGGGGGGGGGGGTCTCTCCGCCGGGCCGGGCCCCGGCATGCACGCTGCTGCACAACTTGTTTTATTTAATCCTAACCAACTGAACCGGATCGCTGACCGCTGGGCTGGGCCGGGCCGGGGGCGGCTCGGGGCGGCAGCTTCCCCGTTTGCTTTTGTGCCGCTTGTATTGTATCACAAAGAGGCCCCAGCCCAGCAGCGCGACATTTAGTCCGCCGCACATCTTGCACGGACAGCAAAGCGCTCCCGCTCAAAGTCTGGCAGGCTCGTTGTTGTGACCCAGAGTCTTCTGTCCTATGAAAATTATTTTATATATCAAGCCCAGATATTCGAGGATCTCTCTTGAAGTTTAGCACGGCGACGAGCTGGTCTGATAAGAACATTGTCTTTATCTATCCTGTTCTCCTTTTTCAGCCCCACCGTACTTGGCAATCTCTTTGCTCCAGCGCTTCTCTCTCTCTCTCTCTCTCTCTCTCTCTCTCTCTCTCTCTCTCTCTCTCTCTCTCTCCCTCTCTCTCTCTCTCTCTCTCTCTCTCTCTCTCTCTCTCTCTCTCTCTCTCTCTCTCCTCTCTCTCTCTCTCTTTCTCTCTTTCTCTCTCTCTCTCTCGCTCTGCACCTCGGCTAACTCGCTCTGTACCTCGGCTAACTCGCTCTGCACCTCGGCTAACTCGCTCTCATGTTGTCGCAGAGTTCGACACGTACTACAAGTCGCTGCGGCCCAACGTGACGGAGTGCCGCTCGCTCCGGCGCAACGAGCTCCGCCCGGAGGATCCGACGCTGCGAGTCAACTGCCGCAACATCTGGTTCCGGGAGTTCTGGGAGCAGCACCACAGCTGCACGTTCGAGCCGAGCCGCGCGCAGGCGGGCGCGCAGGCGGGCGCGCAGGCGGGCGCGCAGCCGGGCGCCGCCAACGGCAACGGCAGGAGGCTGTGCACCGGCAAGGAGAGCCTGCGCGCCTACGAGCAGGAGGGCCTCGTGCCCTTCGTCGGTAAGTCTAACGCAGTACGTAGTAGTAGGCCTACACTGTTGAACCGAATTGTCATGTGACGATAAATATTGCCATGAATACTCTGTCACAAGAGCTGTGATGAAATAGTCGCCACATGACATACGTTTCGTCACTTGACATGAATCTTTCGTCACACTGTGATGAACCATTTGTCATATGTGACGAACCTTTCTAAAGTAAAATTTAGCCCTGACTTTGTCGTAATGTGACGACTTCAAATTTGACTGTGTAGTAGGGATGAAAATGCCCGGAAAGTTTCCGGAAAAATTGGAAAAAAACACTGTTTTTTTCGGTTTTTTTCTCTAGCCTCGGAAAAATTGGAAAGATTCATCCTGCAAAATAGGCAAAAAGCACGACTTTTCGCCTGGGAAATGAGCAAAAGCATATCTTCATCACTATGTGAAGACGCTTATCAGTGTACTCATACTATTTATACCCTGTTACGTTTCCTTCTCGTGCGTTTTTTGCGATTCCAGTTGGTTATCTAGAGTTGCCAGTGGAAGTAAAGACCTGATGAAATACGAAAGTAGTGGCTTTATGTTCATATTCCACTATAGGACTTAAAAACAGATTTTTAAAATTTTTCCGGTATTTTTCCGTTTTTTTCCAATTTTTCCAGTTTTTTTCCGACACATTGAAAGTTTCCGGAAAATTTCCATCTCTACTGTGTAGTCAAGTGCCGAAATGAGTGGACACATTCGCTCAGGCGGTAGACTTTCGCGTGGCGCGTTGTAGTAAGAACGCCGGGTGCGTATTATCCTGAATAGCCGAGCCGCTCTCGTTTGTTTCTCTGGAGCGTTTACTTTGATAGGGGCCGGCTCACATAAGCGGGGCGGGGCCAGGCGGGGTGGGACCTCGTCACACCGCCGTCACACCGCCGTCACACCGCCGTCACACCGTCCCGCCCGCCAGAGCCCTGGACGCCCCCGGGCCGGGGGCACCCCTTCCTCACGATGTTATCAGCGGAGCGTACCGTGATTTTCTCGCGCAAAGCGTCGCCAGGGCTGCTACAGAATAAGAGGGAGCAGAGGGGGAAAATAAAAAGAGGGGAGAGGAGAAGAGTGGTGTGGGAGTGAGGGCGCACGAGTCGTTAGTGAAATCGAGCCTAAACCAGTTGCATCGAGGAGAGGAAAGAAACACTCAGCGATACAACACAATTGGCGAGAGAGTTTGTTTTGCGCGCTTCCGCCAGCCGCGCCCCCGCGTCCCGCAGCCCCCGGGAAAGACACTCAGGAAGACAGGGAGAGAAAGGGAGAGTGAGAGAGAGAGAGAGAGAGAGAGAGAGAGGACGCATCCCGCAGGTCGGTCCGCCGCCATTAAAACTTATCGGCGCCGGCTCCAGTCGGCCCTGCTCGGAGGGGGCGCTGCCGGGCGCTGCTGCGCGCCGCTCGAAAAGACGGAAGTAACCCTTAACTGCTACAGTTTCCCTCCCTCCCCCCTCCCCCCGCGCACATGCTACTGTTAAGACTTTCCTTTCGTTTGCCTTTCCGTCTAATCCTTATTTTCTTTTGTTTTGTTACCCGCGCCGACGCGCCTCGAACCCGCCCAGCAGCTTCGCCTTGGTGCGGCCCTCGTCCCAATCTGGCCCCCTCGTATTGTCATGGCCGGCCGGGGCGGGGCGGGGCGGGGCGGGGCGGGGCGGAGCGGGGCGCTGGTAGGCAGGTGGCGCACCAGCAGAGAAAATGACTGGTTTTATTTATTGAGACGTATCGTTTGTACCCTGTGCTCCGTTGTATGTTCTTTAGTAGAAGCGTATATATTTATTTACGTGCAGGCTGTGGTGGTTTATATGATGGAGAAATGTTGCGTAGCGAAAGAGAGAGGGGGATAAAGAGAGAGAGAGAGAGGGGTGGGGAGTGTGTTTGTGTTTGCGTCCCCATCCCTTTGTGCATGCCAACCTGCCCATCCGCCTCCATATGCCACTTCCAAACCATCTCTCACTCCCTTTTCCTCTCTCCCCTCCCCTCGCCCTCCTCCCCTCCCCCTCCGTCCCTCCACTCCTCTCCCTCCCCTCCTCTCCCCCTCCCCCCACCCCTCCCCCCTCCTGCGCATCTCACTCCGGAGCATGATGGCTTTATGAGCCCCTCCCTCCCTCCCTCCGTCCCTCCCGTTCGCCCGTTATGCACTCCCCCGCCCCGCCCCGCCACACGTCGAGTCCACACATTTGTTTTCGGTTCCCAGTCTTATCGGTGATCGGCTCCCGCCCGGGCCGGCGGCCCAATGGGTCAGAAAACGACGTGAGCTGGCAGAGACGGGAGGGAGAGAAGTGGTGGGGGAGGGGGGGGGGAGTATACTCGCGAAACTTAAGAGGGTTGGGCAAGAGAGGGGTGGGGGAGTAGTGCTCCGATCTCAGCGAGCCCTAACGGGCAAAGGGGGGTTCTGGGGGTGCTAGGTAAGTGAATGAGCTCTGCCGGTACCTGCGTGCGAGTGTGTGTGCGTGTGCGTACGGACAGTGTGTGTGTGCGTGTGCGTACGGACAGTGTGTGTGTGTGTGTGTGTGCGTGAGCGTAAGCGTACGGACAGTGTGTGTCGCGGTGAGCGTGTGTGTATGCGTGTGCGTACGGACAGTGTGTGTCGCGGTGCGTGCGTGTGTGTGTGCGTGTGCGCACAGACTCTGTGTGTCGCGGTGAGCGATGGTGCGGGCCGAGTCATCCATCATTACGACACACCTGCGCGGAGAGAATTAGTTGTTGTTGTTGGCATCGACAGCCAGGGGGCGGCTGCCTGCCTGGCCTGCCCCCGGTACATGTCTATGTAGGACGCGGTCATGTCGTCATGTCCGATGTCAAGGAACGTATAAAATGACATTCCAGCACGGGTACAAACGTTCTCACTATTACGCATGGAAAGCAGTCCACCAGCCACGCCACATGGTGCACTGTAAAACCAAGTGTTCAACTGTTCAACACTTGTAAGTGTGCAACTTCCAGTATAACAGGTGCAAGTGCGCACCTCGGTATTTGTGCAATTGCGGAAGTGTCAAACTCGCCAGTGGTACACTTGTAAGTGTTTAACTAGACAGTTGTACACTTGCAAGTGTTCAACAAGGGAAATGTTGCACGGGGAAGTTGAACACATGCAAGTGCACAAATGTCGAGTTGAACACTTACAAGTGTACGACCGGTGAGTTTGACACTTCCAATTGCACAAATACCGAGTTGCGCACTTTCACCTGTAACACTGGAAGTTGCACACTTACAAGTGTTGAACAGTTGAACACTTGGTTTCACAGTGTGGTGTTGCGTGAGCCATAATTTGGTTGTTTGCTGTGCGACCGTGGCCAGGTTGCCAGAGAACTCTTTATATTTCCGTGGGGCGCGGACCTCTGCGGCTCGTAGCTCTTTCGGTCGCAGAACAGCAGCCGCAATCAAATCAGCGTTTTATATGGGCGCCGCGGCGCGGCGGGGCAGGAGTCAAAGCGCCCAGCGGTGAGAGGAGAGGTGGAGGAGAGCAGGTTCCCAGAACGGCCCGGCCCGGCCCGGCCCCTCGCCTCGCGTCAGACGTGGAATTATGTGTGGCTGGTCTGGGCTGGGCGCGGCGCGGCGCGGGACTGGCGGGCGTTCGTTACTCTCAGAACTTTTCTGCAATTCCACTTGTCCGAGAGGAGAGCAAAAAGTTCTCATTTCACTTCGCGCCACGTTTAATTTGAACCCCTCGTGTACTACACGCTTACCACGTGTGCTGTGGGAGGTAGCCGTGATTCGAAAAAGAAAAAGGAAAAAAAAAAGGAATTACAACATTTATCGCATTGGACAGAAATAATAAAATACAATTGAAAAATGTGGGAGGGAAATGTCTTAATATAAGGTTGTAGATTGACAGTAATTTTTTAAGCGCGAACGATTCGGATAAATGAAAGATGAGAGATATGTTGTTTTTTTTTGTAATTTTTTCAACAGTGCACCATACACGTGATCCTCTCCCGTCCGGAGTTAATCGTGTGTGGCGCGGTGGCGGCGCTGGTGCTGGTGGTCTTCATTAACGGCCTGTCACTGTCTTGTGCCTTGTGCAGTGGACGCCGTGTACGCCATGGCGCGCGCCGTGCACGAGCTGGTGATCGCGCGCTGCGGCCAGCCCTTCCACCTGTGCAAGCACGTGCAGCCCGCGCCGCCCGGCGTCGAGCTGCTCGAGTACATCAGGAACCTCACGTTCAAAGGTGAGTCACCACGCCGACGCGCTGTCTGTGGGGGGGAGGGGAGGGGAGGGGCGGACACATTTCGCCCGGAGAAACCAAGAAAACAAAGTGGCTCGAAGACTTGAAATTCGAATCTTTGCACCTTTTTCACGTGCTACCATTTCGTTTCCTCTGAGGTTGCTTTTTTTTTTCGGCTTGCATCCGATGTCATCCCGCGCACGCGAGCTCCTTAATGGAGCCAGTGTGTTTGCGCTTCACATCTCTACGACCCATATTCTCACCCCCCACCCCCTCACGGACTCCGCCCCCAACCCCCGCTCGCGCCGTGCATCCGGCAACAACGTCTTGTCTGTCAAGCGTCTTGTCTCCTCGCTCGCTCTGAGCGTCTCTGAGCGCGCCGGGGCGGGGAGGGAGGGGAGGGGGTGCTACTATCTAAAGTGTTCACCTCATCGCACAGGAGCTGCTCCTCGCGATCTGCATTACGCCTCATCACTCGGCGTCACCCCCCCCCCCCCTCACCCCCACCCCCACCGTCCTTCTTTCTCCCTCTCTACAATAAGCTCCCCTCCGCACTGCGCCCCCCTCCCCTCCCCTGCTGTCCCTACTCGTCGGGCGCGGCGCAAACCCCTTCCGCAAGCCCGCCTCCTCCTCATGAGATATATCGCGTCGAGTCGTAAAAGAGCGACTAGTGCGGTGGTAATCCCCCTTTTATTCTCCGGCTGTAAAGTCGCACCACCAGCGCAGCGGCCTGCCTGCCTCTGCCTGCCTGCCCGGCCGACAATGTCTGTGGGCGCGCGTGGGCTGTGCGCCCCCGCCCCGCCCCCCGGGGGCGAATCAGATTAGCGATCAGATTAGCCAGGGGCCCGGCCGGCTGCGCGAGGCCAGCAGGCGCGCCCGCCCGGCCTACGGACACCAGGCAATAAGAGCGCCTTACTGCTGCTGCCGAGCCGACGGTCACCTGTCAGGGAGAAGAGTCCCTAGCGTCACGTGACAATTTCACTCTCATTCATACCGTGTGGGCCTGCAGGTGCGCGGCTGATAGTGAGAGCAGCAGGTTACTCCGGCCCGACCGTGTTTGCTCTCATTCATACCGTGTGGGACTGCAAGCTGATAGTGAGAGCAGGTTACTCCGGCCTGACCGTGTTTGCTCTCATTCATACCGTGTGGGCCTGCAGGTGCGCGGCTGATAGTGAGAGCAGGTTACTCCGGCCCGACCGTGTTTGCTCTCATTCATACCGTGTGGGCCTGCAGGTGCGCGGCTGATAGTGAGAGCAGGTTACTCCGGCCCGACCGTGTTTGCTCTCATTCATACCGTGTGGGCCTGCAGGTGCGCGGCTGATAGTGAGAGCAGGTTACTCCGGCCCGACCGTGTTTGCTCTCATTCATACCGTGTGGGCCTGCAGGTGCGCGGCTGATAGTGAGAGCAGGTTACTCCGGCCCGACCGTGTTTGCTGGGTCAGCCGGGCCCGGCCCGTGGCTCTGCATGCTGGGCTGGCAGGCCGCCAGTTGGCCGCCTGTATTGACTGCCTTGGCAGCGCTAGTCAGCCCCCCGCGCCGCGCCGGCCGGCCGGCCGGACCCGAGTCACATGTTTTTCAATTTGCCTCCCCGGGCAGCAGGCCGGGCCGGAGGACGCTCAACTCTGCTCCCACCTGCGGGGTCAGCATGTTATCACGTTCCTTTTCACCCTCCGGTCATCCGCGTGCCACCGCGGTGCAGTGGTGTAAAACTAGTTGGTTATTTTCGTGGAAATGTAAGGAAACCCGCCTTCTGCTCTCGGATCGTAATAATTTTATTTTTGTGGTTTTCTGACAACACGGCGACTTTTCTAATCGGATAGAGCTCAGCAGGAAAACTCGGCTATGAACTGAGCAGGCGGGGCGGGGCCGGGCGGGGCGGGGCGGGGCCGGGCGGGGCGGGGCGGGGCCGGCTAGGCGCCTGGCCTGGGACCGCGCCGTCGCACGCGCAACAGCGATTAGTTATAGCGTTTTCCAATTTCTGCTGACGCCCCCGTCACTTAATGAACTTGCCCTGCGAGCAAGCGCGGCGCGGCGGGGCGGGGCGGGGCGGGGCGAGGCGGGGCGGGGCGGGGCGGGGCGAGGCGGGGCGGGGCGGGGTGGAGAGTTATGGCGGCTGGGGGGCGGGGGGCGGGGGCTCCAAGCCACGCCGTATACCGCACCAGCCAGCGCACTCGCGGGCTGAAACATTTTGAATGATTTAAAGGAAACGCGCACGTTAGTGCGGCCGTAATCAAACGGCCTCATGTTGGGGAAAACTAATTTATAACGTTACCTCTCCATCCTCGTGATCAGGATAAAATAAAGAAAGAAACAAATATGTTTAAAAAAATTGCAGTTTTGCGGTGGAGGTTAATCCTTCTGCATGGTACGCGAAACCGCGACAAGCAAGCCTCTTAAAGTAAAGTTTTCGGAACAAGGAAATCCCTGATGAAAAGTGGTGCGCTACGGTGCTTTTCAGCAGTGCGGTGCGAAAACTTGCACCTCTCTTCCGTCTTTCCCCCACCCCTTTTTCACATACACTTCCAACTTTGCCGGTGCCGCGCCGCGCCTCGCGGAGAGGATCGAGTAGTTGTTCGCTTGACGCCGGAGCCGCGCCGGGCCGGGCCCTGATCAGTGTGCTTCGACTTCCGGCCGGGCCCCCGGGTGTCTGCAGCCCGCCCCGCCCCGCCCCACCCCGCCCCGCCCCGCCCCGCCCCGCCCCGCGGCTGACGCCAGCTAGTTCCGCGCCCCGCCACGAGATGGCCACCGAAATTAAGGTTAATGCTGCAGCCCACTTTCGTTTGTCGACTTTACGATTGCCGTAAAAAGTACAATAATGCCAGCCAGCGGTCCCGGCCGGCCGGGCCATGCGGCCGGGCCGGGCGAGCAGGCACCCCATTTGATTTCCGTCCTGGAAAGAAACGCGCCGTCCAAACACGGAGGGGAGGTGGGGGGAGGGCTGGGCCAGCCGCCTGAGCCACACCAGCGGGGAGAGCGGGTTAGAGCTCTTCATTCTCTTCTTTAAAAAGAGAAGACGGGGGAAAAAGGAGGAACTTTTTATCCCCATCCCCCCTCCCCTGCGCTCCGCGCCGCCTGCGGCTGCTTTGAGAGCCGAGGGAGGGGCAGGGGACAAAGCGACGCCCTGGGAACCCCAGGACAAGCGTGGCAGTCCGGGGCGGGGCGGGGCGGGGCGGGGCGGGGCGGGGCGGGGCGGGGCGGGGCCGTGTCCGTGCAGTGCGACCCGGGGTAATTATTATGTCTGTAAACGCCTGGGCGTGTTTATGCTGCTGTATCCATTGCGACCGTAGACTGGAGGGACGTGGCGGGGCGTACCGGGGCGTGGTGGCGGGGTGGGGCGGGGCGGGGCGGATGTGGTACCCGCTGTATCCCTAAGTGCAATTCAGACGTCTTTGATCTGGAGTCCGCAAACGTTTGGAGCTCTCTCACAAGACCTTTGCAGAGTGGGCCGCACGCCTCGCGGGCCACGCGCCGCCCCGGCCCGGCGCCCCCCGCCCCGCCGCCCACAATAGGACTCGACTCAACTCTTGACCGCGGGGCGGGGCGGGGCGGAGGGAATGGGCCTGTGTGGTCCCCGCCCCGCCCCGCCCCTATCTCGATTGGTTCCCGCGGGTTCGAATAGCACCTCTCGACTCCTTTGTGTGTGCGTCTTCTCCTTATCGCTTCACGAGTAGCCCTAGTGGGGTCCTAGCGGGGCCCGCCCCGCCCCGCCCTGCCCCGCCCTGCCTCGCCCCGCCCGGCCGGCTCACTCAGCCGTGCTCACGCGCTCTGCCCTGCTCCGCGCCGGTCACTGCCTGGCCCGCCGCACGCGTGCGCGCGGTCCCCTGGCGCCTCTCAGCGCCACGCCACGCCACGCCGCGCCACGCCGCGCCACGGCGCTCCCGCGAGGCGTTAGGCAACCAATCATCCCCCGGATAGCAGCCGAGGAGGACAACGGGGGGATGAAAGATAAAGACCACGTACCAATATAACGCGCGCAGACCACACATTTCTCTCTCTCTCTCTCTCTCTCTCTCTCTCTCTCTCTCTCTCTCCCTCTCCCTCTCCCTCTCCCTCTCCCTCTCTCTCTCTCTCTCTCTCTCATTTTGGCCGGCAGCAGTGAGCGTAGCAGAGATGTGTGCGGGGCGCGGCGGGGCGTGGTGCTCGCGCGGAGGAGAGGGGGAGACAAAGGGGGGGAGGGGGAGGCAGAAAGGATCATGGGGGATTAGTTCGACACTCGTCACTCGCCGGTGTGTGTGTGTGTGTGTGTGTTTTGCGTTAGGCGCATGACGCACCCCGTCCGTATACCAAGGGAGGGAAGGGGCTGGTGGTGGGGGGAGGGGAGTGTTTTGATTGGCTGGTCTGAGCTGTTGCTGCGGTCGCGGGACGGGGAACCCTTTACCCGCCCCGCCCCGCCCCCACCGCACCCCACCCCACCCCGCCCCCGCCCCGCCTCGCCTGCATCCGCAGAGGAGATGGCGCGACAACTCGCACGGCGCGGCGCGGCGCGGCCCGCGCGGTGGTTCTAATCCGGCCGCAATCCCATCCAGCGCCGCACCGCACCGCACCGCCGCGCAGTGTACGGCGTGCCGCCGGGCCGGGCTGCCTCGCGCACTCCATGGCGGCGACCAGCCCGTCCCGTCACGGGTACCGTACGGGTACCGCGCCAGAGGTCCACTGCCGACTGATTCAGAAGATCGCTCCCTTCTCTGTCCTTCTCGCACTCATGGAGCAGCTCCATACCTTGTAGGTGACTCATTCGTGAGTGCGACAAGGACAGAGACATGGGAGCGATCTTCTGAATCAGTCGGCTGTCCTGTCCTACCTGCTGCTGTGCTGTGTCATGTACCTATTTCACATGCCCTTCTTTCCCATCCCTGCGAGAACAGAAACGACAACGCGTAACGCTATGGATCCGCCCGGCCCGCGGCCGGCCATGCAAGTAGTGTAGAGCGTCGCTGAATGGTTGCAACACCTTAGCACAGAGTCGAGTCCGCCGCTCTCGCAGAGAGGTTTCCGCCGCACGCTACGCCGCAGTGCAGTGCGGAGTGTGGCCGCAGCGCTGAGCTGCTGTGTGGGGCGGGGCGGGGCGGGGCGGGGCGGGGCGGGGCGCGACCTCACGCTACACGTCCGTGCCGTTTCACGTCCCTTCATTTCAAGGAGCAGTCAAGCTGCCTGTCGTCCCTCTTCTCTTCTTCTTCTCCCTCCTTCTCCTCCTCTCCCCTCTCCTCCCCTTCCCTTTCCTACCCATCCCCCTGCATGGTGGAATTACATTGACGCACGGGAATCTGCAGGTGAAATGCACCGGGCCGCAGCCTGTGCAGGCGGGGCGGGGTGGGGCGGCTGCAGGGCAGTGGCTGGCTGCTGCCACTGAGAAACTGCACCCCCCCCCCCCCCAACTACCCCTCCCCTGGGCGGAGCTCTCGGGGGGCTTGTTTGGGGTCGGTCTGGGCTGGGCCTGGCCCTGGCGGCCTTGTGCCCCGCTAGCCTGGCTAAGTATCCCCGCCCCCTCCCCCCCTCCGCCATGCCACAATGGTAACATCGCAGCCAGGACTGCCACGAGGCCGGGTCGGGCCGGGTCGGGCCGGGCAGCGGACAGGCGGGCGGGGCGGGCTGCTGCATGCATTTGACGACGTCGAGGAGAAGGCAGACGTGAAATGTGTTGTCGGCAAACGAGCCGGGGTTGTGCATGCTCGTTCGTCGTCGAGATAAGGGCGCTCCCGCCCCGCCCCGCCCCGCCCCGCCCCGCCTCACCCCGCCGCTGGCAGAGCCTGACGACCGACGCTTTACAGGCACTTGCCCGCGACGCACTCTAGAAGAGATGGACCCGTGGACCCGCGTTTCCGTTTGCCTCTTTTGCCCCGGTGCTACGGATTCCGCTTCCGCTACTGCTCGCTGCCATGAAGCATGTCTATAGATATACCGGCAGGCGCACAGTGCCGAAATGCTTGGCAAGTTACGTCATCCGGGGCGCATCGCATCGGGTGCAGGCAGTGTCGTGGCCCGCGCCGTAGCTCAGAACTTACGCCCATCGTTTTCATGCCTCTCTCTCTCTCTCTCTCTCTCTCTCTCTCTCTCTCTCTCTCTCTCTCTCTCTCTCTCTCTCTCTCTCTCTCTCTCTCTGCCTCTCCCCCTCTCTCCCTCTCTCTCCCTCCCCCGAGCAGCCCGTTGCGATGAAACTTGGGACGGAGGAGGAGGGCGAGGTGGATAAGAAATATGCCAAAGGACGACGTCGTTGTCGTCGTCGGGGAAAGTAGAAAGAAAGAGACAGAGAGAGAGCGAGAGAGAGAGAGAGAGAGAGAGAGAGAGAGAGAGAAAGAGTGACCTCCGGCCTCCTGGCGGCCGTTGAAATAATTCCGCCATCGCTCATCAGCGTAATGCTCCGAGCCGGACGGCTCCGGGGCAGCCGCTGGAGCCGCTGTTTCACACATAAACCGTAATGAGTGTCAGCCTGCCCTGCCCTGCCCCGCCCCGCCCTGCCCTGCCCTGCCCTGCCCTGCCCTGCCCTGCCCTGCCCTGCCCTGCCCTGCCCTGCCCTGCCGGAGCCCCTAAAGCGGCCCTGGGCCCCCGCCCGCCCCGGAGCGCTCCGGAGCTCTGCAGGCCCAAAGTCCGACCTTTTCAAGGCGCGCCGGGCCGGGCCGGGGCCCTCGGCGGCGTAAACTTCGCTTTTAATAATTTACAGGTGATGATGGTGCCAAGAGGGGAGGGGGGAGATGACCCCCCCCCCCCCCCACTCCGGCCCCTCCGCGCGTGGTTCCGAGTGAGTGCTCTGGTAGTCATATCGGTGAGAGGGGTCAGGGGGGAGGGGAGGAGGGCTGCCGGAGAGGACGCCTAAGGCGAGATCATCTACGTTTCATGCTACTCCGGTTTTTTCTTCTTTTTACTGCTCCCTGCCCTTTTTCGGTCGCCTATTCTTTTTTGAGGTTATTCCCTGCATCTCTCGCTCTTCGTCTGCAGAAAGGTTACGAGGCCGCAGTTTTTATCACGTAGGCTTTGCGGACGCCTCGCAGCGCAGACAGGTGTTTTGCAAACGTCAGTCCGGCGGATGGGAAAATGCGTTTGACTCGCAGGAGTGTGCAGCGTCTCTCTGTGACGTTCGCTATCGCAACATAGAGTCAAACCGATACCAGTGGTGGTAGCTCTGCTAGTGTAACGCTCCCTGCCCGACGTTAGTGACCCGTCCTTCACAACCTCACTCAAAATCTCTCGTTTATTTATTTATTTTTTTTTTTTTCGTTTTCCCGTGTGACCTGTGAGGCACCTGACACAGCTTCTCCTGATACCAAAGTCCAGCCCTGCCCAGTGGCGCTGCAGTGTGGCCGTCGAAAAAGGGACGGAAAAAAACTACAGTCGGACCAGCGCCGGGCTTGGCGGGGCGCGGCGGGGCGGGCGAGGTGAGGTGAGGTGAGGTGGGGCGGGCCCAGGGCACGCGCTGCTCAGATTACGTAAAAGTTTGACTCTCAGATACCGCTCTGCTCCGGCTCGCCTCGGCCTGCGCCACCACCCTCATCCAATGTCCTCTTCTCACCTCGGCTGCCCCCCGCCCCGCCCCGCCCCGCCCCGCCCCGCCCCGCCCCTGCGCATCGCCAGACCCCTACCCCTGGTCTTGTGTGAGTGAGGGACGGTTTCCATCTTTTATGGCGACTGCCTCTCAAAGGTGTGCGAGGAGAGGAGGCGGCCGGGCCGAGTCGGGCGCGCCGCGCGTCTCGCTATGTGCCCCTCCCCCTCCCCCTCCCCCCCTCCTCCTCCCCCTCCCCCTCCCCCTCCCTTCCGTCTCCCATTACCTTTGTCTACCTCCTACCCCTTTTCGTCTCTCTGTATTTTTTCTTCTTCTTCTTGGCGTTCTTCTTTTGTTTCTTTCATACCGAGCCATCATTTCATATCTGTCACTCCCTCTCGCCTCGCCTCGCTCCGGCTGCGCGACGCGCGCCGCGCGCGCGAAAGGTTATCAGCAGACATATATTGCGTTTATCGTTTTTCCGCAGGTCGCCAGGGCTCGGAGATTCGCTTCAACAAGGACGGCGACGCGTACGGCAGCTACCACGTGTACCAGTACCAGCGCAACGGCTCCAAGTTCGACTACAACCGGGTGGGGTCGTGGGAGAAGAGGTGAGTCACGTGCCGCCCAGGAACCATCGCACAGTTAGCTCAGGGGGACAACCAGAAAATTATGGTGGAGACAGCCACATTATCGTCGTGTGGACCATAACTTGGTCATCTCAACTGTAATATTGTCATCCCAACCATGATTTTATGGTTGTCCCTGAGGTGGTTTGCCACAATTTTTCATTATTCTAGGTGTGCTCATCTAGATAGGTTGCGGACGCGGCCGGCGCGTTTCGCAGACATTTCCACCGTCGCTATTATGAGCACGATGCGCGCAGTGTGTAATTGAATGCATGGCACATTGTTATTGTTTTCTATAACGGTATGGAATTGAATTGCCAGCCATGCTTCACGTGTGTGTGTGTGTGTGTGTGTGTGTCGGGGGGGAGGGGGGGGGGGTCATTGCCGCCCGTCCGTTAACTTCGCGAGGGCAGAATATATTGTAAGGCCGTCCTTCTTTATGGCCGCGTGGCGTGGCGCGGCGTAGCGGAGCCTGTTTGTTTACGGCCGGGCGGAGGGCCGGGCCGGGGCGGCTCTGGGGGACAGCACAGCCGCGGCTAACTGCTCAGGAGTAGTAACCCTTGCTGCCGGCGGCCGGCGCGGCGCGGCGCAGCGACCCCAACCCCAGCGGGGTTACCCTAACTGTAAAGACGCATTACTTCAAATGTACTCCAACAACTAACTGAACGTGCGTGCGAAGCAGTGTTTCAAAGACCAGCGAGATTACCGCCACGGCTCGGGTACAGTCAGGTTATATATTTGGAAAATATTTTTCCTCCCCCGCGCGCCGCGCCGCCCGAGCCGCCCGCGCCTCTTCGCAAACTGAGAAGTTGAAGTGAAGATAATTTGGTTGCCGCGGCAGAAGTCCCGCGCCGCGGTCGCCGCGGAGCTAGGCGCCTCTGCGTTAGGCCCCTCGCTGCCGCGGGCCTGGGGGGGGGGGGGGGGGGTATGACGTGAGCACTCGGGAGGAGGAGGAGGGAAGCCCCCGGGGGATGAGGAAGGTGAGAGCAGAGCGCGCTGGCCCCGCCCTGCCCCGCCCCGCCCCGCCCCGCCAGCCTTTAACTCTGTATCCCGCCGCTGGGCCGGGGGACGTGTAAGGACCACGCTGCGACACGGAATATGTTTGCCGAGAGTACCTCTCCCCCCGCCCTCTACGCACTTACGGGGGCCGTATGGTGAGAGAGGACGGGGCGGGGCGGGGCATAAGGCTGGCAGAGCCGCAGCGACCACTCCCGGCCGCAGTAAAGCAGGACCACCTCAGGCCCGGGGATAAAAAAAAAAGGGAAGAGTCGCGAAAGGAACGAAACCCACACGGCATTTTGTGGTGGCGGTGGAGGGTCATGGCAGCAGCGGGCCGCACGTCACCAGCGCGGCGAGCAGGGGCGGGGCCAGGAGGTCGGGCGGGGCGGGGCGGGGTGGGGCGGGGCGGGGCCAGTGTGAGGCTGACCCGTCCGCCTTACAACATTTCTGGGTATTTTTGCCAACTTATATCATTTAACACTGGCCCGGGCCTTCTTCCTAGCCCGCGAGCGCCTGCGGGCCGGGGGGTAGGCAGGCCCGCCGAGCACGCCGGGCGAGCGCGTTGCCGAAGCGTAGCGCCTGCAGACCGGGGGGTAGGCAGGCCCGCCGAGCACGCCGGGCGAGCGCGTTGCCGAAGCGTAGCGCCTGCAGACCGGGGGGTAGGCAGACCCGCGGCGCACGCCGGCCGGGCGCGTGGTCTACCCCGCCGGCGTCCCTGCAGTATGAATGACCCGCCCGCCGACCCGCCGTGCCGCGCGCGGTGCCTGGCTGGCTGGCAGGTCCCTCAGAGGGCCCGCCCCGCCCCGCCCCGCCCCGCCACGCCCGCGGCGCTGCTGAATCAGGCATGTCCCCCAGCCCCTTGTCTCGGCTGCGCCCCCCCCCCCCCCCCCGCCGCCGCCCTGGCCCGGCCCTGGAGGTAGGGAGGGTGTTCCAGAGTCCTCGCAGCAGCCTCTGTCCCTCATATCATTTCCTGGTGCCGCCAGAGTGCCTGCTAATTCTCCCCCCCCCCCCACCTCTGCTCGGCCCCAGCGCGCCCACCCCTCTCTAAGATATGGAGATGTGGCTTGCATAACAACGGGGCCCGTGTCACGGGCGTTGTGCGGGGAGGGGGAGGGGGGGGGGTAACTGAACCACCCCTTCTTACCTCCCCAGGGGGCGCCACGGCACGGCACGGCGCGGCCGCGGCGGCCCTCGGGTCGTAGTCTGCCGCCCTTTTGTTCATCTCCAAGTCCCTTTCACGGAGTGCACCGAGTAAATTTCTCGAGTCGGCATTGTTTGTGAGTGCGAAATCTTTATTCTAATCTCGATTAGCCTGGACGTGTAAACTGCTCGAGAGATAGGTGGGGTGTATATCCTACAGGGCGTTTGCGTGAGCTTGACCGATATTACTCTTTTCGCGCCGTGCTAGCTTGCGCCGTGTGTATTAATAATTTGTATTTGATTGGGCACTTTCCAGCCTGGACTTTGACAAGAACAGGACTTTCTGGGGCCGGTACGCGACGGCCGGGCAGCTCGCCACCTCGCCGCCCGTGTCCGTCTGCAGCGACGAGTGCCCCAAGGGCCACATCCGAAACTACCAGGTAAGTCGAGCGCCGAGTAACTCTAAAAACAATGTACGGCATCCTGTTTCTTTTAAACAAAAACATCGTTCATCGATAAACGCCACCACATGGCGTACAGTGAATTGCAAAAATGGCACATGTTTGCGTTGTGTAACTTTCCGGTGTGCAGTGTAAGCATTGCAATCTTAACTTGACTATCCTCCTGAAGGCCTAGCCCCCCCCCCCCTTCCCCGCCCCCCTTCTTGCAATGTGAGCCAGGCTCGCGGGCGCCGACGCTAGCACGTTCCTGGATTACAAACTCGCCCCCTCCCCCCCTTCCTCGCTCTCTGCTCCAAGGTGAGTACGGGAAACCGGCGGGTGCATTCGCACACGGGCGCTGTTATAAAGCAATTTAGCGAGACGGTATAAAGTTTCTCGTTTCGGCAGCCAAAGACTGCCCCGCCCCCGCCCCCGCACCGCCCAGCTCGCTGCAAACAGGACGCAAGAGCAGTGGACTCCGTCGCACCTCCGATCATACGTCATCTGAGCCAACTCCCACGGACGGCCAGGGCTGCTAGTCGGAACAACCATTCCGTGAACACGGGACACTTTGTTTATTGTGCGGAATCGTCTAGCTGGATGGTCCTTATGTACCGGTCGTTTCTTTGAATGCGTAACTGGGTTGCGGGACTGCATACTCGCCAGCGCTGCAGGGGCCATGGCGCCTTACGGGCGAATGGGGTAGGCAAACCCGCAACACTGTTACGCATTCAAAGGAACACCCGGTACTGCCGTACAGCACTTAATGATGGAGTGCAGTGCCACCGCAAGGTCGCACCGTCGCTCCGTATGACGTGGCAGGGGGTATCTGTGACGCCATCCCGCAGACGCGCAGCGCAGTGTCAAACAGAAGACGGCGCAGTACAGTGCCGCCCCGCCCCGCCCCGCCCCGCCCCGCCCCGCCCCGCCCCGCCCCGCCAGCCACTCGGAGCCAGCCGTACAGCGGTTTGTCGGCTCCCTGGGGCTCGGCCGGGGGCGGCGGGGGCGGCGGGGGCGGGAGCGGGGCAGAGGCATGCGACGCACCTCTCTCTGTCCACGCGGGTCCCTCACCCCTGGAGGACGGATAGCGCCCGGGCCCCGGGTCGGGCTGGCGGGGCCCCACAAGTCACTTGGAAGGGGCGGGGGGCGGTCTCTGGACGTGACTGTCCGGGCGGGGCTGGGGCGGGCGGGGCGGGGCGGGGGGCGGCGGGGAGCCTGCCCCATATGGGCACGGGGAGTGGGGTAAGGGTGGGGGGGGAGGGTAAGGGTTACGAGGGGTGTATAAGTGGGATGGGGTAACGGCCGGGCCCGGCCAGGCCGGGGCGGGGCGGGGCGGGGCGGGGCGGGGCGGGGCGGCGCCTGGGAGGGAGAGTCATCCGTCCTTGTCGCGGGTCCCGTCCCGCTGGCGTTCGCTGCCCGGTGCCACACCACCGGTGCCCCACCCCACCCCGCCCCGCCCCGCCAATCCTTCTCCCCGTATACTCCACCACCACCCCCCTCCCTCGGGCAGGTGCGCCAGCTCTCAGGGACTAAATTATTGTAAATATTGCCACTCGTGTGTTCGAAACGAAGAAGAGACAAAGTGGCCTCTCACTCAGGGCGCGGGGAGCCCCTGAGCCGAGCCTACACGGGGAGGGGACCGCGCGGCGCGCTGCAGCGGCTTGACAAATGGCGCCGGCGTACGGGCCGGGACGGGACGGGACGGGACGGGATGGGTACTGTGCCGTCACAGGCACGGTCTAGTGGGTCAGCCACACTGTTAAACCAAGTGTGCAACTGTTCAACACTTGAATGTGTGCAACTTCCAGTCTTACACCTCCAAGTGTACAACTCAGTATTTGTGCAATTCCAAGTGTCAAACTTGACAGTTGTACACTTGTAAGTGTTCAACTCGATATTTGTGCACTTGCATGTGTTCAACTGCCCCGTGCAACATTTCCCTTGTTGAACACTTGCAAGTGTACAACTGTCGAGTTAAACACTTACAAGTGTACGACTCGCGAGTTTGACACTTCCGATTGCACAAATACCGAGTTGCGCACTTGCACCTGTTATACTGGAAGTTGCACACTTACAAGTGTTGAACAGTTGAACACTTGGTTTCACAGTGCACGCCCGGCCACGCCCCGCCTCCCTGCAGCAGGGCCTCGAGCAGGTCCTGATGGTGGCGGGCGCCGCGCCTGCCCGAGCCCAGAGACACTATGGAAAATAGTCGTAGGTTTACGAGAAAAAGCGTAGTCGTAAAATTACACTTGCAAATCGTAAAATTGCATGCACTACATATCGGCTTGAAATTAATTCACGAGCAAAAACTGTCTGTCGTAAATTTACAACATGTTTCGTAAACCGTAATTTTAAAAATTTATCGTAAATCTTTAAAGGTATTTTTCACAGTGGAGGGGGCGGAGGAGGCGGCAGAGGCGGCAGAGATTAAGTAGCGAGAGAGTCCCAGTCGCGATATTCTGACTGGCAGACAGACAGACAGACAGACAGACAGGAGCTGAAGGCACGCTCAGAATGAACCGTGATTAATTCTTAAGGCTGCTAGTCGGAGGGGCGGGGCGGGGCGGGGTGGGGCGGGGCGGGGCGGGGCGGGGCGAGGCAGGGTGGGGTGAGGTGGGGCGGGGTAGGCGGGTGCGGGGCGGGGCGGGGTAGGCGGGTGCGGTGTTTGGTATCATTCTCTCACTCGCGCCATGGAAACGCAATTACAGCGAGGGGGGCGGGGCGGGGCGAGCGATAGGCGATAGGCGCAGCACAGCGCGGAGGCGCGGCCGGCCCGGCCCGGCCCGGCCCGCTGTCTGTGGAGCGATGAACTGCTGACGGACGGAGACGAATGCATCTCCAGCCGCCCGTCCGTCCGTCCGTCCGTCCCGCCGGCGTCCGTCTGTCCGTCGAGCCGTCGGGTCGGGCTAGCTATTTCCTACCTCAGCGAGGTGGGCGGGGCGGGGCGGGGCGGGGCGGGGCGGGGCGGCCCGTATCGCGCCTGACCTGCTTGCATAAGCCTGCAGGATCGTAGTTTAAATCCCACCGCCGCCGTGTATACCGCGTACCGGAGGAGTGCAACTTTCCCGGATGGGCTTCCGCTCCGTGCTCCCCGCGCCCCGCGCCGCCCCGCGCCGCCCCGCGCCGCCCCGCGCCGCCCCGCGCCGCCTAACCCCGCCCCGCCCCACCCCGGTGGTTGGGATACAAGACAGCAGACGAGATGCGCCTCCCCGCGCCTCGCCGCGCCGCTCTGGGCTGAGGCTGCAACTGTAATGCCCCTCCTGTCCTGCAGTGCACCGGGGCGGGACCCACCACACAGGCGTTTGGGTTGGTTTCGACGGCCATGTGGTTTGCTTCGGCCCAACTACAAGTAGTAGTTGCATGGTTCTTGTCCCATTCCAACGACTCTCTTATGTAACGGGCTTGGACGTGGTACGCTGCTGGAACTCAAAAACGTGGGTCTAACAGCGATTTTTTGTAACCGACTAAATTTTCGATACACGCGTTGTGAGGGTGTAGCCCAGCCCAGGGCAGCCTGATGTGGACAGGGGAGGCAGGCTGTAGGGTGGAGGGGGGGGGGGGGTGGCACTCCGACCACACGTCGAGGGTATGGCCGCCGCCAGCATAAAGGTGTCCTGCTGCGACGAGGCTCATCTAGGCCCTGCCCCTGCCGCGCTGCCGCCCCGCCGGCGCCTGCCGCGGCTAGGTGCGCCCGGGCGGGGCGGGGGTTGGGCTGAGCCCAGGGGTGGGCTCCGCAGGGGTGGCCTGGCCCGCGACATACACAGTTTACTCTGCAGGGTTTGTCCACGGGAATTCGTTCCGGATGGTCACCATACCTGTCATAGAAACTCAGGCCAACTTGGCAACACTTTGGCTGGCTGCGCACTTTATTCCGCACTGTTTCGCTTGTAAAATCTCGTACAGCACTTTTTTTTTACAACCCTTGCGGACAAATTTTCCTCGCTGCCGCGCACCCACGCTGCGGTGAAAGGGGGTTCCTTTCCGTAGGAGTCGTAGATGTGCGGCGCGTTGGCAGGGGTAGCCACGCGCGCTGTGTTCCTGGGCTTTGTAGTTTTAACCCGTGCGGTCGGCTGGGTGCGAATAAAGCCGTCTTTTCTCCTTTCGAGGCCCCATCTGCCCCCCCCCCCCGCCCCCCTCACACCCCGGCCCCCGGGTCCTCCCGCTCCACCACCTCATCTTCACCCCGGCCCTTGGCGCCCTTGGCTCCGGGCCTCCGGGCAGGGTGTTGCGTTTGCCGGAGTGTGCAATACTATTATTATCCCTGATTTCACGCATGCATAACAACTGCTTATTTGGCAAGAATGCGGTTCCGGCCGGATGGTCTGGGGCGGGGCGGGGAGGGGCCTGCTCCGCCTTCAAGCCCCCGAGCCGAGCTCCGGGCTCTACGCGCTCCAGGCCCCGGCGGGCTCCGGCAGGCTCTGACTGGCTCCGGACACGCTATATATTTTACAGTGTGCCGGAAACGGGTCCTGTCAGCATTCCGAGAAGTCTTGAGGATCACGGAGGCAACCGCGCGCGATCTTGCGATCTCTGTTCTCCCCCCCCCCCCCCCCTCAGGCCCCGTCTCTCGCGTCTGCCTCTCTCTCGCTCGCTCGCGGTCCGTATCCGTCGCTCTTTCTCTCTCACACCCTTATACAATCACCCGCACGCTACGCTCACTCGCCGTTGCTCTTCGCCGACGATGTTGATGTTACCGAGCCGCTTCTGTTCGCTCATCTCTTTATTTCCCCGCGTATCCCCTCCGCGTCAGTACTTAAAGCGAATCCTGGCGGAGTAAAACAGCGGTGTTTGGCATCCATTGGTTTATTCTAGTTTCCTAGGAATCACCTACAGTCAGTCGCTCTGGAAATAGAGCGCAATTGCGATCGCACTATCACTATCACCTGCCGGAACCTCAGTGGTTCCGCCGGAAGCGGCAGTGGCTCTGCGGCTGTGGGCCGCGCGGGCGGACGGGTAGGTCACTGCGCACGCTGCCCGCCCCGCCCCGCCCCGCCCCGCCCGGACTGAATGGCTTCCATTCAGTCACCATGCCCCGGCCGTCACTGCCACAAATGCACTCCGCTGCAGTAGGCGGCGCGGCGGGGCGGGGCGGGGCGGGAGCAACCCCTTCAAAGCGAGAGGCAAAAGCCTCTCATTCTACACCCCCCTACCCTCCCCCTCCCCCGTGGTTTGTACCCGTCTCTCTCGCACTCGCACACATTTCCAGTGTAGGGGTCTCCTCGCCTATAACTTCCACACACCGTCATAAAGAACGGAAGTAGGAAAAAAAAACATGCGTGCGGAGTCCCGGCGCTAAAGTGGACGCGCAGAGATAAAAAGAAATATGTAAGCGTATGTGTGCTCGCGTGTTTTCATTTTTTTTTTGTTTGTTTTCTTAAAGACGTTTTGCATTGCGCCATTACACGGGCTGTGATGATGTTGCTTCCTTTGGCCTCCTCGTGTTTGCTCTGGAGCGGAGGGGCGGGGCGGCGGTGGCGGTGAGCGCGAGGGCCAAAAAAAAAAGAGGAGGGAGCTCGTGATGTGAGCGCCCCTGAACGGCTCCCGGCCGGCCCGCCGGGGGAGGAGGAGCGGGCCACGGAGATGTAAAAGAGTGGCAAGATGAGCCACATAAACAGAAGGGAAAGACATCCATACGAAGACCCACGCAGTGCTGCCACGGCCAGGGTGACCTGAGGGGGGAGGAGGGGGGTCCTCTGAGGGCATGGGCGAGCGAGAATGGGAGGGGAGGGAGCGCCAGGAAAAAGTTAGAGGGGGAGGAGGGGTGGGGGAGGGGAGGGGGATGGCGGCGACTTTGATGGCCTCGCTGAAAAATGTGTGTCGACCTTTAAGGTGGCGCGTGGTGTCCAATAGGGGATCAGGCGAGAGGGACGAGTGTGTCCCCCGTGCAGAGTGGAGGGGGAGCAGGGCAATATAGCATGGGGCCAACAGTGAGAATGGACGCGCTCTCTCTCTCTCTCTTTCTCTCTCTCTCTCTCTCTCTCTCTCTCTCTCTCTCTCTCTCTCTCTCTCTCTCTCTCTCTCTCTCTCTCTCTCTCTCTCTCTCTCTCTCTCTCTCTCTCTCTCCCTCTCTCTCTCCCTCTCCCTCTCCTCTCTCTCTCTCCCTCTCCCTCCTCTCTCCCCCCTCCCCCTCACACACTCACACGTACGGGGCTGGCTCGTCTCGACTCGTCGTGCAGTGAGTTTCTTATCTCCAGCAGACGTGCTCCGGCGCCCAGTAGTGACACACTCTGTGTCTCTGGCCGGCGCCTCGCCGTCCTCACACTGCGCCCCCGTGGTCCTGCAGCGCATGTGGAGGAAGTGTCCTGAGGACAGGACACTGTCGAGAGGCTCGGACCGGTGCGGTAGAGGAAGGCGGCCCGCCCCGCCCCGCCCCGCCCCCGTGCTACACATCGCCTTCTGTGGCGCCCGCGGGGCGTGACGCGGCGCGCGTAGGGGCGGGGGGGAGGGGGCTCCGGTCCGGAGGGGCGCAGCGTCCCGATGCTTTTTCATGTCACGGTTTTTTTTCTCTTCGGCGCATCGCTTGGGAGGTGAGCGGGAGGGAGGCCGCATCCCGTGGGAGGGCCTATTTGTCGGGGGGGGGGGGGGGAATACGCACCGACATTTTCATGGACCTCTCCTCTAGTCCCCCCTTCTCCGCCTACGGCCGCCCACGGGCGCGCTCTGATGCGTGTGAATGCTTCCTTTTCCGTGTCTTTGCGAGGTAGGCCTATTTCGAGATTCACTAAGTGGTTTTTAACACTTTTCCTCCCAACAGGGGTGGTAGTGATGGTCGTGCCCACCGCCACGCCGCGCCCGCCACCTCCTCTGTGACCCGCAGCAAACACCAGAAAACATTTCGTGGAGATGAATTGATAGGGTGCCCCATTTGAATCCCCGTCGAAAATTTCGTCGATTATTATTTTCAAGTTGTGAAAGGGCCTCCATGGATTAGTGAAATGACGTTCAGTGTCTATCGCCTCGGTGAGGGCTGGTAGAGGGTAAACTCGGCGTGGCATTAACTTTGCAAATGTCTTGGCCTGCCCTGCCCTGCCCGCCCCAGGACAACTGCTGCTGGAGCTGCGTGCCGTGCGCGCCCAACGCCTACGTCAACAACGACTCGTGCTTCTCCTGCGCCGTGGGCTGGGCGCCCACCCTGGACCGAGCCGACTGCTACAAGGTACAGTGCGACGAGATCTACACTCTTGAGCCAAGTGTGCAACTGTTCAACACTTGAATGTGTGTAACTTCCAGTCTTACACGTCCAAGTGTACAACTCTATATTTGTGCAATTCCAAGTGCGAAACTTTCCAGTTGTGCACTTGTAAGTGTTTAAGTCGACATTTGTGCACTTGCATGTGTTCAACTTCCCCGTGCAGCATTTCCCTTGTTAAACACTTACAAGTGTACGACTGGCGAGTTTGACACTTCCAATTGCACAATACCGAGTTGCGCACTTGCACCTGTTATACTGGAAGTTGCACACTTACAAGTGTTGAACAGTTGAACACTTGGTTTCACAGTGTAAACAATAACGTTTGAAAGCCTGTGCGCGTGACGCGAGCCTGACTCGACCCTGCCGTGTTCCAGATCAAGCCCACCGTGCTGGAGTGGAGCTCGCCGTGGGCCTTCGTGCCGCTGCTGTACACGATCGTGATGGTGGTGTGGACCGTGCTGACGGTGACGGTGTTCGTGCGCTACAACGCGACCCCCGTCATCATGGCCTCGGGGCGCGAGCTGTGCTACGTGCTGCTGCTGGGCTGCACGCTGTGCTTCTGCACGCCCGTCGTGCTGCTGTCGCGGCCCTGCCTCGAGACGTGCTTCGTGTCGCGGATCATGCCGGGGCTCGCGCTCTCCATCTGCTACTCGGCCATCCTCACCAAGACCAACCGGATCTCGAGGATCTTCAACCAGGGCGCGCGCAGCATCCGCCGCCCGGCGTGCACCTCGCCGCGCTCCCAGGTCGCCATCTGCTCCGGTAGGTACATCACTGGAAAACAAAATATCTTTGTAAATTGACGACTTTTTTGTTTTCGTAATTTACGATTTACAAACGGTGGTGTAACTTCACGATCGAAATCGTAAATTTACGAAAGCCTATTTTGTGCTCGTTTAAGAATCACAAGTCGATACCAAGTGTCCTTATAATTTTGTAGTTTTACAATGTGACATCGTAACTTTACGAAATTTCTCATGGAAAATTTTCCCGTAACTCTTACAAACATTTCTCACAGTGATTATGTCCAGGACGCGCTGGTTTGAGTTCTCGAGATGGACGTTAAAATCCAGTAGGGGAGCGGCCGAACAACTCAGAGCCGGTCCCGAGACGGTTTTACGACGCGCGTTAGCTAGGCTGTGTCGCGGGGCGGTGCGGGCACGAGCTACTGCAGTCCCTCCTCCGAGAAGAGAACCGCAGCGGGTAGTTTAGCCATTGTGCTGGCGTCCTGTGCCGGCCGGCCGGGCCCGGGGCCCGGGGGCCTCTGTGCCGCCTGTACCGAGCCGGGGGCCTCTGTGCCGCCTGTACCGAGCCGGGGGTCCGGAGGGCAATAATTAATACCCGCTAATGACCTGGTTAACACGGCGGCGCGGGACTCGAAACGGACTCTGAAGGGATCCCAAAGGAAGCCCGTGGGCCGGCCGGGCCGGGCCGGGCCGGGGCTGGACAGGGCGCCCTGCCCCTTGCACCGGCGAGTCGCCCCGCCCCGCCCCGCCCCGCCCCGCCCCGCCCCGCCCCGGGAAACACGGCTCGCCTTCCATTAGCCCAGAGACTTTTCCGTGTTTTATCCGCTTGTTTTCGGTCGCTTAGACTTGATGCTTGGGGGACTTTGGGGGGAAAAAACCCTCCCCTCCCCCACCCTTTCAGGCACGGGCACCAGGCTCTGTGGAGAGCGCCTCTTGCGTACTTCAACTTGAACCTCGCCAGGCGCGAACACAAGAAGAGGGGCGGGGCGGGGGGGGGGGCGGGGCGGGGCGGGGCGGGGCGGGGCGGGGCCTCAGAAACCAAGAGAGGCGAGGCGGGGTGTGGCATTTCCAAACCCTATTAGAGGAGTTAGAGAACAGTTGATTACACCGACGGGACGGGACGGCGCAGAGCAGGCCGCACCGCCCGCACCCCCGTGCCTCCGTCGCGGCCCCGGCCCCGGCCCCGGCCACCGCGCCGCGGGAAACTGCCGCGGAATTTAAATCCGAGTTAGGCGGCCCAAAGATTGTTGTTTGTCGCGAAGAAGTCGGGCTCCTTTCGCTCTCCCCGGCCAGCCTCGCTCTCTATACGGAACCTGTATTTCATTGATCGTCTCGTGTACCGTATGATGCTTGCTCTACAGCTTATTCCCACATTTCTCCGGGTGAAGCGCGCAGGAGGAAACGTACATGTTCTACTTTTCTCGACGTGTCGGCTCACCGAGCAGCGGAATGTTCCGATCGCGGTTGTGTCGGCCGTGCCGTGTCGTGCCGTGTCCTGAACCTCTGCTCTCTGCCCCGCAGCCCTGGTGATGATCCAGGTGGTGGTGTCGGGCGTCTGGATCTACTACGAGCCGCCGGGCACGCACGAGCTGCACACGGACCTGCACACCGTCATGCTGACCTGCGCCGAGTCCACCGAGTCGCTCATGACGTCGCTGCTCTTCAACTTCCTCCTCATCGCGCTCTGCACGCTGTACGCCTTCAAGACGCGCAAGATACCGGAGAACTTCAACGAGGCCAAGTACATCAGCTTCACCATGTACAGCACGTGCATCGTGTGGCTGGCCTTCATCCCCATCTACTTTGGCACCACGGACCACAAGGTGAGTAGCGGACGCCCCCGGGGGTCGCATGTGGTCGCTGTCGTGTCGTGCGCACTTCACTAGAGCTTCGTAGCAAAACTGGAGGCTACTGCTTGATTTTGGTGCACAGTATTCCCTCTATCCCGGCTTTGCGATAAGCACGCGTCGAGGGGGAATTCACTCCGTAATACACTACACCTGATCCATGTATTACGCATTAATACACGTAATGTTATACCGAATAACACGAGAATGTGATTTAAAGTGATAAAATCTTGTGTGTAATACAGGTGTAAACCGGTGTAATACAGGTGTAATACCGTGTAATACCGTGTAATACAGGTGTAATACCGGTGTAATACAGGTGTAATACCGTGTAATACCGTGTAATACCGTGTAATACCGTGTAATACCGAGTAGTCTGTACAAGATTTTCCGATGTGAATTCCACCTTGGCACGCGTTGTCACCGGGGTTGACAGCGAGTGCTCGGTTTTCGTCGCAAAGTTCTAGCCCAGCGGAGGTGCAACCCGAAACCCCCATTACAACAAGAGAGGACGCTGCGGCCGCGGACCGGCAACTTAGGCGGCTACGCTACCTCCCCCTATGGCTGTGCGGGGCTGCGGGGCCGCAGGGCTGCGGGGCTGCGGGGCTGCGGGGCTCCGTGCACACCGGACCAGGTGGCTGCACCTGCTGGCGCACACCAAAGAGTTTGACAGCGAGCCTCCGCCAGGCCCAGACCCCCCGCAGCTAGCGCAGCTGTACGCACGTTACCTGCTCCTGCTGCTGCGGGGCTGCGGGGGCTAATCAGGTCAGGTGCAGCGGGCCCCGCCCCGCCCCGCCCCGCCCCGCCCAGAGCACCCTTAACTTGGCCCGTTGCGGCCAGAGTCCTCCCTCCTCAAACTCATTGAGCCTTGTTGGTGATCGCCGCCTCCGGGCAGAAACTTGACGATGAGGCACTGCAGGGGGGAGGAGGGGCTGTGCTTCGTGAGGAGGGGCCCGGCCCGGCCCGGCCCGGCCGCCAGCCACCTTCCTCTATGCAAATAGGCCGAAAGACCTCTGGCGCCACGGCGGGGCGCGGCGGGGGCGTCCCCTGAGCTTTTAGCTAAAGTTTGTGCCCTCCCTCCCGCCCTCTCCTCTGCTCATTGGGGCGTGGCGGGGCGGGCGGGGCGGGGCACAGTGGGGTGGGGCGGAGTGGGGAGTCTAGTCCCCGTGGCGCAGGGTGCCCGGCCCGGCCCAGGGCAGCCACAGGTTTGACCAAAGCAGGGCGCGACCGCTCGCCCCTTCTCTCCAGACCCGGCGCCGGACGCGAGCGGGAGGGTAGGTGCGGGCGCGTCCAGTCAGCCGGCCCTTACTGCCCCGCCCGGCCCCGCCCGGCCCCCAGCACCCGCACAAGAGCAAGTGGCCGGGGGGGGGGGGGGGGTAAGACCCATATCACGGGGAAACGTCAGAAATTAGCATTGCTGGTGCCGGTGGCTGCTGAGGCCGGGCCGGGCCGGGCCGGGGCCGGCAGCGGCGGCCAGGACCAGAGGGCCTCTTTTAATTTTCATGCAATATTGTGTGCGACGGCCCCGGCCGCTGGCGGTGGCGCGGGGCGGGCTGGGGCCTGGGCGCGGCCGACGCAGGCATCCCTTTGGGGCAACGGGCCCGCCGCGCCGCGCCGCGCCACCCCGCCCGCCTGCCTGCCTCTACTCTGTAGGAGCAACAATTATTAAAATGGCAAGAAAGAGAGGGAGGCAGGACCAACAAGAGGCGAGAAAGGCGGCGCGCAGAGGGCGTCCGGAAATAGCGTAGAGCGACACCGCCGCGCCGGCCTGGCCTGGCATCCCCGCGTTACGGTCAATTCCAAGTTGGTAGGGGCCCTGGGATCGGCCGCGCTGCGGCCCGCCCGCGCCTTGTAGGTAGGCCACCCATCGTGCATGTCCGCCAAGCCTGCTGCCTACGCTTTGTTGCTGTTTATATTTTATCGTTTATTTTGCCGACTAACGCGCGTTCGTTACAAGATATTTAACGCGCATTTTTTTTAAAAAACATCTATTTTAATTTGTGCTGCACTTATTTTTTTGCTGATATTTTGCAAATTTGATGGTAGGAATTATTTTATGATTTCCTTGTTTTAATTATTGAATACATTTCCATTACAGCCTGTGATTTTTTTTAGGTATCATTAAAAAATATTCCTGTTTCAGGTCCGAACGGCTGCAATGTGCATGTGCGTTGAGATCAGTGCCACGGTGGTGCTAGGGTGCTTGTTCGTGCCCAAGGTCTACCTAGTTCTATTTCAGCCCTACAAGAACGTGCGACAAAACCACATCCAGGTAAATAACGCAAACAGTTATCAAGTATCAGATGATTAACTTGCTGTGTGTATAAAATTATGCTTGGAGGTCCCCGGTGGTCGCGGCAGGGCAGGGCACTCCTGGGGCCGTTTCTCGTATTCCGATTTGAACTTATAGCCCTGGCCGCTCTGTAAGCAGAACGGAGGTGGACGGGGCCGGGCGGCGGGTTGGGGCGGGGCAGGCAGGGCAGACAGGCAGGCAGGCAGGGGCCCAGCTGGGTCGGGGCCGTGGCCGGGCGGAGCTAGAATGCATGATCCGTAGGTGCGCCGCGCCACGCCACGCCCCGGACTGATCCCAGTGACGTATGTGGAGTGGGAAAGAGCGAGACTGGCTCGGCAGTATTGGTTGCGTAGAAGGAGGAAAGGTATTCCGCCATTTTACTTTGATGCAAGGGTGGGGCGTGGGTCTTGTGGGAATCTCTCCTGCATTGCAAAGTGTGGGGGTGGGTATTTGGGCGCCCGGAACAGGCTTCGGGCCGCACTCTCCCCGCCGCCCGCCCCTAAGTAGCTGTAGCCCGGGGGCCTCGGAGAGCTGGACGGGGCGGATCCCGCCCCGCCCCCGCACGGAGCAGGGACCGGACTCAATGGACTTTGTTTTCCGTCTTTCTTCCAGTCGGGGCGCGGGATGAAGTTCGCCGGCGGCCCCAGCCGCAGCGAGCGCGCGCAGACCACCGGGCTGCAGTCGTCGCAGCTGCAGCAGTCGCAGATCTCGTCCGTGACGCCCTCGGGCGGCGGCCAGCCCCCGGCCTCGGCCTCGTCGGCGACCCTGGCCGCGCAGCCGCCGCCCACCCCGCAGCAGCTGCAGGTGCCTCCGCAGCAGCAGCAGCAGCAGCAGCAGCAGCAGCCGCCGGCCTCGGCCTCGTCGGCGACCCTGGCCGCGCAGCCGCCGCCCACCCCGCAGCAGCTGCAGGTGCCCCCGCAGCACAAGTCCCCCGCCAAGGAGGAGCTGGTGCTGAGCGCCAACAACCTCGCTCAGAACGGCGCGGCCTCGGCCTCGGCCTCCGCGCGCCCCCAGGACAAGGAGCGGGCGCCGGCGCCGCCTCAGCACCGCGACGCCGAGGCGTCCCCGGAGCCGCGCGGGGAGGAGGAAAGGGCCAGGGCCGAGGTTCCCAGCGGAGCCTCCCCACCCCCGGCGTCGGCCTCGGCCGCGAGCGAGGCCGCCTCGGTCGCGCCCTCTGCCCCGGCCTCGGCCCCTGTGCCCCAGCCCCAGTACAACCACCACGCGCTGGCGGGCAGAGAGTCCCTGGAGGGCCAGGAGGACCTACCCTGCTGCCGGGCGACCATGGACCTGTTCCCCGGGGGCATGGCCGAGGAGTCGAGCAACCTCTAGCAGTATTATAGCCTTTTCTGCGGAAAAGGAACAGAATTGTGAAAACACTGAGCGCAGCGGGGGCGCGCCGCACAATAGAGGCCAGACTTTTATTTTGTAGTAAAACATCGAAATCAAATTCCTACTGCTGGGCAGTGTATATTGACTACGTGCCAGGTGCTGCTGTAGTTACTGTTTGTCAGGTCAATGGATTTCTCACGGAATCCGCCCTTTCAGAAGTTTATAAACTGCACTGCTTTGTTTCATGTGAAATGATACTTCTGCTGTTTGTAAAAAGTAGAACTTGCTTATGATAATCAGTTTTCTTACATTTGCGATATAGTTAAAAGAAATTAATAAGGGCGGCTGTTTAAAGTGTTATGAAATTTAGATCTATTTGCAAAATAGATTATTTGGTAGTAGTCTCACTGTCTTGCCACCTTTTGTTTGGCAGCTGCCTTTTATATAACCCTCATCACCTCAATCATGCTGCACGAACTGTTAAAATGACTTAATTGAAAATTGTTATTAAAGATGGTGTGTGTGGTCACTGTATGAATTATAGAATAAGAGATTTACATCAAAAATGTTCTTTTATTTTGATCTTTTCAATTTACATTTCTTGACTTGTTAAGAAATATAGTTTATCAATTGTTGCCAAAAGTGCTTTTTTGCTTGTTGTGTACATTATGTAATTAGCTGAGGATCCACCTCACTGTTGTTGTATTTGTGGTAGACTATCTGGTATAGATGTTATGTCTTGATGACTAGTTTATAGATTCTTTAAAATTCTTAAATTGTGTTGATTCTAAATAAAACTAAATGTGATATACATTATTTGGACGGATAAAAGAAAAGTTTAAGTTCATACTAAATAATTAGGTTTGTTCATGTTTTACTTTAAGAATGCTTTTTTTAATATCTAGCCCTGACTCTTATCAGGAAACAATTGAAACTGTTCCTAATGCAAATTTTAGAAAATCAAGAGATTTTAAGGTGATTGAGTAATTGCGTTTTTAAACAAAGTTTGCTATTTACCATGAAACGAATGTTGTTATCCTTAACAAGAGGGAGAAATAATGGAGTTGCAATGAAATTATTCTATCTCCTTTTCCTTCATAGATAAATTGTTCGGATTTTATTAATGCACATTTTTAATAAAGTATGTGAAAGAAGTTCATTCGTCAAGCACTTATTTTGGGGAAGTTTTCTTTGTATTCCAAATTTTCCGCTTTTCTTGGTGGCTTCGTTACTTCTATTTCCTGTTAACATTTTCTTGATGTTTAGAAAGCTCAACTTCTTAGTGTGTATTTTTATAAACTTGTGATTTTATCATATTACAAGATGACTGTGTTTTAGTACTAAGCTATTGTTTTATGTATAAATGAAACTCATATAACTACTGTTATTAGTAGGATGTACTGAATTGCGCTCAGAGATCAATTGATTGAACTAAATATGCGGAATATCTTTCAAAGGCTATGCTGGTCTAGTATCAAACTGGTGTGCCAAGTGTCTCCTTTTGGCATTACTTTTAAAGTGTTATTTCCTAATCATGTAACAATAACATCACTTTGATATATTTGACCTGTGGTCTGTGTATGTCTTAAGTAATATTTCATGTTTGAGCATGTGCCATAGTACTCATTAGTTTATTGACTAAGCAATACCTAACGATCCTTGGTTATTGTTGTTGTATAGTTCTTGTATGTTTCTTTTTTACAAAAGACTTTAAGAGACTTTGTTTCTGTGGTATTAGTACCCCTTGTCCGTGGTTGAGCCCCGCGAACAGCATATAAGAATTAACTGCTTAGTTTGTCATTTAACAGTGAAGGTGCTTCTTGTATACATTGTCAACCGAAAAAATATTCTAAACCCATAAGACTGAGCCACGGACTCCCATGTTCTGGAGAAAGAATTCAATTTCAAATGTTATGCTAAAATTTTAAAAGGCTATGAAGCCTGGAAATAAATACTTCGGTTCGGGATTCTGTTTAGTTAAAATCAACATTACAAGGCAAATCGGACATAGTAATTTTTGGTAGCAAAATTGTCACTTGTAATCTCTGAACTGCGGAGCCCAGCTCACAGATTTCAATGTGACTCAAGATTTTATTTTTTCTGTTCGCATCAAAACTCTGACAATCGTAATTTCCAGAAACTTTCTTCAGAAAAAAATACATAAAAAAAAAAAAAAAAAATCTGTTCCCATGTATTTCTTTTATTGCAAACTTTGTGCTCTTTTGAAATAAAGGCGCGAGAAACTTCGGCGTTTACGAATTTTCGTGCACATTCGTACGCCCGAAGAGCCGCTGCCGTTGTCTCCCTCCTCCCCCCGAAAAAAAAAAAGAAAGAAAAGAAAGAATCTCGTGCCGAATGTGTCTTGTCCCTTCCCCTCCCCTCCCCTCCCCGTGTTGACCCCTCCACCGGCCAGGCCGCCAGGCCGTGCGTATTTTCTCGATGCCCTCCCATCCACGTGGCCACCACGTGTCTTCCGTGCGGCAGGCCGAGCCGCGCCATGCCGTGCAGGTCTGTCGTGTGCCGCCCTCTTCCCGTGCAGGTCGCGTCGCCAGGCGGCGCGCCGCATCGCTTAGACTCTAAGGTTAGCGTTAAATAATAACTTATATCACTAAATACTTGTTTTCGCGTGGTAAAAAAATAGAAACAAATGTCGTTGCGGCCGTCTGTCCGCCGATAGGGCAGGCGTCCTGATGTCTGTTTAAGTTTGTCGACTATGCTGTGCATTGGAGAAAATTAGGAACGCTAGGAAGAAAATGTAATAATGTCTAAGTGTTGTGAATAAAATTATGAGTTCAATTATGTCCGGTTGTACTTCTTTTTATTATGCTTTTGCTCTTTATGCCTGGCTCCGGGACTTCCCCAAGTAGATTATTTAACGATTATTGATTAGTATTTGCGGAGAATTAACAACAATTTTCTCAGCGTTGTGCAGGTATTTTTGCCTTTGCATCCAAGAGTATTTCTTATCTAGTGCTGGACCACGCGGTAGGGGGATATGGCGAGTACGAAAGGGGCAGGAGAAATGACAGACAGACACACCATAAAAGCGGAGAGGGAGGTAGAAAGACAGAGAGGGAGAATTGGAAAGGGTAGGGTGGGGGGAGAGAGAAACAGGTTGGCAGCGTTAGCCGCAGGATACACGTTATCACACAGGATGCGTCCAATTTATAGTAGATTGCGCTCAGAGGCGGCGGCAGCAACGGCCCTAGAGCCCTGCCCTATGCTGGGCCCGCCGCCCCGCCCCGCCCCGCCCCGCCCCGCCCCGCCCCGAATCAGACTCAGATCACTAGCGCCCACGCTACGCCACGCCACTCCACGCGAACCAGTACATAGCGTTCCTCTCCATGTGATTCCCTCCGCCCAGCGGCCCAGCGCGGCCGGCTTAATAGCCTGGAGCCGAGCGAGAGGGTCACATGAGTCATGCGAGCTGAACCGGGTTAGGTTCAGCATTCTGTACATTAGCGGGTATCTGGGTATTTAAATCAAACTTCCACTTTAACTGAAAGGACCTTAATCGGTCAGCCCCCTGTCTTTGACAGTTAGTTTTTACTAGCCAGGCAAGCCTTCGGCTTGGTTGCTGAGCAGATTTCTTTCCTATATACCTATCCCTATACACCTTTCCCTATATACCTCTCCCTTTATACCTCCCTCTATATACCTCTCCCTATATACCTCTCCCTATATACCTCTCCCTATATACCTCCCCCTATATACCTCCCTCTATATACCTCTCCCTATATACCTCTATATATGGTCAGCTTATGCATGCGTATGTACATTTAAATTTTAAGATGGGATAAATAGTAATAGGAAGATACCTCTGCTTAACTAAAGGTATACGGGGGGGGGGGGGGGGCGGACATTTTCTCTGCCAAAATCCCCAACAGAGTGCTTCGCTTCGCTCAGCAAATGAATGTGTATGTGTACCCAGGGCTGCGGTTATGTCAGCCTGCGGCGGCTGGCTCCTCGACGGCACCCAATGATATGCTCGATTGCCGTGCCGGCCCGGCCCGGCCCGTCCGGCTGACAGCAGATGGATCGGCTAAGCTCGCTTTGTGGCTGCGGCCCGGCCCGGCCCGGCGGGTCCAGCGCTATTCGTGCTATTCTTGGACACAAGAGCGCCCCGCCCCGCCCCGCCCCGGCCGCGTCTAGTAGTCATTAGCGAGCCGTTATCGCCCGGCCCGGCCCGGCCCTGCACCAACTCTCAAGGATAGGCCATTTACGCCCACCCGCCCGCTTTGAATATATAGGCAGAAGGCACGGCACAATTCTGTTCGAAATTCCAAACTATTTCACTGGTGCCTCCTCCCCTATTTCATACTGAAATGGTAAAGGGTACAGCGCGCACAGCCCGCCGCGTCCGGCCCGCCCGCACCCGCACCTCCACAGTCTGCAACAGGTCGTGCTAGCAGGGAAAGTGAGGGCGAGGCGAGGCGAGGGGCTTTAGAGGGACCTCGCGAAGGGAAATGCCCGCCATCGGCTGCCAGCCCGGCGCGGCGCGACGCGGCGCGGAGCGGAGCTCGCGTACGATTCCGGCGGATCACTGCGAATACCCAACGCTCAAGCCTGCCGCTGCCGCTCGTAGCGATAGAGACCGTAGATAGGCCCGGGGTGGAGCCGTGCCGTGCCGTCACCTCACCGCCCTGGGGCCGGGCCGGGCCGGGCCGAGCCGGGCCGTCAGCCTGGATCACGGCGCGTCTGCCCCGCCCCGCCCCGCCCCGCCCCGCCCCGCGGGCACGGCTGGCGGGGCGGCTAGCGGAGGCTTGGATTTACTTGTACATCGCGTGTTCGAAAACCGACGATATTCCCTCAGATTCATCTCTGTGAAAAATGTCCTCGTAGATTTACAATTTATTTTGTAAATTACTATTTATAATATATGCTTGTACGACAGAAAATTCTTGCCCCTCAATGATTTCCAGGTCTATATTCTTAGTGCTTGTCATTTTACTACCTGCCTCATGGAAAATTTTCTAGTAAATCTATTACTGTTTCTCCCCGTAATTCAACAAAAGATAGGGGAGCTCGCGACGCCTGCGAGACCCGAGGTAGGCCACTCCGCAGTGCACATATGTACTGCAGACAGGGGGTTGCCTACGGACCGGGCGCTCTGACAGATTGCAGTTTTACTCCTCAGCAGGATACTTTTCGAATGACACACAGTTTGTTGCTCCGGTCACCCAACCTTTGGGCACCTCGGGCTGGCCCTGGCCGCGCCGCCCGCCGCACCCTCGCCCCGCCTTGTGCGGCTGGAATTTCCGTCAAGTTGAGTGGGTGGGGGGGGCGGGGCGGGGCGAGGCTGGGCGGGGTGAGGTGGGGCTCCTGGGGAGCAGCGGGAGGCCCAGGCCTGGCCCGGAGAGAGTGTTCCCTTTTATCACTCGCCACCCTTTACTTGGCCGCCTGCCCGCCCGCCCGCCTGCCTCCCGCTTTTGTGGCCATGCGCTTCTCAAGCACCACAAGGCCGCCGCTCCGCTGCAAGATCGGGTGGCGGGGCGGGGCGGGGCGGGGTGGGGCGGGCTGCCGGGCACGGTGGGACGTAGCAGGGACATTGCTTGCATATTTTCCTCGTGTCCCCGGCCGGGCCCGCCCCGCCCCGCCCCGTCGCCCCCTCCCTCGGTCTCTCTGTTGCCCGCTCTACCATACGACCCCCGGAATAGTTGTCACTAGTCCGGCGTTCGCCCTGCTCCCCCCCCCCTCCCCCTCCTATCCCCTCCCATCCCTCTTTCCCTCCCCGCCTCTTTTCCCCCTTCTCCTCTCTCTCTCACTCATCATGTCTTTTCCCCAATCCCAGCCATGCCCCCCTCCGCCCTTCTCTCACTATCTCTCTCATTGTACATCTGGTGATGAGGATTGATGGCGGTGGGGACGGGGCGGGACGGGGCGGGGCCCCGGCGGGGGGACGCGAGCGAGATGTGAAACTGTGTGGCCCCCCGGCGGCTACATTTACCAACTGCTCGCCAAGTACAACGTCTGTCTTTATAAAAATATATATCTATAAAACTTTGGTTGCTGTTTGCTTATGAGGCTATTGAAAGTGAGCGGTACCAGAATGCGAGGATTGTATTATTCTTCATAATGAAAGTATTATTCTAAAATTTAAAAAAATATCTGAAGCATTTGTTGTTTGCATGGTGAGGTGCTGTGCATGCGTATGTGCGGTTGCCTCTCGCAGGGGTTGCGCCAGGGGCAGGCGAGGTGCGGAGCGGAGCGCGCTTCCTGCCCGCCATGCCCCCTGTACTGCGAGGTTCGCTCCCGCCAGAGCTTGGCGGATATGTTATATCATACTTTGACCCTGGCTTCGCCCATTCGCCGCCTGTACACGGACAAAAAAAAATCACTCAATTTTTTTTTTATTTTTTTTTGGGGGGCGTGGGGAGGTGACACGTTGAGAAAATTGAACTCATAGACACACGATTAAAGTCGAATAAATCGGATTGAACGTAGATCTGGACTGATTTTTTAGAGTGCAAACCAGTTAGTGTAAAATACACGGTTCCTGCAGGAATTCCCGCGGCCTAAAATATGTCCTGCGACTCGCCGCCCCGCCCCGTCCCCGGAGGCGCTGTCTCGTCTGACTGGCTGCTCCCGGCCCGGCCCCGCCCGGCCCGGCCCGTCAGCCGCTGCACAAAGAGCCGCTCCCCCGGTATACTCCAGACAGGCCGAGTAGACTCCACCGTCCTCCCCTATACTTCTCTCAAAATATAAATTTTAAAAAAAATTATTAAAGAAATTACGAGAATTGGGCGCGCTCACTCAGTTACCGATAACTCATTACTGTTGTTTTCAGGAATAGCGTTTTTTTCCCCTTACTTTTCCGCACCGCTTCATTTTGCACGAGAGTCCACTGTAAAAATTTTTGACGCTGAATCCTGAGCCTCGACATGGACTCGGACTCGGAGACGGCATTGCATTTCTCTTGGCTACCTCGTTCTACTGGTGTAGTTCCCCGTGCGCGGCGGGCGGCGCGCGGCGCGCGGCTGTTCCCACGGGGGCGGGGCGCTAGTGTGTAGATGAAAACATCTCGGCAAAGATGTCATGCAAATGATGCCTCCCCCGCTTAGTGTTTACCCGTCCCTCCCTCCCTCCGGCCGGGCCGGGATGTAACTTTGCGGTCCGCGTCAGTGAATAACACGACAGTGGGGCGCCGCCGCCGCGCGCCGCCACGCGCCGCAAAGTTCATTTCACAACTTGTACAATCTAGTTTGCCGTCTGCTGTTATTGTGTGTGTATAGCGGCAATGACGGGTAGGGTAGGGTAGCGTGGGGCCGGGCGGCCGCGGCCTGCGTCTGGGCCTGACCGACCGTTTTAAGCAGCGGGCTGACTCCAGGCTGCAAGCCGAGGGGGCAACCACTCGAGAAATCCTGTGTACAAACCTGCGGAAATCTCGCTGAAATCCTCAGAAATCCCGCTGAAATCCTCAGAAA
This sequence comes from Frankliniella intonsa, assembly GCA_033675135.1. Taxonomy (NCBI): domain Eukaryota; kingdom Metazoa; phylum Arthropoda; class Insecta; order Thysanoptera; family Thripidae; genus Frankliniella; species Frankliniella intonsa. The sequence continues at coordinate 4,321,918 of CM066254.1, forward strand.
TCTCGATGAAATCCTCGGAAATCTCGATGAAATCCTTAGAAATTTAACTGAGAAATCTCATGAAATCTCATTGAAATCTTGTGAAATCTTGTGAAATCTCATGAAATACCAAGAAATCTCAGAGAAATCTTGTGAAATCTCATGAAATCTTAGAGAAATCTCAGAGAAATCTCTCAAAATCTGAGAGAAATCTTGTGCAATCAGTAGAAATCCCGTGTACACTAGGATGGGGAGTGGTTGCCCCCTCGCTGCAAGCGGTGCCGACTTATCACGCAAATAAAGAAAAATCCGTCTGACCTAAGTTTTTAGCTCTGGGGGGAAAAAATTGCTGCAGAGACGCAGCTGATTTCTTAAGCACCGGCACATTTTTTTAAAACTGTACTGCCATCTATTTAGATACACAGCCATCTAGTAACTGAGAAGCTAAAGTCCACTTCGCTGTGCAGCTAAATTTTTTCGTGCCGACTTTTTTTTGCCACGGTAGCTAAAATTGGCCAGCTAAGTCGGTTGCACATTTACTTTTTTTGCATGATTAATGTCTAAACTTTTTAAATACAAGCGTATGATAAAGATATTTTGTTTTCTGTAAATAATATTGAATTCCGCGTGGGAGCTAGAGTATTCCGTGGCAGAAGTGAAAAGTGCGTACGGCAGGCACCCCTTCCCCCTCTCCTCCTCCTCCTCCTCACCTCCTTCGCATTCATATCCGAAAGGAAGAAGGGCGTATTGAAGGGAGCGGGGAGCGGTGGGGCGGCGCGGTGGGTGGCGGGCGGGGCGGGGTGGGGCGGTGCCTGGTGGGGTGCGGCGGCGCGGGCCCCGGTACATGCGCACGAGGGCGGTGGGGCGGGGCGCGCGGGGCGGGGCGGGGCAGGGCGGGGCGCGGCGGGGCGGGCGTTGCGCACACTCCAGAGAGGTTAGGTTCTTGCTCACTTGGCAGGCTGCGTCCCGCCGCGCTGGTCTTGTCTGGACCGCGCATCGCGCCGCTTCGCGCCCGCCGCCCGTCGCGACCAAACCCCGTGCCGAGCCGAGCCGAGCCGAGCCGTGCCGTGGCTCGCGGCGCGCCGAGCCGAGCCGAGTCAGGCTTGCCCGTCAAACGAATGGTGGCGACGCCCCGATTGTGAGTGCTGTGTGAAGGTTGGTACCCGCCCCGCCCCGCGCTGCGCCCCGCTACGCACGCTACGCGTCCTGACCACGCAGTGCTGTTGCTCTAGTTGTTGTTGTTGGTATTGTTAGTTAGGCCTGGGCCCGCCCTGAGGCTGGTCCGTGCCGAGCCGAGCCGAGCCTAGGGCGTAGGGTGGGCCGTGTCTATCGACCCGCCCCGGGCGTGCTCGGGGCGTGCTCGGGCGTGCTTTAGTGTCTGCACGAGTGCGTGCGCGGGAGGGAGAGAGAGAGATAAGGAATGCGATGGTGATTGTGCACAGCCTGCTCCTAGCAGCGGCACGGTAGTGCGTTTGTGTCGAACCCACAGGTGCACAGTGGAGGCGCGGCGCTCCTCTCCGCTCACAAACTCACCTTCCCCCTGCCCTACTGTGAGCGGACTTTTCATGACTAACTGCGTGTAAGCGTTTATTATTGTTTTTTATTTTTTTTGCGAAGTTTGCATGACTGTGGTTTACCCTTTGTGGATGTCGGGGATGCAGACACCTGTGACAACCCCTCTCTCTTCCTCCCTCTCTCCCTCGCTCCCTCTCCCTCCCTCTCTCTCCCTCGCTCCCTCTCCCTCCGTCTCTCTCCCTCTCCCTCTCCCTCTCTCTCCCTCTCCCTCCCCTCTCTCCCTCTCCCTCTCTCTCTCTCTCTCTCTCTCTCTCTCTCTCTCTCTCTCCCCCGTCACCTCCGCGTTCCTTCAGTGTTTGCGCCCCCTCCCCTACCCCCTGCTTGCGCTCGAGTTACGCTGGTAACAATTTTATGGCCGACTGGGGACGCTCTTGCCAAGAAAGGGAAAAGGAGAGGAGAGGAGAGGAGCGAGGACCTCCGGAAAAAAGCGCTGGCCGCCGCAATGGAACCCTGCGTTTGCCCTGGGCCCACCGCCCGGCCCCGCCCCGCCCCGCCCCGCCCCGCCCCGCCCCGCCCCGACCCCTGACGGCAAAACGAATTACTCCTGGATTACAGACGAGACTCCTCTATCCCATCCCTCTCCCGCCGCCCCCGGCTGCCCTGCGTGTCACGTCCCCGCACGGCACCTGCTTCTCTCTCTCTCTCTCTCTTTCATCCCTCTCGACTTTTCCAAACGACACGTCCTGTAGCGATAGCTGTTTTGTTTTGTGCTGACTTCCCCAGGCTTCCCTGTCAAACCGCTTTTTTCCCCTCTTTTTTTATCACCACGTGGATTTTTTTTTTCCGAGGTTTCCGTGCTGGTTCGATAAACTGTCCAATGTTATTTATACTCGCCCGCAAGCTGGGCAAACGGTGTAAGTGCCTCTTCCTCTGACAACACGGCCTCGCTCGCCTGTCTGTCTGTCTGTCTGTCTGTCTGTCTGTCTGTCTGTCTGTCTGTCTGTCGGTCGGTCTGTCTGTCTGCCTGCCTGCCTGCCTGCCTGCCTGCCTGCCGGTCTCTCAGTGTGGCTGTCTGACTGTCTGTCATTTCGCGTACGACCGACAACACCCTGCCAACGATTGCGTGTGAAAAGCTGAGAACGCGAGAATGCAAGTTGTGCTGATGCCAGCCGCCTCCCTGCTTGCTTCCTCTACCTATATTCTATCTGCACGAGGCTGGGCTGAAGCTCCCCCCCCCCCCCCCCCCGGTAGTGCCGACTGCACCTGCCCTGCCTCCGGCGTACTGCCCACCCCCACCACCCCCTGGTCCGCAGCCGACCCTCCGCGAGCCACCCCGCCCCGCGCCCCGCCCCGCGCCCCGCCCCGCGCCCCACCTGGACGCGCGCTGTGCAGCGCCCCGGCGGGCGCCCCATAAAGTTTCTAGCTGATACCACCTGCCACATCACTAAGCCCTCGGTCTGCCCCCACCACTATCCCCTCCTCTCTCTCCCTCACGAGGACGTCGCTCATTTCGAGTCGAAAGGGGTCGGACTTGGAACGTGTCGTAAAGAAAAAAGGAGACTGCGGTCTTAAAGCAGCGGGGTTAAACAATCTTGTCGCGCTAAAGTCTTGTCAAGGGTCGATTGGGCGAGGCGGCAGGTCACAGTCCCGCCCCGCCCCGCCCCGCCCCGCCCCGCCCCGCCCCGCCCCGCCACGCCCCGCCCCGCCACGCCCCGCCACGCCCCGCCCCGCGCCCTGCCGGGTACCGCAGCTACTCGCACAGCCACTCGCCTGCGCAGGCCGCCAGCAGGACCTGTTGCGGGGCGGGCCTGCGGGCGGGGCGGAGCAGGGCGGCAGCGCAGGCTTGTTGAATGTCGCCCAGCAGGTGTTTAGTCTAGCACTGTCCTCTCCCCCTCTCTCGATTCTATTTTCCTTTCGCAAACATCGGTCGTTAAAAGTAAAAAAAAATGTCTTCGCTTTGTTTTCATTTGGTTTCTTCCCTACTCTAGCTGGCGAATAGAGTAAAAAATGGGAGTTTTTAATTCCTTTCTGCTGTAGCTCTCCCCCCTCCGGCACCATCGCATTCCTCCGGGCCGAGGTGACGCTACACGGCGCGGGGGCGGGGCGGGCGGGGCGGGGTGGGGCGGGGAATAAGAATGTTGCGCCAAACACGAACCTTCCATTTGGGGGTGGGGCTGGGTGGCGCCGGGGTCCGAGCTGGTGGCGGCCAGCACAGGGGTGGGGCGGGGCGGGGCGGGGCGGGGCGGGGCGGGGTGCGCTGGCCGTGCCTGCAGGGGTCCGAACTTTGTCCGCGAGTGCTCACCGGTTAAAGTGCACCCACCTCCGTGTGGTTCTTCTCCATTTCGGAACAGATACATACAATACTCCCTGTGCTGCTCCAGCTGGAGAAGGGCAAGAGGAAGGTCATCGCTGTAACAAACTCGATTATCGATTCCCCGCAGGAATGCCGTTGAGTTGACTGCTAGTGAATGTTTCGACGGCGTGTGTGTTTGTCTGCTCCCAGTTTACTTGCCACTCATTGTGGGGCGGGGCGGGGCGGGGCGGGGCGCTGAGGTGCGGCGCGGCGCGGCGGGCTCACCGCCACCCTGGGCCACCGCCTGTTTACGTTCCCCGCGCATCACCGAATATCAAATAAAAGGCTCCGCCCTCACCGCACCGCCCAGCCCGGCCGCTCGGAAGTAAACTTCGGTCACCAATAAATTGGGTTGTCGGAGGGGGATTTGGTGGGATGAAGGCTCGCAGGCTCAGAGGCAGGAAGGCAGTGCCCTGGGCGGGGCGGGGCGGGCGGGGCGGGCGGGGTGCGGTGGGGCGGGCGGGGCTGATCCGGTTATTGATGCTTGGGCTCCTTTGAGGAGCTGTCTCGGGTCGGGGCCGGGCCAGGCCCCAGGCCAGGACGGATGAGGTCAGCACGAGTTTTTTCTCTCTTTATTTTTGAGTAAAGTTGATTGCCGCGCCGAAGCACGAAGAGAGAGGGTAGCTAGCGGGGGGAGACGTGGCATATCCAAATTGAGGAGGGGGGGGTGGCGCCAGTGTTTAGGGGCAGTATATGGGGAGGTCTGGGGTAAAGTAGGCGGCCGGGGGGTGGGGTGGCGGCGGGGGCAGCGGGGTCGAAATCCAATAGGCTGGGTGGGGGCCCCGCCCCGCCCCGCCCTGCCCTGCCCCGGCTCCATCGGACGCCCCAGCCCAGCCTCCCTGCGGGCCTTTCGCCCTCCCCGGGCCGCCGCTGTTGCTGGCCGCCACGCCCTTCTCCGCCCCGCCCCACCCCACCCCGCCCGCGGCGCGCACCGCGCTGCACAGCCCCTACCTGCCGCCCTTCCCCTCCCCTCCGCTGGCGCGGGTGGGCTGCGGTTTGTGTGCACCTTATTGGCTGGCGAACTGCGGGCGGGAATCTCTATCCATCGAACCGTGGGTTTACGACCGCCTGCGTTGTTGCGTCGGTTTGCTCCCCCCCCCTCCTCCCCCGCCCTCCGCCCCGTCTCCCCCACCCCTCGGCCAGCGCAGCAGTCATTTGGCGAGTCTCCCACCACCCCACCTGCACTCCGCCGCGCCCCGCCCCGCCCCGCCCCGCCCCGCCCCGCCCCGCCACCCGCTGGCATCACCCTAAATGTATTTGTATGATTTTGTGCAAACGTTCGTGCAAAGTTAAACCTACATATCTTTCACACAAATTTATGCGAAAAACTGCATGAATTTGTTTAAATGTATGCACAAAATCGTTCAAATCACCGCACAAATTTGTGTGAAAAATTTGATTGTTTAAATTTGTACAAATAAAAGATACAAATCCAGTTAGTGTGATGAATCTGATGTCTTATATGTCTCGACGTTGTAACAGCCTGAATGACTTTTTGACTGACAGGAGGAAGTGGAAGGCTGTAGGTGTCCGTCAGAAGCCGGCGCGCTGCTCGGTTAGCAAGTGTCGCCGGGGCGTCGCGTCGCGTCGCGCGGTCCCGACTGGGAGGAGGCAGAACAGGAGGGGGGGGGGGGCGCAGCGCGGTGAAGCGTTTTCCGGGCCGGGCCGGGGTCGCATTATCGCCCTATCTCCCCCCCCCCCCCCCCCCACGCTCCCCACTCCCCACTCCCACCATTACATTACGCAGCGTATCGTGCGAGCGCTTTAACGTCCTCCGGTTCGTAAAGTGAAGCGCTCTACGAGCTCCACTGGCGGGGCGTGCGCTCTCGCGCCGCGCACCTACACCGGCCGCCGTTACCATTCTCCCCACACCCTCGCGCTTCGAGATGCAGCCAATGATTTTGTCTTGACTTCTCCCAACCCCTTCGGTTGCCCTTATTAAGAGAAATTATTAGCTGCTTCAGCCAATTTTCAGCTGTTGTACTATAAAACTCACGTGCTTTTAAAGCGACTTCTAAGTAGCTTTGCCAGCCAAACATTGGCAGGAAGGAATTATATTCTTACCTAACGACATATTATAACTAGCGTGTTGGCTATTTCAGCTAGATTCTTGTTTTTCTTTGTGTTAAATTTACGCATTTCAAAAAAAAAAAGTCATGCGTACTTGGTATGTAGCTATGCAGAAAAGAGTACGTCGAAGTCCTATCTGCGCTCATAATTAGCCATGATTTTTGAGCCGGTCCGAGCGGCCCATCCCCTAGCCCGCCCACAGCAGCGTAGCGCCCCGCCTGCAGGCCTCACGTGCTCTGTGTGGGTCATATGTCATCATGTCAGGCGCAGTGCCAGCCCGCGAGCAGACATGTGCACACACACACACACACACATCCATACCACGCGGCATTCGCGGACACTGTTCCGTCAAATATCATCGGGGAGGCCCCTAGGATGAGGGGCTGGAGAGAAAGTGAAGAGAATAAGTCGCCATGGCTGGGCTGGGCTGGGCTATTGCGAGCTGTGAAAGGGGAGGAGAGTCATGGTCTTAATTTGCTTCAAAACCTTCCAGGGATGACTTCTTGTTCCACGAGCTTAGCAGCACCAGCAGCGGAGTTGAGGCTCGATCCATCACCTTCTCTCCTCTCCTCCCCTCTTCTCCCCTCTCCTCCCCTCTCCCCCTCCCCTCCTCCCCTCCTCCTCTCCTCTCCTGTCCTCCCCTCTCCTCCCCTCTCCTCCCCTCCTCCCCTCTCCCCTCCCCTCTCCTCCTCCTCCTCTCCTCTCCTCTCCTCTCCTCTCCTCTCTTCTCCCCTCCTCTCCCCTCCTCTCCCCACTGCCGCTCCCCTCCCCACTGCCGCTCCCCTGCGCGCTTCCATTTCACATCACAGGGGAGAGATGATGGGCGGATGGGTGGGGGTGGGGGATATAGTAGTCTGCTGCTGCCGTTGTACAGAATGACAAACCACCTCGCGCGCGCGCGCACACACACAGTAGCGGCACAAAGCCCTGGAGCATTCAGGAGCACCCATAACTACCCGTGGTGTGGCTCCCCGATGAGGCCCGGGCAGAGGCTATTCCGCGGCTGAGCCGTCCCTAACGCACACACACACACACACATGCTGAGTCCTTGAGTGTTCTGTTGTGCGTGAAATATATGTGTGCCGCTGTCTTTTGTGCAAACCTGATAGCATAGAATTCACACGGCCAACTGAACGTATTCATTCAGTTGTGACCACGCTGTTAGGCACTAGACGAGCATTAAACTGCCGCTAGTAAAAACTACACACACTGAGCAAAATGTTTTTTTCTCCTCTGACATTATTTTAAAACATATGACAAATATTTTGAATCCATTCATTTACCATTACAAAAGTTTTAGCTCTTTAAAAAAACGCATCTTTTTCATTAGCGAGAACATTTTGGTGAAATGCGACTATTCTTGTTTTTTTTTTTTTATTGCGTCATAAATCTACTCTGGAGCGCCTAGTGTGCACTATACCAGTGTGCAACTATGGCAAGCACTACTTGCAAAGTGCTTTGCACACTGTGTTCGGCCGGCACTTGCACACTGTAATTTTAAAGGAAACACATGTTGCCTTAAATCGGCGACACATTAATGTTTGTCCTTATCGGCGACACATAAATGTTTTTCCTTTATCGGCGACAATTTTGTCGCCTAAACCTCCACGTATCGCCGAAAAAGGTCACATGTGTCTCCGTTTCGGTGACACACGGAGCTTTTGGCGACAAAATTGTCGCCGAAAAAGGTCACACATTTATGTGTCGCCGAAAAACAGGTCACAAATTTAGGCAGTTTCCTTTTGCGATGTGTCGCCACAAAAGGACACAAATTTGTCGCCCTTTGAGTTACAGTGCACTCGTGTCCGTCAAGGGTGTTGCCCCGCCGAGTCCTGCCGAGTCGCCCCGCCCCGCCCCGCCCCGCCCCGCCCCGCCCCGCCCCGCCCCGCCCGACGCAGTGCCTGCCACACGAGTTGGCCTTCCTGCGTGCGCTGGAGTGGATGGTAACGCAATCCGGATACGTGCGTCCGCCGCGGCCCGCCCCGCCCCGCCCGTTACTTTTCTCTCTCGGCGGGTCTCTGGCCGCCGCGCGCTTCCCCGACAGTCCGTTTGTCCCCCTCCCGATGGAGCCGTAAGCCCCGGCGCGCCGCGTGTGCATTCAGTGCAGCGCGGGCGGGGCGGGGCGGGGCGGGGCGGGGCGGGGCGGGGCGGGCGAGTCGGAGAGAGGCGGGGCGGGGCGGGGACGCCCTGGACGAGCCGGGCCGGGCCGGGCCGGCCGCCCAGTTGCCCGCAGTGGTGGCGCGACCTGCCATGGAGGACGCAGCAGTGTCCCCCGACGAGCCTGTGCCGCCGTGAGCCTGAGCTGAGCACGGTGGGTGTGCTGCACGTGTGCTGCGCGTGTGCTGCGCGTGTACTGCACGTGTACTGCACGTGTGCTGCGCGTGTGCTGCGCGTGTGCTGCACGTGCACGGAGCGCGTCGGAGTGAAGTGCTTCGGATACTCCGTGCGGACAACCCCCGGGTGGAGCCGCCTGTACGAGCCTATCTTTGTGTCAGTGTTTCCCTTGGATATTTACTAGGCCGCTTATTGCTGCTGGTGCTCTTATTGTGTCTCACTGGCCGAGCGTGTGATGTGGTACTGCATGATGACGTCGTGTCTAGTCAGAACGTACTTTGAACTCTTGCGGTACTTTTATGTGCAGTGCTCTCGTCTTTTTCATATTTTTCCGAAAATTTAATACTTTGATCTTTCAAAAGATACTCTGTCACTTTTTTTTCGGATGTATCTTCCATCGTCCATGACCCTGTGCATGTTTGCGGCTGGACGATGAACTTGTTGCGCGCTAATTTTTAGGTTCAAGATTGTAAATCTGTTTTGTTCGAATGGACAAGATAATCTTCGGACGTACGGTCACGTGGACCATCTCAAACGAGTCGAATGATGAATGAGTTTTATCGTATTCTCCCTTCGAGTGCCTTGCGTTTCGTTTATTGCCGGCCCTGCTGCTGGTGCCGCCTCCCTCCTCGGCCGCTCCTCCCTCCAGCCGCGCGTGGATTGAATTAATTCTCCGGAAGTGAGGCCGTCAGGAACTGGGCCGCTCGCCCATCCCGGCAACGCCGCACTAGCCACAGCGCTGTGCCGTGGGCTTGCCGGGGGCTTGCCGGGGGCTGCTTGCCGTAGGCTTGCCGTAATCGAGTCCATACGGGCTTGTCTGTCTATGTTGTACGATTATTACTCGCTATAGTGAGCGAGGACCCCCACTCCTCGCTGTCCAGGCAGACAGGCCGTCCTAGCCGCTGACCCCCCAGCTGACCCCCCAGCTGACCCCCCAGCTGACCCCTGGCGGTCCAGAGGTCCTGCCCCGCCCTCCCCGGCGCTGCCCCTGACCTGCCCAAGGAGACGCGGCAACAGCGCGAGGCGCGGGCCCTGCGCGGCGGGCCTGGCCGCTCGTGTCCCCCGGGCCTCGCCCCGCGCCTCAGCTCAGGCCGGCAAAGGTGTGGCCATTGAGCCTGGGCTGAAGAGCTCCGGTAGAGTGCTGAGTGAGCTGTGAAGAGCTAGCTGACGGAGTACGCGCGGAGATGTTGAATACCGTGGCGTGGAGCAGGAGGGGGAGTGCCGAGCAAAGGGCGAAGAGTGCGACACCAGGAGGGTGTGAGTGAAGAGCAGGCTGCTAGTGGGGCCACCCCGATACACAGCGCGAGGAGAGGGTGAAGAGCGGCCGGGAGGGGTGGGGGGCTAAACGTGTGAGGTAAAAGAAAAGAGAAGAGCAGAGCCGGCAGAGCACGGCGGAGGGGGCTGGAGGGAGGGCTGGAGTGCCTGGCTCCAATAGGCCTTGAGTGTGTTTTGTCAGTCCACCGCCCAGGGCAGGGCTGCTAGGACTGCTGCTAGGCACTCCCCCCCTTCCCCTGCACCAGCCGGAGCGAAGCGAGCGGAAACAATAGCTCTTATTGGAAGGCGGTGGTGGAAGCCAGCAGCAGCCAGCGCAGCCAACACCCTCCTCAATGCCACTCAGACACGTTCCCCGCGTCCCGCCCCGCCCCGCCCTGCCCCGCCCCGCCCTGCCCCGCCCCGCCCCGCCCCGCACATCCCGCTCTAGATAAATTTCCCTCTCCTCCTTTCTCATATTGAGATTCCGTAAAGAGGCGGCGGTGGTGGATCAGGGTGGGGAGGCGGGGGGATTGAATTGAAGAAGAGTGATTGGGGGAGGCTGGGGCGGGGCGTGGTGGGGCGTGGCGGGGCGTGGCGGCTGAGCGCGGAGCAATAATCACATGGAGCGGAGCCCCAGCCCGAGCCTCGGATCACCGTGCTGCTTTTCGCTCCGCGGGGCGGGGCGGGGCGGGCACGCTGCTCTCTTTCCCGCTGCGCGGCGTGTATTCACGCCCGAATGCATGAATCACTGGTCTGCTGTGATTTGGTTTTGCACTGGCTAGACGCTGTATTTCCGTTTGTTTTTTTTTCTGTCGGTTTTCTTTTTACCTCCGCCTGCTCGCTCCTCCTCCGTGCCTCCTCCAAGGCGCGCCACCGCTTTGGTTTGGTGAGCACGAGCAGCGCGCGGTCGGGTCGCGGTCAGTGCTGCCAGAAAAGTAGGCAATAAAGCGCCCAAACACAGCCGAGTGAAGCGGGCTGCATCAGCGCCTGCCTACTAGGCAACATGCGCGCACCAGTGCCAAGGTGTTGCCTAGTAGGCAGGAAGAAAAGCAGCCCGCTGTACTCCGCTGGGTTTGAGCGCTTTATTGCCTACTTTTCTGGCAGCACTGGTCGCGGTGTGGGTAGAGCGGGGAGCGCCTGCGGGAGGCAGCGTAGGCAGACCCGCTGCGCACCGGCGCGCTCACAGGTGGGCGCCGGCCTACCCTCCGGGCGCCCTTGATGCCTGACGCCGCACTGCGCCGCGGCGGCCCGGCCCCGGCCGGGGGAATGAATGCATCAATGTTGAAAAGGAGGACCCTCTAGCAACACTTTTGGGCGTTTTTCTTAAATGTTGCAGGTGATGCTGTGATTGGCTGAAAGAAACCCGGGAACAAGATGGTGGACACAGCGAACCTCAACACGGACAAGGCCCTCCTGTCGCTGGAGATGAACCAGTGCGGTGTGGTGAGTGGTGTAGCATCGCATTGCCCCCCCAGTGGCCCGGCGCCGGCCCCACTGGAAAAACAAAGGTGCTAAGTCCTACCTTTAAGAGGCACTAACAAAATTTTGTGCCTTATTTGGAAAGGCACTAAGATTTAGTGCCCCAGGAAAGGCACTAAATTTTGTTAGTGCCTTTTAAAGGTAGGACTTAGCACCTTTAGCTCACCAGCTGCGTATACTCGATCCAAATTTAGTGCCTTTGCAAAGGCACTAAGATTTAGTGCCCCAGGAAAGGCACCAAACTTGGCACTCGATTTTAGCGCCCCAGGAAAGGCGTTGCTTAGCACCTTTGTTTTTCCGGTGCCCTCCTGAGCGCGCGCTCTGCTCCTGCCGCAGGTGGTGGCCTCGACGAGCGGGGGCGGCGATGGCGGCGGCGCGGTCGCGTCCAAGGACAGCAAGGACCTGCCCGAGAGGGGGTCCTGGTCCAGCAAGCTGGACTTCATCCTGTCGGTCGTGGGGCTGGCCATCGGGCTGGGGAACGTTTGGCGCTTCCCCTACCTCTGCTACAAGAACGGAGGCGGCGCCTTCCTCATCCCCTACTTCCTCACCCTGTTCCTGGCCGGCATCCCCATGTTCTTCATGGAGCTCGCCCTCGGCCAGATGCTCACCATCGGCGGGCTGGGCGTGTTCAAGATCGCGCCCATCTTTAAGGGTAACGACAGCGTGCTGTGTGTGTTTCCTCGTTGTGATCGTATTAGGTAAAAATGAAAACTAATTTAAAATGGCTTGCTGATCGCTATAGGCATCGGGTACGCGGCGGCCGTCATGTCCTGCTGGATGAACGTGTACTACATCGTCATCCTGGCCTGGGCCATCTTCTACTTCTTCATGTCCATGCGCGCGGGTGAGTGCATTGTGCGAGCGTGAGACGACATGTGACCTTCATTTTATATTTTTATTGACAACGATAACATGTGCTGTGCCAGACGTGCCGTGGAGAACCTGCAACAACTACTGGAACACGTACAAGTGCGTGAACCCGTACACCAGGAGGAACCTGACGTGCTGGTCGGCGTTCATAAACCAGACGTCCACCAAGGTCTGCAACGTGGGCCAGTACAACGTGTCGCTCAAGGACCTGAGCGACCCCGTCAAGGAGTTCTGGGAGTACGTTTCTTCGTTCGCATTTATTCTCACGTCCTAGTGTGCAAATAGTTATGTCGACGGCGAACTGAAACGTGTATTCTCCACGGCCTTGCCCGGCAGGAGGCGCGCGCTGCAGATCTCTGACGGCGTGGAGGACGTGGGCGGCGTGCGCTGGGAGCTGGCGGGCACCCTGCTGCTCGTGTGGATCCTCTGCTACTTCTGCATCTGGAAGGGCGTCAAGTGGACGGGCAAGGTGCGTGGCGTGACCGTGGCCCGGCCCGGCCCGGCGGCAATGAGCCCGGGCACGCCCTGCTCATTGACAAGTTGGCAGCCCCCGCCCCGCCCCGCCCCGCCGGGCTCCGTCCTCCCCTCCTCCCCTCCCCTCCTTGTAATTCCCTTAAAGGATCATTAAGTGCGAGGATCTCTACACACCCATGAGTGGTGACAAAATTCTCGGTCCTCGGTGATTTAGTAAGCCGTGAGCATTGGACCTCTCGGCTTACTTTGAATCTTTCGTTTCTAACGTGCTCGAAGAGGGGGAGGGGGTATCGCAATGCTAGTGACTGACACGGCGCTGTCCGCTCCGTCTATCTCCAGGTCGTGTACTTCACCGCCCTCTTCCCGTACGTGCTCCTGACGGTGCTGCTCATCCGAGGCGTGACGCTTCCAGGAGCATTCGAAGGAATCCGCTTCTATATCAGTCCAAACCTATCCAAGCTGCAGAACTCGGAGGTAAGTCAACCACGGTGGGAGTTAAATATTATTTAACTCCCAAACTACGAGTGATTGTACACGCACATTTGTGTTAAAAGTATCGCAACGCGTCTAAACACTAACGCGCTATCAAACTGTTGCAGGTGTGGATTGACGCTGTGACCCAGATTTTCTTCTCGTACGGTCTGGGTCTCGGCACACTTGTTGCTTTGGGCTCCTACAATAAGTTCACAAACAACGTCTACAAGTGAGTATTGCAGCCGTTTCATTTAAGGGATTTGGATGGTTTGGGAAATCGATAAAAGAAAAGAAAAATAAACCGTATGATGGTCCTCGCAGTATGGTAGCTGGGGGTCTTTAGAGGTCGGGAATACTCCAAATATTTATTATTTTACGTAAACACTATGCGGCACTTTCCGAGGAAATTCGAGGAAATCATGCAGGCGCTCTGCTCTATGCGAGGGATCTGCCCGCGCGCAGGATCCATGGCGTTGGCGTATATCCGAGGATGAGGAGCGGAGTATGCGCGAATCGGGAGCCTGGGGTATCTCTGCCTAGGCGCCTTTGCTCCACGGCGCATTGCGCTCAGACCGCCCTCGTTGACCCGCCCCCGCCCTGCCCTGCCCTGCCCCCAGGGACGCGCTCATCGTGTGCGCCGTCAACTCGTCCACCTCCATCTTCGCGGGCTTCGTCATCTTCTCGGTGGTGGGCTTCATGGCCCACGAGCAGCAGAAGCCGGTGGCCGAGGTGGCGGCCTCGGGGCCCGGGCTGGCCTTCCTGGCCTACCCGTCGGCCGTGCTGCAGCTCCCGGGCGCGCCCATCTGGTCGTGCCTGTTCTTCATCATGCTGCTGTTCATCGGCCTGGACAGCCAGTTCTGCACCATGGAGGGCTTCATCACGGCCATGGTGGACGAGTGGCCGCACCTGCTGCGCCGCCGCAAGGAGCTCTTCATAGCCTTCGTGTGCATCATCTCCTACCTGGTGGGCTTGTCGTGCATCACGCAGGGCGGCATGTACGTCTTCCAAATCCTCGACTCGTACGCCGTGTCCGGCTTCTGCCTGCTCTTCCTCATCTTCTTCGAGTGCATCTCCATCTCCTGGGCCTTTGGCGTGGGCCGCTTCTACGACGGCATCAAGGACATGATCGGCTACTACCCTATCGGCTGGTGGAAGTTCTGCTGGGTCGTATCCACCCCTTTCATCTGTGTGGTAGGTGTTCTCCCCCTCTGTCTTTCCCTGACGTTTGTTCCTCACCCCTCTTCATCCCCAGAGTCCTGATTTACTCCCTCTTGTGTTCGCAGAGCGTCTTCATCTTCAACCTTGTTCAGTGGACTCCCGTTAAGTACCTGGAGTACGAATACCCATGGTGGTGCCATGCTTTCGGTTGGTTCACAGCATTGTCCTCAATGTTATGCATTCCTGGCTATATGGTTTGGTTATGGTACAAAACTCCGGGAGACTTTCAAACGGTAAGCATTTTTATCTAGTAGCACACTAATGTATCATCAGTAAGTTGCAAATTAATTCTTACTAACCTTTTAATTGTTTTTCAAATTTTAGAAATTCCGCACCATTGTGCGGATAGATGATGATGTTGAGAGCTTGAGGGCTAAGATGCAGGCAGAACTCCATTCCACTGCCGCTCAGTGTTAGGGTGGATCAAGAGTGGCTGAAAGCCCAACATGTATGTACTTCCCAACAGTGGCACTTTCTTCATCACATCACACCTTTGTTTTTTTTTCTCACAGGACATTCACGTTTTGTTTGGAGCTTTACCTTAGTCTCATTTACAGAAAAGGTACTGTGTGGTAAACAATGTTTTAGTTTTTTACTTGTATGACTAGTTTTTTTTAATTATTTATAAATCTTGTAATTTATTGAATATGTTCGTATTCTTTTTTGTCTTCAAAGTTCAAAGATTGGTTCAGTGACAATAACTAACCTTTTATAATAAGGAATACAACTGTATACCTTAATGTGCTTCCATTTTAACTAATTAATGTTGTAATTAAACCAAAGAAATATTCATTTTTGGAAAGACTTGTTGACATTATTTGTAAATGAATATATTTTCAAATCTATGTAATATTTTTTTCCCGTGAAGGTTTTTCACGAAATTTGTTTGTTCTGCATGAATACTAGAGCAATCGACAGTATATCTTGCTGAGTTATGTTCGAAACTTAACTGGGAGCAGCTGATGGCATTTTCATTTTGAAGGTTAGCTGCTTACTTTAAGAATTTTTTTATCATGTGCTTCACTGATGAGGACTTAAAGGGAACTGGTGGCATTAGGACTTAGCCACCATAAGTTAATTGGGGATGTATATCTCCCTTATTAGTCATTAGTTTTACCATTAAGATTTTGCGTTCTGGAAGGATAACTTAAATGTATAGGAGTGTACAATCTAGCTCACCATGAATCTCATATTGTTATTGTTTTGTGCATTGTATTAGCGCATTATAATTTGTAAGCCTTCTTGCAGCTAAAGTGTATCACTCAATCTGCTACGTATCAGTTATAATTCTAAATAATTTCCAAACTTTATACATATTAATCATGATATTTATTTTCTATTTTTTTATTTTAAGGTGTTTTTCACAAACTACGACCATTTTTGTGTTCTGATACAAAGCTCCACTTTTCAGAACTCAATGCTATAGAAAATCAATATTTCCTGTCATATCATTTTATTGTGTGCTAGTACTTTTTGTACCTGCATTATTTACTTGGATCAAAAGGGAAAAAAATTCCCCAGTAGAAATGGAATGTGCACATTTGTGCCAAATTTTTTCTCAAATCTATTGTCTTCCTCTTTATATCTAATATTTTTTAATATTTGGCCAATTCTCTATTTCTAACATTGTAGTTGGGCATTTTGCCTACTTGTCAAGCGCACAAAGCTTGTGTTGGTGCTATTTTGACCTGATGGGTAGGTTTTAGCATTTCCATCATGTTTTACCAGTTTTAATTGACCAGAGAAGAAAAACTTTGAACTGAGTACATCAAAAAAAAAATCTATATTTAAAAGTCTTTAGAGCATTTTTAGCATGCCCTTTTTTTCCTCCTTTTTTTAAAATATTAATTTTTGTTTTTTTTTATCTATACCTGATGTGGCATATGTATGTAAATGAAAACAAGAATCTATTGCAATTGAACTCATTTGAACAACAATTGGGTTGTCTTACAAAACATAGACGCGAATTGTATGTAGATGAATGTGAGCAGTGTGGCTCGTTTTCTAGCATACATCTCAAAAGGTTTTTTTATTCCTTAAAAGAACCTGTTATGTGACTAAGTCCAGGGCCTCTAATATTTAATTTATGGGAGTATTGTAACGCTTCGTCTCAAAACTTCCTTAAAATCATTGTCTTCCATTTACAACTTTGAAACAATTAGAGAAAATTAGATCTTCATATATCTATATACATATATTTATGCTTGGGAAACTTGCAGTTAATAGGGAGCTCAGAAAAGGTAATATTGGAAATCTTTTTTGTCTCATTTGTATTAGCTGACTGTACTCCATAGACTTCTAAGGAATTTGTTTGTTCTTGTTGGAAACTAAATATTATTGTGAAAAGCAATTTTTCAATCTATCTCCCAAATGCTGGTTTGCTTTGGGAAAGAAACTAAAAAATGAATGCAGGGAAGAAAAGGGAAATGTGTTATTTAGAGACAGTTCGGTCTTTTTCTGTCTAGAAATTGTCTTTATGTATATTTCCAAGATACCTCAGCAAGCACTAGTACTTCACAAAGTATGCTGCCATAAAAATTTGAAATCAAAGTCTTGGTGATTATATCCTTTTGTCTACAAGAATATTATCTTTAGAGTTGAAAAAAAAAACACATGTCACATTTTCAATGATAATATCATCTCTACCCTTATGTAATTCTTTAAGATTTAGCACTAACTGCTTGCTGTGAATTAATGAGTATAGATTTGTGATGAAACATTAGTGATTTCATGTCTTCCAAAAAGTATTATCATAACATGTAGCATTTTAATTTGTCTAAATGTTATTTAGAATTTAGAAAAATGCTTTTAAAAAATGAGTCACATGACTGATGAATTTTGAATGACAATGTGTTGTATAAATTATAAGCAATTAGGCTGCAAGTTGCTGTACTATATTTTCAGTCTATTGCACCTTTATGAACACTTTGATTTTGAATAGAAATATGGTCAAAGTAAGACACACTACAAAATTATCAAACTTTGTTGTGGATAATAATTGTAGGTGTGTGATACTGCAGCCATGAAAAGAAGTTTTGCACTTTAGTCATGTGTTCTTTAAAAAGTCAGGTTGTCAGGAGTATGTGATAATTCATCATGCAATGTGCACCATAAAGGTTTCATTCCTTGTTATCAAAAGTCAGAGATTTAGCATTCTCACCTGAAAATTTGTCTTCCAACTGTAGTGAATCTACGTAAATGTGTTTTGCATTTGATTACGGTAGATACGGAACACATTTTACTGTGTACTCTCATGGATTTGAGACAGTAGATGTATCAAAACTGAGCTCAGGCGATAAAACATATCTCAGGAATATCTCGAATTTTCTCATCATTTTCACCAATGGCATTGCCCTAACTCTATCACATCTATTTCGAGGAGGTTGACTATGTACATCTTTTAAGACCGATACTTCAACATTCTATTTCACTTGATGTCCTTGAGCCCTGCTGACACCTCAAGTGTATGTGATGAGCCCTAAATCTCAGAATAATTAAGCGAGCCGCCGCGCCGCGCCCACTCTGATACCAGTGAGATAGCAGCAGGAGCAGGAGTCACCCCCACCGCCCCACCGCCCCACCCGACCGGGCCCTCCGCTCCGGCCCGCTTTCCACCTCCCCTTGACCTCCCGCAACCTCGCCGGCACCCTGTGGCACCTACCCGCCCGCCCCGCCCCGCCCCGCCCCGCCGCACCCCGCCCCGCCCCGCAAACCACCTCGGGCGAGACCGATTATCATCATTGCGCGCATACCTCGACAATCTCGCGCCTGGCGCCCTGCCCTGCCCTGCCCGTGTGGTAGGGCCAGGGCAGGGCAGGGTTGTGCTCAGGTAACCGTCGATAGGTGCTGCCCGAGCCCGAGCCAGCGAGGCCGATGTGTCCCGAGCACGGCAGTGGGGCCCGGCGGGCGCGGTGCTGCGGGGGCGGCGCGGCGCGGAGGGGCGTAACCTGCTCCGGACCGGGTCGGATCGGAGCGAGGGGTGGGGTGGGGCAGCGCTGGGCCGGGGACGGGGTGGGGGTGGGCTGTGAGGCGGGCAGGGGGAGGCGCTGGGGGTGGGGCCCGGCCGGCCTGGCCCGGCCCGGCCCGGAGCAGCAGGCTCTATGAGGCCAGGCGGGTCCCAGTCGGTGTGAGAGGGCGGGCCGAGCGGTGCGGTGCGGTGCGACCACCCTGCACCAGCAGCCAGCGGCGCCTGGCGCAGCGCAGCGCAGCGCAGCGGCGGCACCGCAGGGCTCCCAGGGACCAGGGTGTCTCCGGGCCGGGGCGCTCCCCGTCCCCAGGCCACGCCGCGCCCCTGTACACTGTGAGTACCGACACGTCACGACCCTCCCTGCGCAGCGCAGGGCCGCCCGCCGCCCCCGGCCTGGCCCGGCCTCCACCCTCCTATCCGGCCTGCGCTACGCCAGGGCTGTGCGGGCCGGGCCGGGCCGGCCAGGGCGCATGAGAACGCTGCTTGTCGCGGAGGTGTGGTAGCGCCGCGCCGGGCACGGCACAGCACCGCGCCGGGCCGGGCCGGGCTGCGAGCCGCCGAGCTCTGCCCCCCTGCCCTGGCCGGCCCGGCCCGGCCTGGTCAGGTCCGTCAATCGATACGCGCAAAGCGCAACGACGACACGACGCGGAGGGGCGCCGCGGCCCGACGCCACGCCACGCCACGCCACGCTACGCACTGACAGCTGCCCAGTCCCCTCCCCGCGCCACTCACCTACTTACCCACTCGCAGACCAGGCGGTGCCGGGCCGGGCCGCCGTGCGGCTCGTGTCCTCTCTGTTCACCGCTCAGACGGCAGTCCCCCGCAGTGGGTGTCTGTGCGTGTACGGACGTCGTGTTACTTGTCGGGATCGAGATTTCGGGCAGTGACGATGTAATATTGTCACTCTTAAACGGGCCTTTTCCTTTTGACCCCCTGCCCGTACAGAGGATGTGCATGCCACGCCCACCAGTGCAAACCTCGACTGCTCAGAGGCTCCACTCGTCGGGAGGAGGTGCGGTTCGGGGCGCAGCGCTGCGGAGCGCAGCGCAGGGCGCGGATACCGATAGTAGACACTAGGTCCTACCTGTTGCAGAGCCTCAGGGCCGCGCCGCGCAGGACGTGAAGAAGGCATGGTGACGCGGCCGGGGCTGCCGAGCGCCGTGCCGGCCGGTCCAGGGCCGGCGGGCCCCGCCGTGGGGGCCGGGGCCGGGGGCGCCGCGGGGCCGGCGAGGGCCGCGGGCGGCGCGGGTGCGGGCGGGGAGCCCGCCGCGGCCGCGGGGCTCTACAGATGAGGCTACGCCCCCGGGCTCGGGCCTGGGCCCCACGCGGGCGCGGCCCTGCCCATGCCGCCGCCCCGCAGCCCCATGTTGCCCCGGGCGGCCCCGGGCGGCGCCGTCCACCCCGCCCCAGCCGCCGCGGGCTCCTCGCCGGACACGGACTCTGGCGGTGCGGGCGGAGACGTGCTGGCCGCGCCGCGCCGCCTGGGCCTGGACTACCAGACCTCCGACTACCAGGCGGACTGCTCCAGCAGTAACCAGGGCAGCCCCAGCCCCTGCCCGTCGTCCTCGCCTTCCACGGAGTACGCGCCGCCGAGGCCGCCGCCGGCGCGCCACCACCCGCCCCCGGACCTGCTGGTGCACGCCGCTGACTTTGGCGAGTGGGAGGGCGGCACGCCGGGACGCCACCGCGCGGCGAGGGCCGCCATGGAGGCGCACCACGGCTACGCCGAGCAGGTGAGCGCTCCGCCCCATCCTGCCACCTGCTGCACTCGCCCCGCTCCGTGCTCCAACTGCCCCTGTTTCTGCCGCAGCGCTCGTACGGCGCAGCTGACTACGACGACATGGCCGGGTACGATGACTACGCCGCCGACACCCCGGTGGACGACGGCTCCGAGGACCAGGACAGGGAGGACGACGCTCTCCCCGAGGACCCGTACATGAGCTCGTCGTACCCGGACGAGGACTCGGACATGACGACGACCGACGACGGCTACCGGGCCGGCGCGAACCTGGCGTACGCCGCTGGCCAGGGCCCCATGGCCTCCGGGTACAGCCGGCGGAGCTACGCGGCCGGCCGGCAGCACAGCTACCCCGGCGCCGTGCCGGACCCCAACTCCTTGCAGCCGCCGGGCATGTACCGCCGCGGCTTCTCCGAGGACGTGAACGAGATCCGCGGGGCGGGCGCGGGGGCGGGGCAGGGCGCGGTGCAGGGCTCCGCGGGCTACGACTACGACGACGACAGCGGGTACCTCCACCACCGCGGCCTCCCGCTGCAGCGCGGGGTGGCCGACGGGCTGAGCGACGGCCACAGCGACACCTCCAGCGTGCGCCGGTCAGTGTTCCTCGCATCATCGGGTGAGTTGTTTGCGGTTGATCGTTTTTGCTTACATTGCAATTTCCATCCTTGTAGGCTGAGCAACTCTCCGCGGCACTCGCGGCTGCTGAGCGACGCGGACCTGTCAGAGCGGAGCGTGGGCAGCGGCGGCCAGGGGCCGGGGCCGGGGCCGCGCCTGGGCGCCGACCTCCTCGACGTGTCGCGCCGCGGCCGCGCGGACGGCGGCGAGTCCTCGGCGCTGCGCTCGTCCGCATACCTCCGGCAGAACGTGAGCGCTGACGGCGTCCTCCTGCGGCAGCCGCCGCCGCCCCTCAGCCTGCCGCCGCCGGAGGACAGCGTCGGCGCGTACATGGCGCCGCCGCCGCCCCCGAGGCGCCTGCCGCCCGAGCCGACCTCCTCCTCGCTGTACCGCCGGCCGTCGCTGGACCCCGGGCTGGAGGCCGCCGTGCAGTCCCTGCGGCTGGACCACCACAGCCACGGCCTGGGCCAGGGCCTCCGCGACGACCCTCCGCCCACCAGCCCCCGGCCCGCCTCGTACCACGCGCGCTGGCGCAGCCCGCGCCCGACCTCCTCCTCGCACCAGGACGTCTTCTACCGGCGCCACACCTTCGACTCCAGCAGCGACGAGGCGGGCGTGTACCTCCGGCCGTCGCACCAAGACGACCAGCCCCCCAAGTCCCCGGGCTACAGCCGGCGGCGCTACGCCCAGGGCGAGATGTCGAGCAAGGGGAGCGCGCGCGCGGCCTGGTACCGCGCCAACCGCTCCGACTCGCGCCCGCCCGCGGGACCCCGCAGCACGCCGGCCTCCCCCAAGAAGCTGGCCGGCTCGTGGGACCCGGGCCCCAACGTCAACTACTTCTTCTCCAACCTCCCCGTCAACGCCGGCGACCCGTACCGCACCGTGGAGCCGGCCGGCGTGTCGTCGCGCCCGCGCCGCGGCAGCCGGCCGGAGCTCAGCATGGACCTGGACCAGGACGGCCTGCACCTGGACGCGGACGACGAGGAGAGCGACGTCCCCATGCCAACCATCCCCATCCCGGAGGTGTTCGTGGAGGAGGCCCGCGAGGACGAGGCCGGCGTGGTGGACGCGTACGCGGGCGGCGACGTGCGGCGCGCTGCGTCCCCGTACGCCTCCCGCCACTACCTGGACGAGTGGGCGTACGCCGGCCAGCCGGGGCCCCCGACCTCCAGGGGGCCTTCCAGAGGGCCTTCCAGAGGGCCTTCCAGGGGGCCGTCCAGAGGGCCCTCGCCGCGAGTGGTGCCGCGGGGCTACAGCCGCAGCCCGCTGCCCGCGCTGCCCCCCGCCGCCGCGCCCCGCGACCCCTCGCCGGTGTACGTGACCTCCAGCCGCGCCGAGTACCTGGGCGGCGCGTCCGAGCCGGTCGCCGACTACCACATGGAGAGCGAGAGAGACCGGCGGCGCCAGAGCGACTACCACATGGAGAGCGAGCGGGAACGGGAGCGTCGGCAGGCGGACTACCGGCGCACGCAGCTGTCGGCGGTGTCGCCAGGGCCTGCGGCCGACTACCGGGACCGCGGCCACCGCGGCGCGCGCCCGGCCTTCCACGCCGTCAAGTCGCTCGACACGGGCATCGGACACCGCCAGGAGTACGTCGACGACGACGTCGGGGCCGACCTCGTGCCGGACTGCGACGAGGACCGGTCCGCGCACACGCCGACGCAGCACCAGGCGCTGTCGCTGTCCCTGTCGCCGCCGCGCAGGCGTAGGAGGATGCCGGCCCTGCACCCCAGCGGGTAAGTCAGGCCGCGGCCCATCCCTGCAGTCCCGTCCCGTCCCGTCGCCGTCCTCCGAGGTCGCCCTCAGGCGGCTACCCGACCAGGGCGGGGACGGCTGGTCATGTTTTATTGCGGCGCAAGCCCTTGAGGTGCTCGGAGTGTCGTCGCATGGCGTCCCAAAGGGGTGCATGTCGTACCCACCACCCTCGAGTCCTCTGAAGAAAGAAAAAACAAAACGCCCGTCAGCATAGCACGCCCCTTCCAACCCGACGGCCTAGTTGTTGCCAACCAGCTGAAATGAACCTAGTTAGGCGCGAGACCAACAGCACGCCCGGCCCCGCCCCGCCCCGCCCTGCCTCGCCCCGCCCCGCCCCGCCCCGCCCCTACCCTACCCTCCGCGCTCTCGAGCGTAAAGAGGTTCGCCTCCCTTCCAACCCTCCTCTCCCGGCTCTCTTATTATTCTGCATCTTTTTCCTCGCGTCCAGACCAAGCCTTCCCTCAGACCGAAACTTTGTCTCTAGTTACTACAGGCAGGCTCTGCGCACCCCCTTCCTCCACCCGCTCTCTCACTCTCTCTCCCGCTCCCAGCTTGTCCCGTGCCCCCCCCCCCCCCCTCCCCCGGCAGCGCACGACATCAACAGGCGCATGACTGGGTAGCAATGCGGACTCGTGTACACCCCTTTTTCATCCCCCCCACCCCACTATCCTATTCTCGACACTTCCTCCTCTCGCGTAGACACACGGGGCGGGACCCCCTCCACCCGCTGCCCTGCCTCCTCTCAGGGAGACTCGCTCGCTCCGCTGCCTTCCGTTCAGCGAGCGCCTGGCCGGTAGGCAACGCGCATGCACTTGTGCGCGCGCTGCAAAGTGATTGCCTACCCTGCAGGCGGGCGGCTGGGCGGGGCGGGGCGGGCGCCTGGTGTGGAGTGGTAGTGGTGTGGGTTGGGCCCCACCTGCCTCGGGGCCTTGACATACAGTGACCCCGGCGCGGCCCGCCCCGCCCCGCCCCGCCCCGCCCCGGCCTGTGGATCACGGCCACGCGACGACCAGGAGTGAGTCGTCCGTCACGATACGGCGGGGCGGGGCGGGGCGGCCGTACTAGTACCTCGTACCATACCATTTGCGGGCGTTTTCGAAAAAGCTATCGATCTTTTGTCCGGCGTCGGTCATAGCCGACCTCATGGCCTCGCCCAGCCTGGCCCTGGGTACCGTACTCGCACAAGGCGTCCTGTTCCCCTTTCCCCCCTCTCTCCCCGCCCCTCTACCCTGTGCGACAACCTGTGGGCGGAGCGGGGCGGGGCGGGGCAGCTGGAGGCAAGTGGGTCACGGTGCGAAATCACGGGCCCGCGCCGTCTCGGGAGATTGCACGCAAAGGAGGGCCATTAACAGGGTCAGAGACGTCGAGGATGAGAGAGAGAGAGTGAGGGGGGGAGGGAGCGAGACTGAAGGAGAGGGATAGGGGGTGCACGCTGAAGAGTTCTCTTGCGCTCAGGTTGGCTCCTGGCGCCGCCCCTTCGCCTGGGTTGCCTGCACACCCCCCCTCCCCGTCTCCGCGGCCCCCGCCCCTCAGTGCCGGCTGGGTCGATAACGTGCCGACCGAAGCCCCGTGCGCCCCGCACCCCTCCAAACCCCGCCCCGCCCCGCGCACCGCGCTACGCCGTGCCACGCCGCGCCCTCCAAGAGCTCTCCGGACACTTAGGCCCCTCATCCTAGGACCCACAGGGCACTGGGAGGCAGAGTGCCGTGACCCCTACCCTACCCCTACGTGCCCCTTAGGGCCCCTTCCCTCGCCCCTCCTGCCCTGCGCCTGCGCGCCGCTCTGTGCTTCAGCAGAGAATCAGGGCGCCTTCCTGTGTGCATCCATGACTCGAGTGTCGAATGACAGTTCGTATATAACAGAAGAAGCAGATGGTATCTGTCTCTGCTCGCGGCCGCAAACTGTCACAAACTCGGCGGCAGCCCCGCGGCGGGGGCGGGGGTGGACGGCGCTGGCCGCGGGGTGGGGCGGGGCGGGGCGGGGCGGGGCGGAGTGGAACGGCACGGCAATGCGCCGCAGTCCAGTGTATTTTCCGCACGGAAGAACTTTTGTTCTGTGTCGTCCTTTGCACTGTGCATCCCGGCGAGTCCCCTTGAGCTGCCGTGACCTCCCTGTCCACTCCTGTCCCTACCCTGCCCGGTGCCGCCCGGCTGGCCCGGCCCGGCCCGTGCCGTGGGCTCCCGCTGTACAGGCCCCCTGTGCTGTGTGTGCCACAGGTCCGGTGAAGTGGACCATGAGGCCACGCGGCACCACCAGCATCAGCATCACCACCACCACCACCGTCATCACTACCACCACCACCACCTCCACAACCCCTCCCAACAAGTTGACAAGCGTGGACAAAAGTCGTGAGTACCAAGCGGACTGACCGCGGCCCGGCCCGGCCCGGCCTGGCGACGCCTAGCCTGCACCTCGTGTCGCCTCGCTCACTTCGCACTGCTATGCCTGCTGTGACGGCCCGGTCCGGCCAGCTGACCGACGAAACGAAGGCGAAACGTTTTCGGCCGATGAGAGATCTAGATGAAGAGGAAAAAAAAAAGCCGGAAGACTGGCAGAGAAGCGGATAAGGCACGGATTGGCCAGCACCGGAAAAAAAACATGCATTTTGCAGCTGAGCGTACATTTCCTTGTGTGTGGAGGAATAAGCTTGTTGAATGGCGCGTAGCCTAGGGGCAATCTTTACTCTTCCTCTCTGTTGTTTGTGCAATGCCACTCTATCGTCACGTTGGGATCTGCTTAGCCCGTATTTTGCCTGTTTGCCTGGCACCTTTTTTTACTATGACTCTCTTGCACCTTTCTTGTTCCGTTATCTCGTAAGTCGCACAACGTTCAATCTATGCTCTCTATTTTTTTTTAGAAATGCTCGCATGGTAATTTTTTCCTCAACTTTTTGCAATTAAGCTCCCGGGGTGGGGTTGGGTTTGGGGCGGGGCGAGGCGGGGCGGGTGGAAAGGGGTGGTCGAAGCAATAACGGTGGTGTCGTTTGAGCAAGTATGTGCGAGCACGGGGTCGAGCATGTATTACGCGGTGGTATGTGCGCGCGCGCGCGCGCGCTCCTCTGCACAGACGTGCAGTACAGTGCGCATTACGGCGGGGCGGGGCGGGGCGGGGCGGGGCGGGGCGTTTACCCCGGGGCGAGCCCAGCCCAGCCCCGCGTACTGCCAGCGGGCCCGGCCACGTGACTTGCTGTTCTTGTCCCTTTTATTGTCCCTCTGCCGGAGAAAGGGAAGCGTTATGGCAGCTGAAAGAAAGCGACGAGTCATACAGTGTATGGTGCGTCACGCAATTTTCGCAATTTCGCATCCCAAATGCGTGCCAAAAAAAAAAGTGGTTTTGAAAACCACTCATTATTTCAATTGTACAACAGCGGGATTCGCGGGGATGAGTCTCTCCGATTGTGATGATGTATTTTGATTTTGGGTTTGGGACGGGGAGGAGGAAGAGGAAGGGCTCTGGCGGGGCGCCTCGCCTGTGTGCGCAGGCAGGGGTGGGGGGCGCCGGCTGGGCCCAGTTGGCCGCGTGCCCACTACGCGCCGCGGACCCCGTGGGCCCGGCCCGGCGCGGCCCGGCGCGGCCCCAGCCTCGAGCAGGCCGTCCTCCTGCCCGCCGTGCACCAGTGGCGCGGGGCGCGGCGGCGGCCCAGGACGCGACGGGTCGGGACGGAGCCGTGGTGCCGTGAGCCGGACCGGGACCAGGCGGCGCGACCCGCCCAGTCATTCGAACGTGTCGCCGCGCGCGCGCGCGCGCACACTCCCGCGGTGAGGTGCGCGATAATGAGGGCGTGATCGAGGTCCTTGTCGTGGTCGTTGTCGTCGTCCAGAGACAAGCAGTGCGAGTGTTTGGGGCTCGCGTCGCCTCGCGTCGCGTCGCGTCGTGTCGTCTTTATAGGAGCCCCGCGCCCCGAGCCTGCCCCGCCCCGTGCGGCCCGGGCCGGGCCGGGCCGGCCGGTGACCTCGAGGTAAAGGCTTAAGCAGGAGCCGAGCCGAGCCGGTTCAGGTCAGGCGCTGGCCAGTCGAGGCGGCCCGTCCCCACCTAAACTGACCTTGTATGAGAAATTTAAAGAGCCTATTATCAGGCAGCGCGCGTCACACATTATCCCCCCGCAGCGCGCGCGCGCGCCCGACGGGGAAGGCTAATTTTACACCTCTCGTGGCGGGGTGGGGAGGGCGCCACGCGGCGCCACGTCACGAGCGCCCCGCCCCGCCCCGCCCCGCGCCGCGCTGCTGTCAAAAGCCTCGAGAACACACCTGGGCCCTTCCCGTCCCTGTCTGCTTGCGATGCGAGCCGATCGCAGAGGAGAAACGGTCGCAGAGCCTTCAAGGGAGGGAAAAGAAAAAGATCATGTCGTCCTCGCTGTACCGCTACCGCTCGCGCCGTGTGCAGGTCCCTGCGGGGCGGGGCGGGGTGGGGCCACTCGCCCCGCCTTTTTCCCGCGCTCCTGCTTCCCCTGGCCGCCCCGCCCCGCCTAGGTGCATGGGCAGGCTGGGTCGACGCGGTGCTCTATGATTTACCCGGGTGCGGCGGGGCGGGGCGGGGCGGGGCGGGGCGGGGCGAAGCGAGCAATCACCGCGAGATCAGCTGAGGTCGGGGAAATAAATTTGAATACGAGGCATTGCGGAGCTGTGTTGACGTCACTCAGGAGGTCAAGGACACTCAAGAAAGGAAGTGGAAGTATTTTTCCCCTCTCTCTTTCAAACGGCTGCTTTGCAGCAAGACGTGTAGAACAAAGTTGGCAACAAGAGAGGGACGGCTGAAGTCAGACGTCAGTCCTCCGCACAGGCTTCGCCCCGTCATCTGGCTCCTCTCCCTCTCTCTCTACAACGTCGACGGTCAGACACTCTGACAAACTTACAGACACACACACACACACAGACGAGCTCACCTAGCAGAATTAGGCGGCCGAGCTGAAATGGCGCCAACAGACGCAAATAAACTGCCTCAGTTTGTGTCTGTTCGTTATTCTCTCTGTCTTTATCGCAGTGTGGGCTAGTTTGGTCCCGATGCAGTGCACCCCTACTGTGTTTGCGGTTGCGCTGGCGTGCCTGGCGTGACGTCTCCAACACGTGCTCAGGTCTGGCCTGCTGGTCGCCCGGCATTCTCTACTTACGCGCTAACACTTGTAATGCCGTGCTCGGCGCGGCGCGGCGCCCCGAGGCGGAAGTGAGTAGCGCCGCGGCGCAGTGCAGCCATGCAGGCAGGCAGGCAGGCAGGCAGGCAGGCCCGTGTCGATGACACCGGACGGGACGGGACGGGGCGGGGGGACGCGCGCCTGACCTGACCTGACTGACGATCGGTTTATTTCAGGAGGGCTTGACAATGACAGTGGCTGAGGACGCGTAGCGCGTATAGCAATGGTTGATCCCCCGTGGGGGCCGTGGGCCCCGCTGTCCCCCGCCGGCCCCGGCATGTGCTGGCTGCCGGCGCCCGCTGCCGCCCCCAGCGCCCCCGCCGCCCCGCCGCCGCCCCCGCTCCCGGGCCAGGACGCGCCCCAGCACAACGACTCGGCGGCGGCCGGCGTCCTGCTCGCCGCCGACCTGCTGGCCCTCGGCCGCGCCATCGGGGAGCCCATCGTCGTCGAGGTGAACGCGCTGCTGCTGCGCTGCCTGCACGGCGTCGTGGACGGCGTCCTGGAGGGCGTCGTGGACTCGGGCCTGCTCGGCGAGGCGTGGTCGTGGGCGTGCCTGGTGCTGGGGCCGCCGCTGGGGCCCGCGCTGGACGCCGCGCCCGACTGCTGGGCGTGGACGCCGTGGCCGTGGTGGCTGCTGTGGCTGGGGCTGTGGGGCGCGCTGCTCGCGGCGGCCGGCGTGCTGCGCTGGGGCGGCGGGGACCGGCTGCGCTTCCGCCGCGAGGAGCTGCTCCGCGAGTGGGGCCGGCCCGCGCCCGCGCCGCCCCACGCCGCCAGCGCCGCCGCCCCGGACCCCGCGCCGCACGCGCCCGCCGCCGCCGCCGCCCCTCCCGGCGCCTCCAAGCTGCACCGCATCCGCAAGCGCCGGAAGGTCAAGTCAGCCGTCCCGGAGCTCGCGGCGTGGCGAGTACGGTGTGAGTGTGCGCGCCGAGGCCGGGCCGCTGCATGAGCGAGGCTTGCATGGGCGTGAAGCGGATCGCTGCAGCCGCGCCCCTCTCCCCCTGGGCGCTCGCTCCCCGCCCCGCCCCGCCCCGCCCCGCCCCGCCGGCCACCAGGGAGCGGACACTAACACCAGTAAGGCAGGGAAGCAAGCTACGCGTCAACGTCCACGCTTTTCCGCTCACTGCCGTGTCTTCTCTCAAGCGTGTCGCTGCGTTTGCATGGCGCTCGATTTTTCTGTTTTCTTGTTGGTTTTCCTGGGTTTGTTTTAGTCTGTGGAGGTCCTCTCCTCTCGCGCCCGCGTCACGTCACGCTGTGCCCCTCCCTGCCCCGCAGGTCGGAGGTGCGCTCGGAGGGAGGCCGGTGCGAGTCGGAGGAGCTGGAGGACGCGGCGCTGGCCGCGGACAGCGAGCCGCTGCTGCCGGAGGACCGCGAGGAGCAGGAGAGCCCGGCCGACTACTGCACGGGCGGCTACCACCCCGTCCGCATCAACGACCTGTTCCACGGCCGGTACCAGGTGTACTGCAAGGTGGGCTGGGGTCACTTCAGCACGGTGTGGCTCTGCAGGGACAAGGCGTAAGTCGAACCAGCACCAGCCGCTGTCAACAGAGAGACTTGACGTGTTGTACTGACAGTAACATAATGTAACAAACTAAACTAATCTGCTGTTTGGTTTCATCAGGGTGAAGAGGTTCGCCGCTCTCAAGGTGGTGAAGAGCGCACACCATTACACCGACACCGCGCTCGATGAGATCCGACTGCTTAA
This sequence comes from Frankliniella intonsa, assembly GCA_033675135.1. Classification (NCBI taxonomy): domain Eukaryota; kingdom Metazoa; phylum Arthropoda; class Insecta; order Thysanoptera; family Thripidae; genus Frankliniella; species Frankliniella intonsa. Next base: position 4,350,843 of record CM066254.1, read on the forward strand.
GAGAGTAAGTGCCCTCCGGACTGGTTTCCGTCTCGGTGAAGACCAGTCGGTTTGAACCTTCCCGTTAGTTTTGTCTCACATTCAATAACTGGAGTGTCTCTGGCTGTGGCGCCTCCCGCCCGCAGGTGCGCAACGCCGACCCCACGGACCCCGGGCGGCGGCGCGTCGTGCTCCTGCTCGACGACTTCCGCGTCGAGGGCATCTACGGCATGCACGTGTGCATGGTGATGGAGATGCTGGGCTGCAACCTGCTCCGCCTCATCAACCGGACGCACTTCAGCGGGCTGCCGCTGCACAACGTCAAGCGGATCATCCGCCAGGTGCTGGAGGGGCTGGACTACCTGCACACCAAGTGCCACATCATCCACACCGACATCAAGCCGGAGAACATCGTGCTCGTGGCCTCGCCCGAGTACCACCGCAAGCTCGCGCTCGAGGCCATGAAGTGGCACGACCGCTGCCGGCAGGCCGGCTCGGCCGGCGCCCGCGGCGGCCACCGCGTCAGCATGCCCAGGTCCATGGGTACGTTCTCTACACTGTAGTTTAGGGGTGTACTCTGAGAGAACGCCATAGGCTTGTGCTACAGAAAACGGAGCACCTATAAGGCATACTCTCAGAGTATTGATCAGACACATCTTTACCATTGCATGCATAGCACAGCAACCCCACAGCACAGGCTCTTTGAGGGTAGTCTAATAGAATATAGGCTGTCTTATCAAAGTCGACAAAGAAAATTGTGCTAATTTTCCAAATTTGGCTTTCAATGGGAGGAAAAATGTATAAATTACCATTCCCCACACATGTTTTTGCACTATATGTTGGTTCTGGAGATAAGCAAGAGAGGTTTGACCAACCTGAGTTGACCTGAGATGGTTGGGGGCAGTCCTGAATTCTTCCGGTATCTACAAAGTTGATAAATTAGCAAATTTATAAAGTAATTTTTAATTTATTTATAAAAAATATATGTCCTCTGGAAAATTTATATGTTTTAGAAGGGCACATAACAAGTCCAACAAACTTGGAACGACCAAAATCTCAGCATGGGACTTTGAGTTATAAGAGTTACGCTTTTACTAAAATTTTTAGGTTTTTTGAGATTTTAGAACTTTTTTCGACTAAAATGGGACATGTGATACCATTTTCTGAATCAGAGGAAGGTAAAAGCTATATCCTAACTGTATCAGAGCCATAGTTTAGAAGTAAGACCTAATTAAGTGTTTCTCATGACATTTTCCGCTACTTTTATCTAAAATTGGAAGTCTGAGGCTAACTTCTAAACCGTTTGAGCTACAGGCCTCAAATTTTGCATGGGGCCTCTACTAATGACCCTGATCAAACACTGAGGTGGAAAAAAAAATCAGTGACTTCGACCAAAATTTTTGGCGGTTTTGAGCTGGAGTTCTACATGTTTTCTGTGGCATACGCCTATGGCGTACTCTCAGAGTACACCCCTACATTACGGTGTAGTCAGCATCCTTACAACGTCTGGGTAGGCTAGGCAGCGCCGCGAGGCGAGGGCGCCCTGTCTGATGCACGCACGGTCTTTCCTCTTTGCAGTGGCGAACCTGCCCGCCAAGCTGCCGGCGCCCACGTCCGAGAGCGGCAGCCTGGGCAGCAAGCGGTCGGGCGCGGGCGAGCACGCGCGCACGCACGCGCACACCAAGCACCGCCGGCACACGCACGAGCAGGGCGAGTCCTCGCTGGCGCGCGGCGGGCCGCGGGGCGTGGCGCCGCCGCTGTCCAAGTCGCGGGAGCGGCGCCAGGACAACGGCGCGGGCGCGGCCAACGGCGGCCAGGGCCAGGGCGCCGCCCGGCACCCGCCCGAGATCCACACGGACAAGCACCACAGCCTGGACGAGATGCCGCTGGCCTCGGTGCGCTGCGAGCACGAGTGGGAGGACTGGGAGCCGCCGGCCACCTCGCTCCTGTCCTCGCCCGCGTGCTACCGGCCGCGCTCCAACGTGGCCCGCGGCGCCAGCGTGGCCGCCACCTCCGCCGCCGACGAGCAGTCGCCTCCCGGTGAGTCCGCGCCGCGCTGTGGCCGTGCTCGAGGTCCTGTGCGTGCCGCTGCTCCACTGTAGCGACGCTGAACGTGACCGCTGGCCTTGTTGCGCAGAAGGCAGTCCGCGGAGGGCGTCCTCGTGCCCCTCGCCCGACCCGCCCCCGCCCGTCCAGCTCGCGTCCGCGGGGCTGGGGGCGCCCGCCGGCCTGGACGACACCTCTCCGGACTGCGACCCCGCCAAGACTGATTTCGTCGAGTTCGACGTCAAGATCGCCGACCTTGGCAACGCCTGCTGGACGGTAATGCTCGGCGATTTTCGCCTTATTTTTGTTCGTGGCATTTCTCCACCCTAACGTACTTCTCATTCTCACGCTGCCGACGCGGACGCGACTTCTCTTTGCAGTTTCACACCTTTACCGATGAGATACAGACGCGCCAGTACAGGTGCCCGGAGGTCATCCTCGGCGCCAAGTACGGCACCTCTGCCGACATCTGGAGTCTGGCATGTATGGTGAGTACTTAACGACCCCGCTCGTCGCCGCCCCTCTCCGCCCCTCCCCGCCCCTCCCCGCCCCTCCCTGCCCCGCCTCTTCCTGGAGTATCACGCTACTTTCTCTGCTCGCAGGCGTTCGAGCTCCTCACGGGCGACTATCTGTTCGAGCCGCGCTCCGGCGCCACCTACTCGCGGGACGAGGACCACTTGGCGCACATCATGGAGCTCCTGGGACCACTGCCCAAGGACCTCGTCACGAACGGCAAGCATTCGAAGCATTTCTTCAATAGCAAAGGTGAGATCATAGTTTAGGGGGCGTAACGCGCAGTCGTTAACATTAATTAAAAAAAAAAAAAAAAAAAAAAAAAAAAATCATTGTTTGAGCGCCTCCTTTCCCCCAATCTCCCTCTGCTCCTCCAGGCGCTCTGCGGAACATCGGCAAGCTCCGGCCGTGGCCGCTGCGCAGCGTCCTGGAGGACAAGTACGAGTGGGGCCGAGAGGAGGCGCAGGGCTTCGCCGACTTCGTCTCCCCGATGCTGGACCTGCGGCCCCAGCTGCGGGCCTCGGCGGCTGAGCGGCTCACGCACCCGTGGCTGGACCCGGTGCGGACGTCCTCCAACAACCGCTGGACCATCTGCATTTGATCTGAATCTAGTTCTGGCGCGAACATAGCACTGAGCAAGAATGTCATCTCCGCGTCCCACCCAGAACTACCCTACGCTATCTTCTGAAATAATGTTTGTCACTGTGTGCGATGGGCCTCTGTTCATTTTATCTGCGGGGGAAAAAACATTTATTTATGGGCGCCACTTGGTTTTCTTTTTCTACGGATAGACAGTGCCAATCTTTCTGTTTTGTTACGCGCCGTTCTTAAGCGATGGGCCCCATCTCCGCGCCTAAAACGTGTCTCTAATGAAGTACTTTGTCCGCGGTACAAAGAGCGCCCAGTAGCTCGTACACGCGGACAGGATGGTGGTAAATTCCGATCATGGAGGTGATTTTGGGAAGCGAAGGAGAGGATCGGTAAGCTGTCACTACGCAAATGAATCTCGTCGCGGGACCCTCGAATAATCTCTGACCAATCAAACATATCCAAATATTTATCAATTATGTATATTCAGTCTGATAAAGTGGCCTAGTGAGAAACAGCCGCTTCACTTGAGAAAAAAACAGGGTTTCATTGGACATGCAGGTGCCTAATAGGAAGTACAGCATATAAACATTGACTTTCCATCGAGTTTAATTTGATTGATCTGAATGGAGAGTTGTTTCATCTAGATAATCCCTACACAGCTGCGTGCTGGATAGGTACCAATTTAAGTTAAGTAGTAAATAAATTGTCTGTGAGAAGCTACATCCAAATATACTATTGTATCAGTATTTTTTGCCATGAAGGCCAAATGTCCTGCCATCGGTGCAGTTTTTAAAGTAAGGCCAACTCTGAAATTTGGGCATGTATCCAGCCTGACGTTAAATTTCAAGAGTGTGTGACAAAAGGACAAGCCATTATCATGCTGAGAATAATTCTGTTTCTTCTTTGATTTTTACAAGATTTTAAAATTCAATTTTCCTGAATCTTTTGTCATAAGGTAATTTACATTTGTAAGTAAAAATTCAATTCAGCGCCTCTCACATCACTTCCCCTTTGCGTCTACTTTATATTTGACTGAAATTCTAATAAATGCTTTAATGTGAAATTCAAACAATTATTCAATCTGTCAACAAAGTTGTCATTTGCAACTTTATATCAATTAAAAATTTATAAATTTATGTGATCAACAATTGTCTTACATATTGTAATATACTTCTCCTTTACCTCTGTAAGTTCTGGAAACTCATTATTTTTACAATATGCTGCCACTTTGTTTCTTTGGAAAATAGAATTGTCTGAAAATGTTAAATCTTATTTTGCATTATTTACTTGCCAAACGAAGTCCGATGTCGGGCTCCTTCGACTTGCTAAATGTTTTTTATACCCAGAAGAAAGTGCCCTGCCAGTACGGTCAAATCGGAGAAAAAAAAATTGGCCCAAAATAGCAAAAACTCAAAGGCTATAGCCTTTGCATTTTTAAAGATTTTCGGCCCCAAACGAATTTGCTTCAAAATGACGGGGGTTGTGCAGGGGGACTCTAACGTACCCCTAGACCAACCCCCAAGGGTCAGTTCGTCCGAAAACCCGGTTTGTCTGTGAGGCAATGCAGTTTTCCTGATAGCGCGCAATGTGTGCGAGCGAGGTGGCTTTGGGGCCTCTTTACTCACTAACGAAGTCCGGTATAGGACTCCTAGGACTTGCTATGTGTTTTTTGGCCCCAGAAGAAGGTAACCTGTGAGTTTGGTCGAAATCGGAGACAATTTTTTTTCGGCCGAAAATTGCAAAAACGCAAAGGCTATAGCCTTGCCATTTTTACGATTTTCGGCCGAAAAATAATGTTGCTCCAAAGTGACGGGGGTTGTGCAGGGGGACTCTAACGTACCCCAAGACCAACCCCCGAGGGTTTGGTCGAAATCGGAGACAATTTTTTTTCGGCCGAAAATCGCAAAAACGCAAAGGCTATAGCCTTTGAATTTTGACGATTTTTGGCCGAAAAGAAATGTTTCTCTAAAGTGACGGGGGTTGTGCAGGGAGACTCTAACGTACCCCTAGACCAACCCCCGAGAGTTTGGTCGAAATCGGAGACAGTTTTTTTTTTTTCGGACTAAAATCGCAAAAACACAAAGGCTATAGCCTTTTTGCATTTTTACGATTTTCGGCCGACAAAAAACGTTGCTCGAAAGTGACGGGGGTTGTGCAGGGGGGACTCTAACGTACCCCTAGACCAACCCCTGAGGGTTGGGTTGGCGAGAAACCGGGATCTACTGCGAAAAATTGCGACGAATCGACGCAGACCGAAGGGCCCATGCGCTTCTCTGGTTCAAAATTTCGCGCGGGGGCAGTGCCTTGCTGCACGCACTGGAGCCGCCTCCGCACGCTCCGGTTGTCATACCCTTCTCATACCCCAAGTTCCCGCCGCTGCAGTACGTCACGGAACTACTTCCTTGTCTTGTCACCTGGGGACTACTTTTGTGAGCTTCCGCTCCCCGAGTTCCGGTCTGATCAGTCTTCTCTCGCTTCTGCTGCTGCCGGCAGGTTTTGGTGGAGTTATCCAATTTTATCTGAGTAATCCTTCAGTTTAAGAAGATATTTTATGTAACAAGATTCTATTGGTATTTCATAAGGATTCTTTTGCACCATGAATTTTGGTGAGTTATCGGAAGTTTTAATTCTGATTGAGAAATAACCTCTTGAGCACATGGCCTAACCTCCTCATTTCGCTCCCGGACTGCATATTATGATACCCTTCCTCAGTTCTTGACTTTGACGCACCTTGACTCGTGTGTTTCGTTGCGTTCCCACGTGCACGTGGTGATGTTCGGATAACCTATAGCTTTCATTCTTTTGGTTCCCATGTGTAAAGAAATTTCTTTATTGTCATCGTTCTTACCCTGATTGTCTGGCTTGTCTAAATTAAAACTTTTTCGTTAGCCAACGAATTTGCAGCCCGTTTATTGGGCTCCCATTTTACTCCAAGGCCTGCAGGCCAACTTGGACTTGCCTGTGCCTGCATTCCAATAGGGCTATCCCAAATGAAACAATATGTGTTTCAGTATTTCAGTATAGGACTGTTTATAGGAAAAGATAGGAACAATGCATTTTCATTTTGTATCATCTTGCCTTGTTTGAAACATTCTGCATTTTGATTGATGCCATCTCTATTTGTTTCCCAGGATGCTGATTCCTCAGACGGGCCCTCACTACTGAAGACTTTGCTGATCTATGCTGGAATATTTTGGCCTGCTTGTAATCCCTTGTCTGAAGTTGGAGACTTCATTGCAACATGACAAACAGAGCTGAAGGTGTGTAATTTATCCTGCACTCTATTATCCATCACATTTCTGGCTGGCTGCTAGTCACTCTCCTGACCTTTCCTCACGCGCTAATAAGTATTGTTTGTTCCTTCCAGGTTGTCCAGTCGCTTTTGTTCGATCAAACCCTACCCTTGATGCTCCTACTTCGCCTCCAAAGAGTTGCTGAGATCTCTCGTGTCTGCTGTTGCAGTGCTGATGAGCTGTTTTCATCTGTGACATCTCTGGTGAGTATTTCATGTTTCAGACGTGCTCTATTATGCATCAGATTAGTTGCTTTACCCTCTCTTTATCTTTTCTGTCTTGCTAATAGTTTTTTCTTTTTGTTTTCAGGTATTCAGCTTGACTCCAGTCATCCAAGTACACCTTGACCCACAAGATGTATTGAAGCTGTTATTTCACTTCTAAAATTTAACGGAGCTGCTTGGATCTTCCCTCTGCTGTTGCAGTTGCTATGTTTTCGTCTGCTGTGATCATGCTGTTGATTTCAAGGTAAGCAATGTTAAGTGTTTTGGTAGTGAATTTTGAAAGATTCTCGAAGTGAGACAACACAAGTATTTTGATTTTTGCCCACTTGAAAGAATTTTTTGATGCATCTATACATATAATTGTCAATTCCCTAAGCTAAATCTGAAATTATGTTAATTGGAGCAAAGTTGGAAGTGGGACAATAATGGCTTACATTTCATTAAGAGTGGTGCCTTTTTACTTCAATTTACATTCTGATTTTGGCTGTGTTGGCTGAACTACTCTGAAAACTAGATACTGAGAACCTGGATAATAGGACCAGATCAGACAGTCAGAACTGTTTCCGTCTTGCAGAATGGTATAAAAGCAATGAGAGATTTGTAATTTTATTATCTGTTGAGGAAAGCTTTGACATAAATTACAAAAGTCAACTGATTCCTTTCATTCAAAAAGTTCACTTGGTATCGCACCACTGTTCTGAAGCCAAATTGGAAATTGATTTCTTTTCTACTCCCCTATGAGGTAGATTACAATTGGCTTTCAAAACAAAACCAATGGCGACATTTGCTGGTTGTTATATCACTAGAAAGTTGCGATTTTCCTGCTAGTACTTTTGTCTCCATTGAAATACCCCAGGTCATGGGGTTCAAATTGATGCTACAATCCTGGTATGCTTTTTAGTTGCTGCCATAGTAACAGATGCATGGCATGTTAAATAAGTGTACTGCATAATGAATATCATCACACATTTGCTTTATAGCTTGTCAGTTGATTTTATTACTGTTGATAAAAAATAACTTGATGCTCAGTTAAGCAACATTATTGGCCATTTGTTTGATAGTTTCATTACAGTTGATTAAAAATAACTGTTAGTCTGCTCAGAACTATCGATAACTAGAAGCTTTCTTTATGATAGGAGTGAATTTTACCTGTTTGCCACGGTGGCTGTGGTAAATTTTGTTCCTATATTTGAAATTTGAGTATATGTAACTTTGACTTCATTATAGATTGGTTAAATGGTAGTACTCCTTAAGGTTAAAGTAAACTTGGGTGTCAATAAATAATTAAAATCAACTGAATTGTGATGAACTGATTCTCTTTTCTTGAACTGCCTCTGATGCATATTTGTTTTTGCAGGTGACAAGACGACGTTACGGGGAAAGAAGCACCATGAAGTTTCTTCAAATGAAGCAACCAACTCAAGACAGGATCTCCAGCACGAAGAAACGCTTGGATCTCCCCTCTGCTGTGATCATGCTGTTGGTTTCAAGGTAAGAAATGTTAAGTGTTTTGGTATTGAATTTTGAAAGATTTTCGAGAAGTAAGACAACACAAATATTTTGATTGCTCACTTAAAAGAATTTTTTGATGCATCTATACATATAATTGTCAATTCCCTAAGCTAAATCTAAAATTCTGTTAATTGGAGCAAAGTTGGAAGTGGGACAGTAATGGCCTACCTTTCATTAAGAGTGGTGCCTTTATACTTCAATATACATTCTGATTTTGACTGTGTTGGCTGAACTACTCTGAAAACTAGATACTGAGAACCTGGATAGTAGGACCAGATCAGACAGAACTGTTTCAGTTTTGCAGAATGGTGTAAAAGCTATGAGAGATTAATAAATTAATTATCTGTAGAGGAAAGCTTTGACATAAATTACAAAAGTCAACTGATTCCTTTCATTCAAAAAGTTCACTTGGTACCGCACCACTGTTCTGAAGCCAAATTGGAAATTGATTTCTTTTCTACTCCCCTATGAAGTAGATTACAATTGGCTTTCAAAACAAAACCAATGGCCACATTTGCTGGTTGTTATATCAATAGAAAGTTGCGATTTTCCTGCTAGTACTTTTGTCTCCATTGAAATACCCCAGGTCATGGGGTTCAATTGATGCTACAATCCTGGTATGCTTTTTAGTTGCTGCCATAGTAACAGATGCATGGCATGTTAAATAAGTGTACTGCATAATGGATAGCATCACACATTTGCTTGTCAGTTGATTTTATTACTGTTAATAAAAAATAACTTGATGCTCAGTTAAGGAACATTATTGGCTTTCTTTATGGTAGTAAATCTTGCCTGTGTGTTTACCACTTTGGCTAATTTGAAGCTGGAGTAGATGTAATGTTGACTTCGTTTTGATTTTGTTTGGATGATAGTACTCGTCAAGAGTAAAATAATACTGTCACCTTATTTTGAATGCTGAATATATTTTGATTTCAAACTGAAATGCCATTGCAAGATGGAAAACTTTAGCATGTTACCTGCCATACTGAATTTTATGTCTTTCTAAATAAATAAACTGAGCAATGATGAAATGATACTTATTTCTTGAACTGCTTCTAATGAATATTTGTTTTTGCAGGTGACAAGACGAAGTTACGGGGAAAGAAGAACCAAATGTGCAGCCGTTGACGATTCTTCAAATCAAGCAACCAACTCGAGCAAGGATGACTGTGAAGATTCTTCGAAACTCAAGACGAGGCAGTCGGCATGAAGAAATGAACTTACTTTGAACTTACTTTTGCTAATGTGAGCAACGATTGCTTCATGTGGAGGAGAGATCAGTCACAGTGGAACATGGAATGGCCCGAGGTCCTGGTACGCATTTCTCGGGCTCCTTTAGTGACATGTTATTGAAGGTTCACCAGGCCACTGCTTGCTCTCGGGTCCTGTGTTTCATCTCGTCGGCTGTGATTGAGTTCATATGAAGTGATTGTTGCGTAGAGTCAGTTTATGAGGGGTTTTAATTAAACTCCTCTTGACAGTTAATTTGACTAGTTTTTTCCAGATGGAACTTTGTTTGACCCCCCCAGAAATTTTACTTGGGCCGCATCACATAGGGATCTCGAGATAGCCTAAAAAAGGGCCTTTTTTGCAGGCCTCCCATTGGCCAGCTGCTTGTGATTCTTTTTGTTCTTCTTCCAATAAACTTTGTTTTTCTTTATTCAACTGTTTGTTTGTTTATTTATTTACTTTTTTTTGTTGTTGTTCCACTGCTCCAAGTCCCAACTCGGCTGCTGCGCCTTCAAAGGCGCAGCAGCCGAGTTGGGACTTGGAGCAGTGGAACAGCGGCAACAAAAAAACAATTCTTTTTTTTTTCCCCCTCCTTCGTTGTTGGCTTTGGCCTTCCTTGCTCGAGCAGCTCACTGGTGGAAACCAATGAGCTGCTCGAGCAAGGAAAGCCGAAGCCAACAACGAAGGAGGGGGAAAAAAAAAAATATACAAGTGCTGAAAAGTAAACAAAGCATGAATGTCAACAACAACAAAGAGCAGAAGACACACAGTATGACAAAGTGAGAGGAACACTGAGCCGGCCAAATACTAAGTCCCAAAAAAAGAGAAGAAGAAATTGGCCATGGCAGAGCAGCACAAATGTCAATAAACAAGAGTAGCTACAATGTCAACAAAGCACTGTGTTCCTCTAAATTTCTCATACATTCAGAGAGAAGGAAGGCAGAACAAGGCAAGGCATAGGACCCGCTGGGATTCGAACCCAGCAGTGAGACAAGTCCCACTCCAGGAGGCCGTATTATACCAAAGCCAGAGGGGAAACAACAGAGCACAGAGCAGTAAAAAGTATCCATTCAAAAGTTGAAATTTAAAGCAAAGAGAGAGGAATCCTCTCATTTGCCCCTCTCACCCACACATTGACCTTCAGGAGTCTGGCCTGGGTCAACATGCCAGCAAGAGGGGGCAACTACAACAAGTTGAAAGCAAGCAAAAATTTACATTTCAAAAGTACAAGAGCAAGACACCCACTCCTCACACCCTGACCATGAGGAGTCTGGCCGAGGTCAAAGTGCGAGGAAGCAAGCAAAAATTTAGATTTGAAAGGTTACCACTAAAATGCCTACTCCTCACACCCTGACCTTTAGGAGTCTGGCCGAGGTCAAAGTGAGAGGAAGCAGCCAGGCCAAATGGCGCAAAACAAAGCACTCAATGGATACTTTTTGCAACAGAGCAAGTAAGAGCAGCAGCAGACACAGGGGCAACAGGGCAACACTCAAATACAACAAGAAGCAAGGCCCATCACTCATATATGTTAAACAAAAACAAGCTTTAGTACTTTAAAAAGCATTTCGCCATATTATTTAATGCCTTCAGAAAAACATAAAACTTTACTTGTTTGCGAGATACCAATCATGGCTAAGATATAAAGAAAACTGAATGACTAGCATTTATCTAAATACCACACCAAATCTGGTAATAAATATGAGTGAAGGGCTATGCGCTCTCAACAATATTGCATTTAAAACACATAAAAATGATCCACAAGGTTATTTGATAGCTAGACGGCTTTCTGAGAATGAACATGCCATACTCTAGATGATTTAAACCTTGACAAAGTTTGGCAAAAGAAAAGGCCTCATTTATCTTGCGACTAACGTCACATTTAATTTCCTAGTTAGAAAACTAAAAGGCGTTTTGAGAATGAACGTGCCATACTCTAATTGATTAAAACCTTGACAAAGTTTGGCAAAAGAAAAGGCCTAATTTACCTTATGAATAAGGTCACATTTTATTTTTCTAGGTAAACAGATGCAATATTGTTCAAAGAGCAAGAATCATCAGGCACACAGAACCGCAATTTCCTATGGCTGGGTACCAACTAATGCATCAAGCCGTAATGACTCGGCTGCGTGTCCTAGCTTCCCTATTTTCTCCCAATTCCTATCCCCACTTTACCAAGGATGCCCTCCTTTTCCCATTTAAACAAGAATGCAAAGTAAAATGAATTTATGGTTCACACTATTGCCCAATCATAGAGGTTCATGGATAAACCATAGTCTTAGCCTCAGCCTCACCAATGTGTAAGCATGAGGCATGAGGTGACCTAACCTTTATACCTAACCTCCCTTGGGCACTACATAATGTGCCACAAGAAAATTACATGGAAATGACAGATTTCTGACCAAAGAAATATCATTAAAAAGTTACACCCAATGCTGATGGTTAATTCTAGGCTTACCACAGTAGGCACACAGCAGAAAGAGGAACCATGAGCCATCCCAGAAGCGAGGACGTTCAATTTGTCCTCTCCAGCACAATAAAATATATCGAATTTAATCATAAAACAATTATCACACTCCCCCTAATTGATTGTTTAAAAAATATTACGTTGGAAACAAATATTATCACAATTTCACTTACCCACTTCGCAAAACCTCACGCAGCCGCCATGATGCCAGCCAGATCCAAAGTTGCAAGTTTGACCACCAGGTCAGGTAGCGCGGAATGCACACATCCGCCATCATGGCCGCCGGAAACCGCCAAATTTTCCGCCATGATTAAATCGCGCTAGAAACTTGAATTTGGGAATTGTCTCCGATTTCGACCAAACCCACGGGCTACCCTCGCGGGTTGGTGCAGGGGTGCGTTAGGGTCCCCCTGCACAACCCCCGTCACATTGGAGCAACATTATTATTCGGCCGAAAATCTGTTTTGGGCCCAAAATCGGTAAAAATGCAAAGGCTATAGCATTTGCGTTTTTGCGATTTTCGGTCGAAAAAAAATTGTCTCCGATTTCGACCAAACTCACAGGTTACCTTCTTCTGGGACCAAAAAACACAAAGCAAGTCCTAGGAGTCCTATACCGGACTTCGTTGGTGAGAAAATAGGCCCCTAAACCACCCCTCCAGCACAAATTGCGCGCTATCAGGAATACTGCATTGCCTCGCAGACAAACCGGGTTTTCGGACGAACTGACCCTTGGGGGTTGGTCTAGGGGTGCGTTAGAGTCCCCCTGCACAACCCCCGTCATTTTGGAGCAAATCTGTTTTTGGCCGAAAATCGTTAAAAATGCAAAGGCTATAGCCTTTGCGTATTTACGATTTTCGGGCGAAGAGAAATTGTCTCCGATTTCGACCAAACTCACAGGTTACCTTCTTCTGGGACCAAAAAACACATAGCAAGTCCTAGGAGTCCTATACAGGACTTCGTTGGTGAGAAAATAGGCCCCTAAACCACCCTTCAGCACACATAGCGCGCTATCAGGAATACTGCATTGCCTCGCAGACAAACCGGGTTTTCGGACGAACTGACCCTTGGGGGTTGGTCTAGGGGTGCGTTAGAGTCCCCTTGCACAACCCCCGTCATTTTGGAGCAAATCTGTTTTTGGCCGAAAATCGTTAAAAATGCAAAGGCTATAGCCTTTGCGTTTTTGCGATTTTCGGGCGAAAAAAAATTGTCTCCGATTTTGACCAAACTCACAGGTTACCTTCTTCTGGGACCAAAAAACACATAGCAAGTCCTAGGAGTCCTATACCGGACTTCGTTAGTGAGAAAATAGGCCCCTAAACCACCCCTCCAGCACAAATTGCGCGCTATCAGGAATACTGCATTGCCTCGCAGACAAACGGGGTTTTCGGACGAACTGACCCTTAAGGGTTGGTCCAGGGGTATGTTAGAGTCCCCCGGCACAACCCCCGTCATTTTGGAGCAAATCTGTTTGGGGCCGAAAATCGTTAAAAATGCAAAGGCTATAGCCTTTGCGTTTTTACGATTTTCGGGCGAAGAGAAATTGTCTCCGATTTCGACCAAACTCACAGGTTACCTTCTTCTGGGACCAAAAAACACATAGCAAGTCCTAGGAGTCCTATACCGGACTTCGTTAGTGAGAAAATAGGCCCCTAAACCACCCCTCCAGCACAAATTGCGCGGTATCAGGAATACTGCATTGCCTCGTAGACAAAATGGGTTTTCGGACGAACTGACCCTTAAGGGTTGGTCCAGGGGTATGTTAGAGTCCCCCGGCACACCCCCCGTCATTTTGGAGCAAATCTGTTTTTGGCCGAAAATCGTTAAAAATGCAAAGGCTATAGCCTTTGCGTTTTTACGATTTTCGGGCGAAGAGAAATTGTCTCCGATTTCGACCAAACTCACAGGTTACCTTCTTCTGGGACCAAAAAACACATAGCAAGTCCTAGGAGTCCTATACAGGACTTCGTTGGTGAGAAAATAGGCCCCTAAACCACCCCGCAAGCACACATAGCGCGCTATCAGGAATACTGCATTGCCTCGTAGACAAACCAGGTTTTCGGACGAACTGACCCTTGGGGGTTGGTCTAGGGGTGCGTTAGAGTCATCCCGGCACAACCCCCGTCATTTTGGAGCAAATCTGTTTTTGGCCGAAAATCGTTAAAAATGCAAAGGCTATAGCCTTTGCGTTTTTACGATTTTCGGGCGAAAAAAAATTGTCTCCGATTTCGACCAAACTCACAGGTTACCTTCTTCTGGGACCAAAAAACACATAGCAAGTCCTAGGGTTCCTATACCAGACTTCGTTAGTGAGAAAATAGGCCCTTAAACCACCCCTCCAGCACAAATTGCGCGCTATCAGGAATACTGCATTGCCTCGCAGACAAACCGGGTTTGCGGACGAACTGACCCTTGGGGGTTGGTCTAGGGGTACGTTAGAGTCCCCTTGTACAACCCCCGTCATTTTGGAGCAAATCTGTTTGGGGCCGAAAATCGTTAAAAATGCAAAGGCTATAGCCTTTGCGTTTTTACGATTTTCGGGCGAAGAGAAATTGTCTCCGATTTCGACCAAACTCACAGGTTACCTTCTTCTGGGACCAAAAAACACAAAGCAAGTCCTAGGAGTCCTATACAGGACTTTGTTGGTGAGAAAATAGGCCCCTAAACCACCCTTCAGCACACATAGCGCGCTATCAGGAATACTGCATTGCCTCGCAGACAAACCGGGTTTGCGGACGAACTGACCCTTGGGGGTTGGTCTAGGGGTACGTTAGAGTCCCCTTGTACAACCCCCGTCATTTTGGAGCAAATCTGTTTTTGGCCGAAAATCGTTAAAAATGCAAAGGCTATAGCCTTTGCGTTTTTGCGATTTTCAGTCGAAAAAAAATTGTCTCCGATTTTGACCAAACTCACAGGTTACCTTCTTCTGGGACCAAAAAACACATAGCAAGTCCTAGGAGTCCTATACCGGACTTCGTTAGTGAGAAAATAGGCCCCTAAACCACCCCTCCAGCACAAATTGCGCGGTATCAGGAATACTGCATTGCCTCGTAGACAAAATGGGTTTTCGGACGAACTGACCCTTAAGGGTTGGTCCAGGGGTATGTTAGAGTCCCCCGGCACACCCCCCGTCATTTTGGAGCAAATCTGTTTGGGGCCGAAAATCGTTAAAAATGCAAAGGCTATAGCCTTTGCGTTTTTACGATTTTCGGGCGAAGAGAAATTGTCTCCGATTTCGACCAAACTCACAGGTTACCTTCTTCTGGGACCAAAAAACACAAAGCAAGTCCTAGGAGTCCTATACAGGACTTCGTTGGTGAGAAAATAGGCCCCTAAACCACCCTTCAGCACACATAGCGCGCTATCAGGAATACTGCATTGCCTCGCAGACAAACCGGGTTTGCGGACGAACTGACCCTTGGGGGTTGGTCTAGGGGTACGTTAGAGTCCCCTTGTACAACCCCCGTCATTTTGGAGCAAATCTGTTTTTGGCCGAAAATCGTTAAAAATGCAAAGGCTATAGCCTTTGCGTTTTTGCGATTTTCGGGCGAAAAAAAATTGTCTCCGATTTCGACCAAACTCACAGGTTACCTTCTTCTGGGACCAAAAAACACATAGCAAGTCCTAGGAGTCCTATACAGGACTTCGTTGGTGAGAAAATAGGCCCCTAAACCACCCCGCAAGCACACATAGCGCGCTATCAGGAATACTGCATTGCCTCGTAGACAAAATGGGTTTTCGGACGAACTGACCCTTAAGGGTTGGTCTAGGGGTATGTTAGAGTCCCCCGGCACAACCCCCGTCATTTTGGAGCAAATCTGTTTGGGGCCCAAAATCGTTAAAAATGCAAAGGCTATAGCCTTTGCGTTTTTGCGATTTTCGGGCGAAAAAAATTGTCTCCGATTTCGACCAAACTCGCAGGTTACCGTTTTCTGGGACCAAAAACCACATAGCAAGTCCTAGGAGTCCTATACCGGACTTCGTTAGTAAGAAAATAGGCCCCTAAACCACCCTTCCAGCACACATTGCGCTCTATCAGGAATACTGCATTGCCTCGCAGACAAACCGGGTTTTCGGACGAACTGACCCTTGGGGGTTGGTCTAGAGGTACGTTGGAGTCCCTTGGCACAACCCCCGTCATTTTAGAGCAAATCTGTTTTTGGGCCGAAAATCGTTAAAAATGCAAAGGCTATAGCCTTTGCGTTTTTGCGATTTTCGGGCAAAGACAAATTGTCTCAGATTTCGACCAAACTCACAGGTTACCTTCTTCTGGGAAAAAAAACACATAGCTAGTCCTAGGAGTCCTATCCCGGACTTGGTTGGTGAGAAACAAGGCCCCTAAACCACCCTCCAGCACAAATAGCGCGCTAACAGGAAAACTGCATTGCTTTGCAGACAAACCGGGTTTTCGGACAAACTGACCCTTGGTAGTTGGTCGGGGGGTACGTTAGAGTCCTTCTGCTCAACCTCCGTCATTTTGGAGCAAATCTGTTTGGGGCCGAAAATCGTTAAAAATGCAAAGGCTATAGCCTTTGCGTTTTTGCGATTTTCGGGCGAAAAAAAATTGTCTCCGATTTCGACCAAACTCACAGGTTACCTTCTTCTGGGACCAAAAAACACATAGCAAGTCCTAGGAGTCCTATACCGGACTTCGTTGGTGAGAAAATAGGCCCCTAAACCACCCCGCCAGCACACATAGCGCGCTATCAGGAATACTGCATTGCCTCGCAGACAAACCGGGTTTTCGGACGAACTGACCCTTGGGGGTTGGTCTAGGGGTGCGTTAGAGTCCCCCTGCACAACCCCCGTCATTTTGGAGCAAATCTGTTTGGGGCCGAAAATCGTTAAAAATGCAAAGGCTATAGCCTTTGCGTTTTTGCGATTTTCGGGCGAAAAAAAATTGTCTCCGATTTCGACCAAACTCACAGGTTACCTTCTTCTGGGACCAAAAAACACATAGCAAGTCCTAGGAGTCCTATACCGGACTTCGTTAGTGAGAAAATAGGCCCCTAAACCACCCCTCCAGCACAAATTGCGCGCTATCAGGAATACTGCATTGCCTCGCAGACAAACCGGGTTTTCGGACGAACTGACCCTTGGGGGTTGGTCTAGGGGTGCGTTAGAGTCCCCCTGCACAACCCCCGTCATTTTGGAGCAAATTCGTTTGGGGCCGAAAATCGTTAAAAATGCAAAGGCTATAGCCTTTGCGTTTTTGCGATTTTCGGGCGAAAAAAATTTGTCTCCGATTTCGACCAAACTCACAGGCTACCCTCGGGGGTTAGTCTAGGGGTGCGTTAGGGTCCCCCCCTGCACAACCCCCGTCACTTTGGGGCAACATTATTTTTCGGCCGAAAATCGTAAAAATGCAAAGGCTATAGCCTTTGCGTTTTTCTGATTTTCGTCCGAAAATAAATTGTCTCCGATTTTGCCCAAACTCACGGGTAATCCTCGGGGGTTGGTCTAGGGGTGCGTTAGAGTCCCCCTGCACAACCCCTGTCACTTTGGAGCAAAATTTATTTTTGGCACAAAATCGTAAAAATGCAAAGGCTATAGCCTTTGCGTTTTTGCGATTTTAGGCTAAAAATGAATTGTCTCCGATTTCGACTAAACTCACAGGAAACCCTCGGGGGTTGGTCTAGAGATAGATAACACTGATGAGTTTACAAAGGCACGTAAGTCCAAATTTTGTCATTTTGGGTTTTGATTAGAATTAAATTTTTGGGTTGAGAACTCATCATTGTGTTAAAACGGATTTAAGATATCTCAATAAACAACAGAGATACAGAGCAGTGCTTAATAGCGTAAGTCCAGCCATGAGCTAACAAAGGAGCGAAAGTCCACCAGTGAGCAGCTCATATCAACATAAGTCCAAAACCTTGCAAGGCAAAATAGCGAAAGTCCAGAGCTTGGCTGACATAACAAGGCAAGTCCACCTGGCTCCTGGACTTGCGCTGTTTTGTCAGCCAAACACTGGACTTGCGCTGTTATGAAAGCTAAGACCTGGACATTTGCTCTTGAGTCAGCCCAGCGATGGAGTTTTGTTGTAATACTGCATGTCAATGCATATTTCTATATATCTTGAGTACAAAATCACTACAAAGCCATCTGAAGTCTTTTTAGTACACATCTCAGCATGAAGTCAGCATGGCTCTACGCTCTAATAATGGTCATAAGTGCTAATCTTATCACTGACTGACACTTTGAACTTCACTCACCAGGCCGAAGAGCAAACAGAAGTCATCTTGAAAGTGTTCGTGTGGAGGAACTACATGTCCATCCGTTTAGGGCAGAATGCAAGAGTTAACCTGGACAACCCTTTCTTGTTTTAGTTGTGAGATGAGCTGTCCACACACATCCCAGGGTAAATACACAATGTAACTACTTCTTCCTGAAGTGATTTTCGATGCCATTGTCGATAGCACGGGTGACACGAAAGTAATGCGTGTGAAAGGTGTAATCATGACAAAACCAGAATGCAAAAAAAAGTATACGACATAAATAAACAATAAACCAAAGCTTCTGCTACTATAGACTGCCGGTAGCGACAACGCCTTCTATAAAAATTTACTTCTAAATTAACAAGTCAGAATTTCGGTTGAACTAATAGAGGGCAGAGAATTCATCAAAGCAACAGTGAGCAGTGAGCAGACGACACGTTTCGTCTGGGATTGAACCCCGGGGGTTGGTTTATCCAAAAACTGGCATTTACATCGAAAAAATAAAATATAAATAGAATCGGTCGGGATTGCACCTGCAAAGCGCTCCCTGAGAACTCGACTATGTGCCTCAGTGGATATGGTTTTATTAAAATCGTTTCTTAATTGATTAATTTTTATTTGCAAGCTGGTTATACATAAATAGTAGGAGAATCTTATTTTAATTATTTAATAAGATACATTTAAGTACATAACAAAACCACTAAATGCTGGTATCATGATTTTTTGGTTTTAGGTGGACATTGATTCTTTTCTTGAGCTCTTTGATGCTAAATGAAATTCTATTGGGTCTTTCAACATGATTTTCCTGGAACAAAAGGGAAATGGTAAAGAATTTGTATTAAACTAACATCATTTGCAGTGAGAATGGTTCACACCTCTTCACTGCTCGGCTGTTGTTCTTGTAGTCTCTGGAGTAAATGAGGGGGCAATTGACATCCATACTGAGGCAGTTCCGAAGCCATGGTGCAAGGCAAAACCCCTAAGAGGTTGCGAACAATAACACCTAAAGATTTACTGCAACCTTAGACTGCTTACAAGGAAAGTTATTAACTTACCGTCAGGTTGGACAGCAGAAGTGTTTTGGTATTTCACGCCATCATACAAGTAGAGGGGATAGGACACTAGAGTGGTGCTGGCAGTATGTGCGGCAAAGGCAGGTGTCCCCTCCAATAAGGTCTGGCTCTGGCTGCTTGAGCCCTGTGCTGGGCGCGGCTCCGAGGTAGGCACCTGGAGGGTTGACTCGTAGATCGAGTGAAGAAATGCTGTAACTGTGACAAGAAGCAATCTCTTAGCGACGGGAGGGGTACGGCATGGTGCTGTCCTCAATTACGTGCCTTACCCGCAGAATCCTTGTCCGCATCCGCTTGGCCCAGGACACCGCCGCGTGATCCGCGCTCCCCGACCTCGGCCAGGACCTCCTGCTCCTTGGTCGGGGAGGCTGCTGCAAGCGCGGGCGCTACTGCCTCCGGCTGGCCGAGGATGTATTGCGCTTGCGTCGGGGAAGTCTCGGCGCTGATGGGCGCGCTCCCGGCCTCGCTCCCGGCCGCGCTCCCGGCCGCGCTGCCCACAGCCTGCTCCTCCTTGACGAGGTTGGCCTCGGCCGCTGTGTCAGACACGCCTCGCCCACGGACATTGGCGTTCTCGTCCACGGAGAGTTGCAGCAGCGCCTCGCTTTTGACGGGCTGCTCCGAGCTGACCAGGGCAGGCACCTCTGCCTTCGACTGCGTCGCGGTCGTCGAGGTCACAGGGCTGCACCACACGGAGAGGCCCGGCACCGCGGAGGCGGCTGTGTTGGACGACACCTCGAGGAGGTGCCTCGCGGTCTGGTAACCCCAGAAGAGCGCCATACGAGCTGGGTCGTTGTTCTTGAGACAAAAAATGAATCGTCAGCTTTGTTAATCAGTAATGACCCACTGACTTAGTTTCGCTGACGTGAGCCTCACCTTCATGTCTGGGTCGTCGTACCACTTGACCGAGGACGAGCTGAGCAGACTCGAGGGGCTTGGTAGCAGGGCCATCACCTCTCCCACGCAAAGGGTCCTCGTCGCTGGCGGCATGGCTGCAACAGCGAGAGCGAAGCAGAATGAATTTTGGTGGAGAGTACGAATGTAATTTTAAAAATGACTGACATGAGGATTAACCACTGGCGACCACTAGATGTTGCTAATATTACCTGCGATGGCGGCGCGGAAAGCAGGTCTCAGAGCGGGCAGGGTGTACGCTGTCTCTTCAAAACTTTGCATAATACTTCTGGACATAATAAAATTATCCAAAATGACCTACAAAACCAAGGCAAGCAAAGATAAATCAAAAAGGAAGATAACTTGCGAGCAATTAGATTATTTACATCCAAGAGGAAATAAAACTTACCTTAAACACCTTTTTCTCAAACAAATGGGCACCCATACTGTCTCTATTCTGTATGTAAGTTTTGGGTGATTGTGCGACAACCCTGGGTTTCCATACCTCATTTTTCTCTTTGACATGTTTAGTCGCCTAAGGAAAATACCAAGATAAGCTTTAAAATCACACACAGTATAATTTGTTCAATTATTAAGTAGAGAATTTATCAAATCCATCTTAAAGTCATCTGTTTGGGTGAATTCTCATTCATACCATGAGTTTATTAACAACTTCTGGCTTCAAATTCTGAGAATAAATTAGCTTCCTAGTGGCCTTCAAATTCTGTGAACTTCTAACTAACTTAATCTCTGACATCAACTCCTCCTCTCTTGCCTTAGCCTACAGATAGCTTAAAATATGTAATAAGATAACTAATCTAAATTGATCATAAAGTCCACAGGAGAAAAACTTAGAAACTAAATATTACCTGAGAAGCTTCTAGTTTTGTCTTATCAAAAGCAGCACTGAGATTAGCCAGATGAGAAGTCTGATTTTTAACCCGACCCCTCAAGTTAATAACTTCCAGCTCCAGCTCTAGCACCTAAAAATAATGTGATTACACAATTTTATGATTACTTATCATATAAAACCTACAAAGTTTCAAATATTTTTAGAAAATCTCTGAACGTATTTTATAACACACCACCCAGATGATTGACACAATACTATGACATTTTAAAGTAAAATTCAAAGGAAACTTAAGCCCTTTGTCCTTTGAACTTACCATATTTCGGCAGTGGCAATGTTTTGTCTGAGAACATTTTCTAGGACTGATTTTATCTTTCTTCAAGGCCTAGAGCAACAAAATAGTATAGTAATAAATAAAGAACCTTGCAGGAATGATAATTTGTTTCCTTAACTTTTACCTCTCTTTCAGAAAACGATAAGCTTGGCGCAGATGTTGATAAGTGCTGGAAAATTTTTAAAAAAATTATTCTAAAGACGTTGCAGAATAAGTATTAAAGGCAATCATAGCACAAAACAAACAACTGATGTCAAAAGGAATTTCAGAATTGAGCTTGTGTGTACCTTGTCAGTAGATTTGAATTTAATAAGTTGATTTTCTAAGCCAGTTAAATTTATTCTCTGATTGGCAATCTTAGTTTTATAATCAGCAATTTGATAATGGAGTCTTTCTTTCTGACTTGCAAGATCGGATAGCTGGAATATAATTCTGTAGGATAAGAATAAAATTGCAAACCTTAAGCCCTATAGTAATAAAAAAAGTGATACATTACTCTATCATTTGCACTGCTTAGCTTTTGTTCCAAACTTTTATTCTTCTTCTCTAAGTCAGCAACTTTCTTTTCCTACAAAAATACTGTACAATAATTTATACTATAGCAAACTACGGAGACAAGCATTTATTTGTGATACTAGCCTCATTGCTGAGTTTTGTTAGAAGTAAAATGTGCTTGGCTTCCAAATCCGAAAGACATTTTTTGTGAATGACCACATTTTTGTTAAGTTTTATAATCTAAAAATATCCAGAAAGCATAAAAATTAATATAAAAAAAGGGAGTACTGGGGTAAATTGTACTGGTCATTCATCAAGTCAAACAATAGAACCAATATAGAGTTACCTCCTCTTTGAATAAAGTTGCCTCCTTTTTGAAAATCATTTCTTGAGATTCACTGAGACTTCCTTGACTTCTAATAAGTACCTCATTAGATTTCCGAAGAGACAACACCTAAAATATCCAGACATTACAGAGTGAAAGGTGAAAGAAACTGCTCACATTTTAATCTCTGAGCAAAAATCATGGCAACTTGCCTGGTGCTCTAAAGCTGCAACCTTCAGTTGTAATTCCTCCACTTCATCGTCATTAATAAAAGATGGTGTAGGCTTTGACTTGGAAGGCACAGGCTGTCTGGTTGGACTGCGAACTCTAGTTGGACTGGGGGGCACTTCACCCTCCTCTAAGCTAAAGTCAGAAGCCTACGCAAATAAGGATAACAAAAGCAGACAGCATAAAAAATTAGGTTTCAAATTTTTAAAAAATGTTTTTATGTAAGCTTTGCATGCATGCGCAAACATGTCTTTCATGCTTGTGTTACCCAACTGGACTAACTGTGCCGGATACTCCAGTAGAATGAGGTACTGTGGTCGCTGTCTTCGCCTGCTGAGGCAACTTCACAGGGGGAAGTTTCTGCAGGTCTGTCAACGACAGCTGCTTGTAGGATTTCGAACTCACACCCTCGGACATGCGAAGCATTTTAGTATTTCTCTGCTCCTCCTCCTTCTCCTCCTCCTTGAGTGCTCTTTTCGCCCTGCTGAGCGACAGCGACAGACTCCAGCCCATAGGAGCGCGCGTCGGCGAGTGAGGCAACGAGCAAACGTCACTAAAAATAAATTCAATTTTATTTTTTCCGAATTTTTACTTTTTGTAAACAAAGATCCACGATAAACACAAGGCTAGGCAGCATTATTTCTGTTAAATCACCTAGAGGAGTCACTTCTTTCATTATTCGTGGCGGTCGGGGTTGAAATGCCAGACGACATTACGCCGGACAAAACCTCTTCTATTGCAACACAATCTTGCCGTTTCTTTGATAAGGAAACTCGAGCCTTACTAGACCCGAGTTCTTTTTCCTCAACACTCATTCTTCTTTTGTTAACTTTACTTCATATACAATATAAAATCAGAAAACACTATAGGATCAACACAACAACAGGTAATTGTAAACACAACCTCTCACCAGCCCTCCTCCTCCGTCTCTCATCGGCTGAGTAGGCAACTTACTTTTCGATGACCACTGTCGGACGACTGGCACCTAGGACTACCCGTCCTTGCGATTGACGAAAAATAGAAGGCTTTCAATATTCAAAACTACTCCTAAAATAACCTAACCTGAGAGTACAGCGGCACATGCAGGCGTCTGCCGTTGCCGCTGTGTAGCCGAAGTGTTGCAGTGTGACCGGTAGGGGCAGGGCAAACTCTCCTACCCCACCGCCGCCTCCGCCCCGCCTGCAGCCCCCCACCCCTTCCGCTCCGAGGACTTGTCGTGACATGCTTTGCTCCTTGATGGGGATGGGATGGACGAGCAGCCCCCGCCCGGGTCCGTGGCACGTTGGCCGAAGGGAGAACGAGAGGGGCTTAACGGGCGTACCAGGACCAGGGGCGCAAGGGGCGCAACAGGTACGCCCTCATGCAGGGTCGGAGTGGCCGGCGGGAGAGACCAGCAGCGGGCAGGTGGGTTGGAATATTTCTAAAATTGTGTTTGCACACACTCGACACCATTGCGCCGTTATTTTTAAATTAGGCTCACACCACCGGAGTGATTGCCCCGCCGCACCTGGGAGTGGGGGTCGATGACGTCTCTCTCAGCGAGCGCTCTCCGCCCACGCAGGGCGCATCCGAGAGGAGACCTTCGAGGCCGCCGCGGCGCCCGGCGCCCGTCCCGGCCCTCCGCCCCGCGGCCGCGGTCGCTCCGGACGTGTCCTCGGGCGCACGTCAGCGTCAGCGGCCGGTCCCGGATGGCTCCGGCGCGACGCTACTATGTCCCGCGCCGTGCGGATGTGCATTCGGGCCTAATGCCCCGCGGCCGCTCCGCAGAGACGCAACTTCGTTAGCATCGGTGGCGGTAACGCGCATTTCAGTAATGTGGAGCAGGTCGGGGAGTCCCGGGCCGGGCCGGGCCGGGACGGGACCCACCGGGGCCGTATAAAAAGGCAGGCACGCCGCCGCGGCGCCGCACATCGACGGCACCCTCAGCCTCAGCAACCTCCCCGGAGACACCATGCACGCGCTGCCGTGGGCCTGGTGCGCGGCGGCGCTCCTCCTCGCGGACGCGGCTCACTACGACTTCGACAACGCGCTCTACAGTAAGTCGCGCAGCGCTGGGATGTGTTGCGTAGCCGCGCCCCCGCCGCACCCCCGGGGGAATTCATAAAACGGCCACGACCACGAGGGGTTGACCGCTAGAGTGGCGCAAAATGAAAGTTTGAGCTGATCGTTGCGCCGTGTGTTTCTCATCTCGGATTTGGACTATCTCCAGCGTTTTTGATGGGTAATGAGGCACCCTTCCAAAAAATCGCAGATGGACCATTTTTGAGTGATGGAACCCACCGGGCAACGCGCTCAAACTTTCATTCTGGACCACCCTATCGAACGCTCACACACGTGTGCCTGCGTCTCTTTAGACCAGCAGCTCCTGGACCAGGTGGACGACGCCCTCCGGCCGTGGCGCCAGCAGCAGCAGGGGAGCGGCCACGAGCGGCCCCGTTTCCGACACAAGGTACGCCAGCAGACAGGTTGACGGTAGAGGGTCACATAACCTCGGACGCTCTGAGACCGCTACGCACCCCCGCCCCGGGCGCGCAGGAGGATAGGGTGCTTACTGCTACCCGCACTGCTCGTGCCCGTAGGGCGGCGTGCTGGTGGCGCGCTGGTACCCGTCGCGGCGCGGGGAGCCTGCCCAGTACCAGTGGAGCTGGGAGGTGCCTCCGGGCGTCAACCAGTCGGCCAAGATGTGGTGGCGGCGCTACTACCCGAACGACTACTACCGGCGTCGCTACTGCCGCTACGGGTACTGCAGGCGCTACAGGGGTTACGGCTACGGCGGCTATGGCTACCGCAGAAGAGGCTACGGCGGGGGATACGGCGGCTACGGGAGATTCGGCGGCTACGGCGGGGGATACGGCGGCTCCGGGAGATTCGGCGGGTAAAGAAACACTGGGCATACCTGCTGTCGTCACACTTGCTATATGTCGCGCTGCGGAGACTACGTCTTACTTCTGGCGCCGGCCCCGCAGGTCCGGGAGGATAGGCACTGGCAGCTCCTTCGACCGCATTGTCCTCCCCGACGAAGACGAGCCCCAGCCGCTGACCAACGCGCCCGCTTCCTCTGTCGCGGCCGCGGCCGTCCCGCCAACCACTGCGGCGCCGGGGACGTCGGCCGGCGGTGACCCCAACGCCGATGCCGAGGAGATCAACGTTAAAAAAGACATCGCCAAGCTGCCGGAGGCCACCGTCCAGCAGCTTGAGGGCGTGGACGGGCAGCCCGGGCACATCCCGTTCCAAGAACAGGTGCAGGGCACCGTCAGCGTCCGCGCCGCGGTCGAACACGAGCTACGTTACAACAAGGTTTAGAGAATATTTCTCTTTATTTAACAGGTCTGCTGCGGTCGTGACGAGGAGGTAGGCCTGATGCGACAGGACGCCGTGCGCGCGCAATGCTTCATGCAGGAGTTCAACAGCACCGTCCACTCAGGTGAGGTGCCGCGGGGCCGCGGCCGTCCGCCCGGCGAGTAGGCAACCCAGCCGACACAAACGTCGTATGTTTTGCTGAATGCATCTGTTTCGACGTTCCCGACAGAGGAAGGGCAGAACTGGAACCACTTCAGTTGCACCGCTGTCGACGAGATAAAGGAGAAAATCAAAGTCAGTGCGCTTTCTGCAGTGCTCTAATATACTTTTTTCAACAGTAATTTTTAATGTACTTATTGGTTTCAGTGCATTCACCAATGCATTTGGAAAATACGAGGAACGGTGAGTAATATTGTATTTTATCTCTTGTTTTATCACTATGAATGGAAAAGATAATTAGTTCACATTTTTCATGCCCGTTCAGTTTGAAAACGATGGGGACCAGATTTCAGTCAGCAAACTTCGTGCCTTCTATCACGACAGCGAATCTCAGCCTTGGCGGGCTCGGCTGTTGGACGAGGCAGCTGTGAAGTGCATGGCCGAGTTTCAGAGTGAGTGTGGGACTCGAATCTCGGCCGGCAGGTTGCAGATAGGCAAGGCGTCCAGCCGGAAATGAACCATCGAAATTTTTAATCGAATCGATGGCTTCTTGTCCCTTAAATCACCGTTGAATCACTGTTGAACACTCGAAACGATGTCGAAACGACGTCTTTTCGACGTCCGACATTTATTCGATGTCGATTTTGCGGACAAAAGGCTATCTATTCGACGAAAAATTTCGACCTTGAAATCCATTTCGAGGGTCCATTTCTGGCTGGGGCGGGGCCCGACCCGACGTGTCGTGGGTGGAATGGACAGGTGACATATGGGGTGCTTATTCCGTTATCTGAGCGTGGCAGGGCTGTTGATTTCTATTCGCAGCGGAACGGCATCGGTCAGCGGATGCCGGCCGGTGCCCGAGAGCCCACCTCGACCTCAGTTACTGCATTTGGAGAGAGACACAGGCGGTGCGTGATTATTTGACTCAACCAATAAAACGCTTATATATTTTTTTATATTTTAAATAATTAGCTATGTACATTATTTCCGCTTTGCAGAACTGCCCTGAACACGAGTGGAACATGAGTGAGTAGCGTGAATTTTATAGCGTAAGCAAGCTGTATACGCAGTTTTCTGTGTCAGGAAGCATAATATATGACGTTGCTTGTCGCCCTGTGCTGTCCTCAGGTCGGTACTGCGCGAAGGTGCGCGCGCTGGTCCTCTCGCAGCGCGGGGGCGTGGGCGCTCCTGCAGCGGGCTGAGCTCAGCGAGGGCGCGGCGCGGCGCGGCACGGCGCGGCAGGTGTGCTACTCGTCGCGCCGTCAATCGATAGTGTACAAATTAAATAAGACTTCTTTTTTTACACCTGTGCAA
This sequence comes from Frankliniella intonsa, assembly GCA_033675135.1. Classification (NCBI taxonomy): domain Eukaryota; kingdom Metazoa; phylum Arthropoda; class Insecta; order Thysanoptera; family Thripidae; genus Frankliniella; species Frankliniella intonsa. The sequence continues at coordinate 4,377,878 of CM066254.1, forward strand.
TCGTTCTGATTTCCGCGAACGCACTACACCCACCCAGCCTCGCGAACAACTCAGACAATGTGAACAGAGCCGTTGACACAATGCCCCACGAAGATATTATTTTTTTTTTCTTATTTGAGCGATTTGTGATAGAGGTGTAACGCCAGCACAACAAGCAGGCCGGGCCGGGCCGGACTGGGTCGCGCGCGGGCTACACGGGCCGTCACGCTAGGAAGGACCCAGGCGCGGCCTTGGCTTTGGCATTAGCGCCCCGCCCCGCCCCACCCCGCCCCGCTCCGCCCCGCCCCACCCCGCCCCGCCCCGCCCCGCCCCGCCCCGCCCCGCTCCGCCCCGCCCCGCCCCGCCCCGCCCCGCCCCGCCCCGCGCAGCCGCAGCACCGACAGGGCGCTTGGATGAGCTGGGCCTCCCACTAATGATACTCCAGGTGCCAGAGGGAGGGGACAGACGAGACGACTTTTCCGGGCGCTTCTGCCGAGTCACTGCCATGCCGGGTCCGGTCCGGGTCGGACTGTCGGCTGCGTTGTAGCGTTCGGCATCCTAGATGAACTCCCCCGTGGGCTGGATCGTCAGCTCGACGATCTGGAAACAAGGACGGGCCACGTGGTTTAAGCACTGACATGTTGGGGCAGGGCGGGGCGCGGGCGGGGGCGGGGCCCCGTGGGGCTCACCTCGACCGCGGGAGGGGAGCCGAGGGCGTAGAGCACGCTGTTGGAGATGTCCTTGGCCTTGAGGCAGCCGTCGTCCCCGACCAGCTTGGCGTACTCCTCGGGCAACATCTCGGTGCGCACGGCGCCGGGGCTGATGCTCTGCGAACAGTGTGAGGAGCGGGGCGGGGCTTAACGACGCGGGGTCCCGGAGGAGGCCGTCGAGGCCCGGCCGCTGCCCTGGCTGGCTGTCTTACCGTGACGCGGGTCCTGAAGCCGGCGGGCTTGAGCGCCTGCAGGTCGGCGCGCAGCCCCTTGGTCAGCGCCACGGTCGCGTGCTTGGTGGTGCTGTACGCGATGAGCGACATTGGGCCCATGGCCTGGGGTACGGCGACAATTTTGTGGCCGGCAATGCTGCGCGGAAGATAGTGAAGGGAGGGTGTTATCATTGGGAAAGCTCGCCACGGAAAATCGGTCAATAATATCGCGACGTCATTTCTTTTCGACACAAATTAATATCCCAGAGATGTTACCTGTTAATGTTAATAATGTGTCCGTCCTTGATGTTGTGCTTCTTCATGCTGTTGATGGCCGCCCCGGAGGCGATCATCATGGCCGTCACGTTGGTGAACATGAGCTTCTCGGAGTATGCTGCGTCCAGATCTGCACCGATTTAAGCCAGATTTAGAGAACAAAAAATGTACGTGGCGTCGTCCAGAACGCGAATCAGAAATGCAAAATTCGTGACAATTCGTGATAAAAGCACCTGCGATTGGTGTCTGCGTCAGGATAGCGGCGTTGTTGACGAGCACGGAGATGCCGCCCAGGTTGTCGTCGACCCACTTGAAGACGTGCTGCACGCCCTCGGTGGTGGAGAGGTCGGCCTGCAGCGGCTCGAGGCGGCCCGGCTGGCCGGCCAGCTTGGCGGCCAGGGCCTGCAGGAGCTCCAGGCGCCGCGCCACGCCCACCACCACCATCCCGGCGCGCACCAGGTCCTCGGCGAGCTGCGCGCCGATGCCGCTGCTGGCGCCCGTCACCACGGCCACGCGGCCCGCGAAGCGCTCCATGCCGCTGCTCATGTCGGTGTGCGGTGTGCTGGTGACGGTCTTGCTACTGGACTTCTTGGTGCACCAGGGCATGTGCTGGGCTGGCGCAGAGGGTCAGGCTACGACTGGCAGTGGCTGTCCAGGCTGAAAGCTTTTCTACAGCGCTGGCCCAACCAGAGAGAGAACGACGATGAATGTCTCACGCAAGCCTCCAATAAACCGTGGGTGAAGGGGGGAGGGGGGCGGACGGCGGACCACAGCCCGCCGAGCCCGCCCGCCCCGCCCCGCCCCGCCCAGGCCGGCGACGTGTAGAAACGTGATTGGCCGGCGTGACTTTGCAAGATCGGGATGGGAACTTAAACCGCGGTGAGGAGAAGAGGGATGCAAAACGCATTATTGCGCAACATCGGAACTGGACCAATGAGAATTGTGTGTCCCTTAGACAGTTTTAACGTTGTGAAATGAGTGCTGAGGCACTCCAAGTTCGACCCGCTGTTCGACCGGTTTTTCGATACAATAAGACCCTTGGGAGGCCGCCCGGCAGGACAGAGAGGGTGAGGCGCGAGGGCGGCAGGCGGCACAGTACGAGCAGAGTCACGCGAAATTCAAGTTCAAGGACATTTCTGATTGGTGCCGACCACGGCCGTGCGGATGGCGGCCACGGCCATGCGTATGTCGTCCCCCCCGCCCCTTCCTCTAATACAGAAGGCAGGCGTTGATACCGACCGCTCAACACGGCTGTGTTTTGGTCGTTTTTTGCCTACTTTTATGACAACACTGGGCCTATGGCGCAATCAGGAGAACTGGAGACGTGCTGGAAAGGGTGACTCAAAACTAGCCCACCTGCAAGTCAGGCCGGCCGTCGCGTTTTATGATATCCATCATCGCGTACAGCGCAGCGCCACCAAGGACACGGGCGCGGCCGTGAGCAAGGAGCCGCGCGCCGACCTGGAGGCGCTCTAGCCCAGTCCGGCACCAGTCCGGTCCCTCCGCGCACAGGGACCGCACATGGGCGTAGGAAGCGGGGGGTCACGGGGTCAGCTGACCCCCCAAGTTACAGGTTGGGGGGTCACTGACCCCCCAACTTTGGGATCATGAAAGTCAAGAGAACACTGGCCCAGTCGAATGAAATCGCACTTAAAAAGCAGAAGACAAGGAACAAGCGGAGAATACGAGCCGAGGCAGCAGTCAGGCGAGCCAGGCGCTAGGCTAGGCTCTGCAAATTTTGTCTCTTTTTCACCTTAAGTCCTAATTTCTATTTAAAAAAAATAAAAAAAATGATATGCACTTGTGCGCCTAAGAGGTAGGCAACCCAAATGCTTTGACCCCCCCGACTTTTGGCACGTTCCTACGGTGCGGTCCGGTCCGGTCCGGTCCGGTCCGGTACCATCCGGTAAGTAGCGAAAGAAGGAGCGAAGAGGAGACAGCTCGCGCGCCGACCTGGAGGCGCTCTGGCCCGCACCGGCTACAAACTGCGCGACCCGCTCGACCTAATAGGATATTCTGGACAAGTCATGAGGCGGAAACAGCGGTCGCCAGATTAACCTCTACCTCTGAACTGCGCAGGCGCAGTATGCGCCGCTCCGCTCCGCTCTCCTCCCCCACCACACCACTATTGGCATTCAAAGTTCAACCTCACTGTTGTTAACGAGACGTTTTAAAAATAGAAAGGAACCTGAGTGTCCAGACACGCAGAGGCTCGCGCAGATAAGCACTTGCTAACTCCCCCCCCCCCCAAACCATGTGTCCTTTGACGAGGATGGCACCCGCCATCCGGCCGCCCGGGCCCCTCCTGTCCCGCCTGTCCCCCGCCCCGCCCCGCTCCGCACACCATTATATCTATTAGACGATCCCCGCCTCGCCCGCCTCGCCTCGCCCGGCCCGCGACGCCCCGCCCGCCTCGCCCGGCTGGTCTGCCAATATGTCAGTTGTCGACAAGCGAGCCAGCCCGCCGGACACGTACCAGACACGTACCGCAAGATGAGTGGCATGGAGCGCTTCGCGGGCCGCGTGGCCGTGGTGACGGGCGCCAGCAGCGGCATCGGCGCGCAGCTCGCCGAGGACCTGGTGCGCGCCGGGATGGTGGTGGTGGGCGTGGCGCGGCGCCTGGAGCGCCTGCAGGCCCTGGCCGCCAAGCTGGCCGGCCAGCCGGGCCGCCTCGAGCCGCTGCAGGGTGACGTCTCCACCACGGAGGGCGTGAAGCACATCTTCAAGTGGGTCGACGACAACCTGGGCGGCATCTCCGTGCTCGTCAACAACGCCGCCATCGCCGGGTTCACGCCACTGCAAGGTACACTACTGTTGATTTGGGGTGCTCAGTAGTTGTACGCCAAGGCGTACAGTGTCCGTAGGCCAGGGGGAGCGCCCGCTCGCGGGCAGGGAGGCGGAGGTAGGTAACGGCCGTGTTCTCTGTCGTTGCAGATCAGACTCCGGCCGAGTCCGAGAGGCTCGTGTCCACCAACTTTACGGCCGTGATGATCAGCTGCTCGCTGGGCGTCACCAGCATGAAGAAGCACGGCATCAAGGACGGCCACATTATCAACGTGAACAGGTAGCGCAGCGCCCGGCCCGGCCCGGCCGGCCGAGGACCGTTTTCTCTCCCTTTCCTTCTTTTTCTTCGTTTGGATTTCCATGAACCGCGGCCCTCCCCTTTTCATTGGCGCAGCGTTGCGGGTCATCGCATCGTACTGCTTCCTGGGAATGCGGGGTCCATAGTCCCGTACTCCAGCACCAAGCACGCGACCGTCGCGCTGACGGACGGGCTGCGCGCCGACCTGCAGGCGCTCAAGCCCGCCGGCTTCAAGATCCGCGTCACGGTGAGCAGAAGTGTCGCCCTGGCTGCCTGTCCTCACAGTCAGTACGACTGTTGACACTTCTCTTTAACGCACGCTTACGCTTGTTGACAGAGTCTCAGCCCCGGCGCCGTCTACACAGAAATGCTTCCCGATGAATTAACCAAAACGTTCACGGAACCAGAGATGGCCTTGCAGCCCCAGGACGTGTCCAGGGCCGCCCTGTTCGTCCTCAGCTCTCCGCCCTCTGTTGAGGTAGGTCCTGTCTCGTCCCGTCCCGCACGCGCTCAGTAAGTTGTTTCACACGCCCCTGCACTCGTTTCTGTCGTGTTTCAGATCACTGAGCTCACGATCCAACCTACCGGAGAGTTTATGTAAAACTGCTCTGCGGCCTGCTGTTGGCCTACCTATGTTTTAATCGTGTTTTGTACAATGTGCTCGTGTCGTCTAATGTAATCCCAAACATAAATAAATAAACCATTCTCTTTTGAACTAGATAAAACATTTTTGTGAGAATTGTCTTTGCGTGTCGTTAGTACTGTACTGTACTGTACTGTACTGTACTGTACTGTACTGTACTGTACTGTACTGTACTGTACTGTACTGTACTGTACTGTACTGTACTGTACTGTACTGTACTAAGTCAGGTGGGCGGAATAAAAATAGAATTACGAACAAAACATTGTGGATGATTTTGCTTATTTGGAAAGAGTTTTACTAGTAACGAACATAGCTAATACGTGTGCCTTGATAGAGAGATTCCGAGGCACGGGAAAATACAGAAAAGCAATATTTAAAATTATAAATAATGCCCGAATGCACCCCAATAGACACGGTTTTAAGGAGACTGCAAGTCAACAACGTGACTGGTTATGTGACATCATGTATGTGCAAACTGAACTCGGAAAAGACCCTAATATTTCCGCGAAAAGAGCAAGGGGGGCACTGTAATGGCAAAACACACGAGCAATGAAAACAAAAAATAAGCAAGGTATTCTTTACCGTGCACGTGGGGATGTCGAATGGGTTGCCTACACCCACGGCGCGCGGGCCGACGAGCGACCCGCGGCCGCCCGCGGTGGGAATCGCGTGCCGTCCCGCGCCGCGCTTTCATACCCCTGCGCCAAAAAGCGCCAATCATCACCACACCACCGCCATAAAGACAGCATCAGAAAGACGCGTGCAGCTTCCGGACGCCAACCACCCTAGCCATAAAGCCGACCCGCTGCCACTGGTAGTTGGCCGCAATCTGGCTTATTTATCGACGAGTATAGCTGCGCCTGCGCCCCGGCCCTGCCCGGCCCGGCAGGCAGTCACAGAATGTGGCCCGAGCTCGATGCCGCCCCCGGCCGTGCTGGCTGCGTTGCTGCTCGCCCTGGTAGAAGGAGCCGCCCCCGCAGCCTACGCCGTGAGTATCCCCACCCGGCCGTCCGATTCCGCTGCCCGCACCCTGCGGCCAACTCCCTGAGTGCGAGAGAGACAGAGCGCCCTCGCGCCCTTCGCGGCTTGAGTGTGAGAGAGACAGAGCGACGAGTACGGGCAGTGGAATCGGTCTGCAGTACCCCTCGCCTCGACTGTCACACCCTCACGGCGGGCGCGCGACGCGCAGGGGCCGTACATCGCGTACGTCGACCGGTTCTACCAGTGCGACAAGAGGGAGTCGGACGGCAGCGTCTCCTTCTTCGCGCACGTCACCCCGTTCAATAAGAAGAACGTCAACGAGCTGCAGAGGCTGACGGGCAACTTCACGGTCGCGCGGAGCCAGGGCCTGGACAACTCGTACTGGGTACGTCCTGAACGAGAGCAGGGGTCCCTGAATGAGAGCAGGGGCCCGTAACTTAACATAACTTTGCCTTGCGTTAGTTACTATATCGTAACGTTTCGAATTTTATTAAAAGTTAAAGTTATAACGTTATATTGGCTGTCGAAAATCAATCTGGTGAATGTCCACCTTCTATCCGGCACATAATGTCCATAACTTAACGTTTCGTCAGTGGCCCATGTGTTGAAAGTTATAACTTTAACGTGTTAAATAACGTTACAAGCACATTCGTGTTAAGTTACGGACTCCTGAGCGAGAGGAGAGGTGTGGGACGGGCAGGCAGGCAGGCCGGCCCGGCGCGCGGCCGTGGCCGGCGGGACTGCATAGCTACCAGGCGCCGGCGCTCACCGCCCGCTGCCGCCGCTGCCCGCAGGCCCGCGTGCGCATGGACAAGCGGAGGGGCCGGGGCTGGCGGGAGGGCGTGGTGGACGTGACGGCGCCGAGCGGGGCGTGCTCGGCGACGCGCGAGAACATCCCCGACTTCTGGCGCGCGGTCTTCGGCGACGCCATCAGCGGCGCCTGCGTCACCAAGCCGGTGAGTCTGGTCTCCCTGAGTCCGGTCCGGTCCGGGAAGCGAAAAGGGAGTCCGCAAACGAAATGTGAGACCATTCCCGGGTGGGGGGGCTCTCTTGTTGCAGAAATGGTCGTACGTTTTCGAAAACGAACCCGTCAACTGGACCATCCCCAACCTGTCCGTGCTGCCGTACGGCCAGTGGCGGTGGCTGCTGCAGCTGGGCAAGGGGCAGGAGACGTTCCTCTGCTACCGGGCGGTGGGGAACACCATCCCGCACCCCTCGCCGCGGGGCTGAGCTGAGCCCCAGCGCGTCAGCGTGGCATGTCTCCAACCCGCGGAATCACCACCTCGCTTTTCGCAAAAAGTCAAAAAAAATATTATTTTTAATTTTTTTTTTGTTTGTTTGTGGCTTTAAAATTTAAATTCAGTCCAAGTCGGGTAAAAGTATGCGCGAAAGCGGAGAAAGCCAACCTGACGCGGTGTGTCATCGTCACCTTCCTCCCAGATGGACGTAAAATAAAAGAAATAGTTTTATAAGTGATCTGCGTGTAATGTTACCGGTAGGAACGAGCCACTACTAGACTCTGCTTTCCATCAAAAAAATTATGAAAAGTGAAAACCATATGGTTATATATATTATGGCTATGGTTGCCATAAATGACGATGACGTTTGACTCGCATAGTAAGTGAGGTTAGACTATAACCTTGTGTGCCCCAACAAAAAAACAGGTGTTTTATGGTCCATGTCCATTCATGGCCGTTACACGCAACCAAACAACAACGTTGATAAACGTCCTGTGCCTTCCGCTGATGTCCCGCAGCGCAGCACTCGCAGATAGCCAGTTGTGATGCAGACCGATGCGATCGCTGCAGGGTCCCTGGGCAGGGCTGCTCGTCGCCCTCGCGGCGCGCGCAGCCTCCGCAGCCTACGCCGTAAGTAACCACAGTGTCACTGCCCCGCCCCGCCTGGCACGCTGGCTGGACCTCGCTAACTGCCGTCCCGTTCCGGCCCGGCCCGGGGCGGAGCGGCCGCGCAGGGACCCTTCCTCACCTTCCTCGAGAAAATCTACGACTGCGAGTCCGGAAGCTCGGACAACACCTACACCTTCCACGCGACCTCGACGCCTTTCAACGCGAGGAACACGAGCGAGCCGCAGCGGATAACGGGCAACTTTACGGGCAAAGTCCAGTTCGACGACACCCACTGGGTGCGTATATTGTCTGCAGAGCCGGGGAAAACGACAGAATTACCAACGAGCAAAATTATTTGATTAAAAAAAAAAAATTCCATCAGCAGCATAGGCATGACACGTATAATGTTGCCATTTACACCGTCAACAGGCCCGGGTTCAAATAGACCAGAAGCGGGGGCGGGAGTGGAAGGAAAGCGTGATAAACGTGAACGTCCCGTCTCGCGCGTGCACGGGCATGCGGGAGAACTTCCCCAGCCTCGTCCTCGCCGTGTTCGGCAAGGACGCCATGTCGTACACCCCGTGCTACACCGAGGCGGTAAGTGTTGCGCCGATAGCGCGGTTCAGTTCGCGGTGGCAAACCAACTGGCCAGCCGGCTGATTCGGAAGATCGCTCTCGTACATCTCTCCTTGTCGCACTCATAGGGTACTGTCATGCCCGACATAGGACACCGCCATAGGTGTGACAAGGACGCAGGCATGAGAGCGATCTTCTGAATCAGGCGGCAGTCAGGCCAATGAGAACAGTACTCGCGCAGCACTCCGTCTTGTTGCAGAGACCGTACGTCTTTACTGACGAGCCCGTCAGCTGGGTGTTCCCCAAGGTCCCCGTGTTCCCGTACGGCACATTCCGGTTCAACATGAAGGCGGGCAAGGAGAAGGCCATCGCGCGCCTCTGCGTCAACGCACTGATGCACACGGTCCCGAAGCCCACCACGCGGGGCTGAGCCGCTAGAGCTAGAGCACGCTGCTCCCTCAACCAGCCTGCCATTAAAGTTGGCCCCAGTGAATGGGCGTGTAAGTTTCTTGAAAAGAGAATCAAATAAAAGACGTTCTTTTCCCGCCTTTTGACTGAAAGTAACATAAAAGACCTTCAACATGTGCATGTAAATTAGTCATGTAAGCGCATTTCTCGGTTGTCGAAGCGTCCCCATCCACCTTCGTGAGCCAAAACCGACTGCATAACCATTAGCATCCGCTGATGACGAATAAAATAAAATATGCCTGTCATAACTCCATGCGCCCTGTCGAGTGTTCTGCGTGCTCTGCCTAACTCATGTACCCTGCAGTCACGAATGCGGCCCGGGACCGATGCATTCTCTGCTGGCAGAGCTGCTGCTCGTCGCCCTCTCCGCCGGCGTCGCCCACGCGGCCTACGCTGTAAGTACCTCCACGGAGGGGCTGCCTACTCGGCCTGGCCCTAAGGCGCCGCACGGCCGCGAGGGTAGGCAGAGCCGCAACACAGCGGCGACTCAAAGCCACCGCGTGTGAGCTGAGCCCTGACACTACACAGCAGATGCTCTGATACAACGCCCCTTCTCGTCGCGCAGGGACCCTACGTCCTGTCCGTGGATGCATTCGTACCCTGCGAGGGCCGCAACGCGGACCAAAGAATGTCCTTCTTCGCGACGTTCACTCCTCTCAACAAGAAGAACTCGAGTGAGCTCCAGCGAATGTCGGGGAAGTTAACCGTTTTGAACGACCACGGGCCAGACGATACGTTTTGGGTGAGGACTCGCGGGAGGCTTGGCGGGGCTCGTCGGCGACCTGACCGCAGCGGTCTCCCTGTGCGCAGGGGCACGGGCAGATGGACCTGAGGCGGGGGAGGGAGTGGCGCGAGAGCGTCATCAGCGCCAACCTGCTCCGCGCTTGCTCCGCGATCCGGGAGAACTTCCCCGACTTTTTTCGCGTCCTCTTCGGCCAGACGGCCATGACCGGCTCCTGCGTCATCAGAGGGGTAGGCGTCTGCTGCACAGCCAGGCGGCTGCTCGGCTCGCACACGGACGGACGGCTTACTGAAAGTGTGCGAGTGCTTGTTGCAGAAGTGGGCGTACGTCGTCCAGGACGAGCCCGTCAACTGGACCTTCCCGAAGATCCCCGTCCTGCCCTACGGCCATTGGAGGTACACCTTTAAAATGGGCAAAGGCGCTGAGACGCACCTCTGCACCAAGGCCGTGATGCACACGACCCCAAAGGGCCCGCCGCGGGCGTGAGGGGGAGGACGAATAACGCTCAAAGTGGCTCGACAGTCACCCGTAGAGCAGAGTGACCCCGAGCTTGTACACACATCATCTGCTGGAGTGCTTCTCAAAAGTTGCGATCAAACACTCAGAGCATTGTACGCTTGCCGCAATAAAGCGATGCGTGGATCTCTCATTTTATGCGTGTATCTAGGATAAAGAGTTTAGATCCACGCATAATATGCGAGACCCTTCCGGCAAGCATATATTTTTCTGAGTGAAGAATGGACCAGCTCGTGCCGCAGGCAACGTTACATTTTAGCGACATGCACTCTCAGTTTCTCTCAAAGCAGTCGAACAGCAGTTTTTCAAACATAAAACAATTTCTCGAATTGGTGTAAAATAAACTAACAACGGAATTCCGCACTTAATTTACCGATGTAAACCACACCGAAAGAATCGTTTCCTTAAAAATATTCTTTAGAAATGTTTATTTTAATTTCAAACATACTTCTCCAATTCAAACAAACAGCTTATTCGAACTGAAAACAATTTGCTTGGATCAAAGAGAAATGTTTGATTCGAAACAAAAATTTCTTTGTACCGATATTGATGAAATTATTCCTTTGAATCAAAGCAGCCTGTGTTGTTTTAAACAAACGATTTTCTAGGTGCAACCGAGATGAGAAACACGAAGCTTGACCGCCATGGCGGATACCGATCACGAATTCTTTACAGCAACGGCTATAGTACCATTATTCAAACATCATAGAGAGCGAGAGGACAGTGCGCGCTCGGACCGCTGTCCAGGCAGGCCAGGCTGGTGCCGCCGGGTCGCGCCAGCCCGCCACCCGTCACCGGAAGGACCCGTCATGTTGTACAATACCTGCCGTATCTAGACAATTTATCCCCCGCGGCTGCGTGCGTCGCTGTGGCACGCCACGCCGCGGAGTGTGACCCCGCTGGACCCCGCTGCACCCCGCTGGACCCCAACAGGTCGTCACGAATGCGGCCCGATGTCGTCCCCGCTGCTGGCGCTGGCCTGGCCCTGGCCGCGGCGCTCCTGCTCGCCGCCCTCGCCGCCCGGCCCCGCCCAGCCTCCGCCGCCTACGCCGTGAGTTTGCCATCACGAGTCACGGGACTCAACCACCCTGGAGCGCCCCTAACCTAACGGCCCGGTCGCCTCGGCTCGGCTCGGCTCGGCGCGCAGGGACCGTACATAGTCTACATGGACCAGTTCTTCCCGTGCGAGGACGAGGGGCCCACGCCAGCCGCCTCCTTCTTCTCGACGATCACGCCTTACGACCCGAAGAAACCGAGTGAGCTGCAGCGGATAACGGGCAACTTTACGATCTCGAGTGAGAACGACCTGGACGACTCGTACTGGGTAAGACAAAACAGTACAGTATGTGTTTCTGCGGGGGTGTCTTTGGCCGGCCCTGGCGCCGGCCCCTGTGGGCGGAGCGGGACGGGATCGCGCGCATGTTGTAGGGCAGGGTGACCACCCCATGCGCCCCCGGTCGCCGTCCTGCTCCACGCACTCGTTGGCCTGCAGCATAGCGCGAACCGAAAAGGGAAAACTAGCCGCCAGGGCCGAGGCACGAGCCCAGGCCGGGCGGGCGAACTCGACCGGACCGGTGTGAACCAATCGGTTTTTAGCTAGCTTAGCTTCGCTGGCAACCCTGCCTCCCTGCCGTTCTGCCCGTAGGTCCGTGTGAAGCTGGACCAGAAGAAGGGCAAGGAGTGGAAGGAGAGCGTTCTGAACATCGGCGCCCCGGCCGGCGCCTGCTCGGGGCTGCGGGAGAACGTCCCTGACGCGTGGCGCGTCATCTTCGGCCAGACGATGAGCCAGGGGCCGTGCGTCGCTAAGGGGGTGAGTCGCCTCCGCGCCGACGCATCCGAGACCCGTCCCGACCCGTCAGCGGCCGAGATGTCTCACGTTTCTGATTTCTTGCAGAAGTCGACACACGTTTTCAAGGACGAACCCATCAACTGGACCTTCCCCAAAATCCCCGTCCTTCCATACGGACATTGGAGGGGCCTTTTTCGACTAGGCAAGGGCAAAAAAACAATGCTTTGCAAGAAAGCGGAGGGCCATAGTATAACGCGAGCTACACAGCGGGGATAAACCACATCATCGTTACATATGTTGCTTTACGAGAGTCAAGATAAACGTAGTACCGGGTGTTTCAGAGGACGCAGAGTACGCATATGATCGCACGGAGGTTATTCTCGATTCCGGAAAAGTTTATATTGGGGTCGACCATCAAACCACTCTGCGAAATAAAGGTGTTAGGTAAAACAAATTGAAATTTAAAAAAAAAAAAACGTCTTATTTACTAAGTTTTTCGCAACGATTTGAAACGAGTAGGGGGATGGTCAGTCGGCTTGGTCGGACCAGACGGTGTTCTCGATCCATTCGATGTTCTGGGCCACGGCGGTGAAGAGGTCGGGCAGCGGGCGGCCGCCGGCGCCCCGGGCGGTGCAGTACGTGAGCGAGGACGCGATGCCCAGGACGTAGTCCACGTAGAAGTCGCCGTCCGGCGCGTTCAGCCGGTGCAGGAAGGAGACGAGCGGCGTGCCGGAGTCTCCCTGCGAGTGGAGGCGGTACAGCCGACTGATTCAGAAGATCGGTCCCATGCCTCTGTCCTTGTCGCACTCAAGGAGCAACTCCATACCCTAGAGGGTACACCTTGGTGAGTGCGACAAGGACAGAGTCATGGGAGCGATGTCTTGAATCAGTCGGCAGGGGGCGAGTGAGCACAGGGGCGGGGCGGCACCGGCAGGGCTCAACAGGCACCTCTCATTCAAATCGATTCTCATACTCGACATGTGTATTACACACGTCTTTCGAATCCGTATAACTCCACTCCGACGGGGCGGGGCGGGGCGGGGCGGGGCGGGGCGGGGCGGGGCGGGGCGAGGCGGGGCGGGGCGGGGTGGGGCGGGGCGGGGCGGGGCGGGGCGACTCACCGCGTACGTCTCGTTGTCGCAGAGCCCGCCCGCGCAGAGCAGCGACTCCGAGAAGCCTCTCGGGAACGCCTGCCGCACCCGGTCGTTCCCCAGCAGCGCGGCGGAGCACTGCTCGGCCGAGCGCACGCTCAGGGTGTTGTTGGGCTTGTCCAGGCGCATCTCCTCCCCTTAAAAATGAAACGATCATGTTGTAGCTCCATCGGGCCGGGACTCCTCTAGCGCACGCTGGACGTACAGGTGCCGATCATGTTGTAGCCGGCCCCGGTGGCGCGCAGGCCCGCCCGCACCGGCACGTCGGCCACCGTGTTGAGGCAGAGCGGCAGGAAGTCGCGCAGGTCGAACGACACGGTCAGCTTGATGACGGCCAGGTCGGCGTAGGCGCGGCCGGGCCGGTAGTCGGGGTGGACGGTGATCTTCTCGACGGTCGCCCGGCCTTTCTCGGTGCAGTCCGTCGGCGACCCGACGTTCACCTCCTTGAGCGGGAGGCTGCGGAGCGGAGGGGTGAGGCGGGCGATGAGAGTAAGGGCAGTGGCTGGGAGTAACGCGCTGTCGATGACCGTGACCAATAGGTACCTACCAGCCCATGGAGACGCAGCGAGCGGCGCTGAGGACGGTGTTGGGGGAGACGAGAGCGCCCGCACAGTTGTGCCGCTTGTTGTGGCGGGAGTCGCCGTACAGGAACGTAACCTGTTTCAAGGGAAGCGTCAGAAAGGGGCTGTGTGACAGCAGCAAGTAAAGTCCCAGCGCTGGGACTACTCACCACATTGTGCTGCCAAGGGTCGAAGTCGTATGTTTCGCGCCGGTAGTTGTGGTGGCACGCGGTGTCGAACGTCAGTTCGGGCTTGACGTTCCAAATGCCAGCCTGGTAGTTGCCGCAGAACTCCGTGTGAAATACCCTGCACACTGCACGGAGGGAGGGAAACATACATCCAATAGAATAAGTATTGGCTGGCTTAAATTGAAATTTAAACTGCCTATCGTATACTCACTCCCCCTGGCTACCGTCCCCGGGCCGGTGTTGGGCACGCGGACCTCGCGGTCGCCGTTCTTGATCCGCACGTTGTTCACGCAGCCGTCCGCTCGCGGGGGCCAGACGACGCTCTCGATCCACGGCACGTACGCCGCCACCCTGGGGACCAGCGCGGGACGGAAAGAGTCATTTGAAAGCAGTAGCACGTGTATGTGTGTGTGCGCGCGCGCGCGCGGCCATTTCCCTTAATTCCTTCAGCCAACTCCTACCCAGCATGTTTCAGCGGTTAAAGTTGGGCGCGAGTCAGTCGAGTGCACGGCGGGGCGGAAGCAGGCATCGCCGTTGGCCGAGATAAGAGATACAATGAAAATTAAGTTTGAGGAGCGGACAAAAGCCGCCGGCGCGGCGCCGCGTGAGGTGGTTGTAGGTAGGCCAGCCCGCGTTGCGCGCGCGCTCGACGGGACTGCATACCCTGCAGGGGCACGGCCCAGGGGTGCTGGAGGAGGGGGCGCGTCATACCACAAACCAGTCTTCCGGTGCGTACCTGCGGGGGGTACGCGAGATGCGTCGCGTCGCCCCCGTCGGCCGTGAGGCGAGGCGAGGCGACGACCGGCTCGTGTGCGTCACCAGGACGCTGGAACTGGATCGAGCTGGAGCCGCCGACCACAACAACAACCCGGAGCTCATTCCATTTATATTCATACACTGGCCAAGTCGCGCGGCATACGCTTCTACACTGTGCTGCTGCAAAAATGTAGCATCAACCCGCCCATCATCAGGTGTGCCTGAAAAAAAGTCACCGTAGCTGATATGCTTGCTGCTATCGTTGACAAGCAACTTTTTAATGCTCCTGCAGATTACGCATCAACTCTCATGGCTAGTAAGTCACTACGACAGCAAACTTTTCGCCCTGCTAGCAACGTTGCCCGTCACAATATCAGCAAACATGTTAGATGGGCCAGCCAACATTGAGTTGACTCAATAATTTTTTTTTCAAGTGCAGCGACCCCTCTTGAGCAGGTCTCGCCCTCGCCCCTACGTACCTCGTGTAGATGCCCGGCTTGCCCAGCCCGCACGGCGGCCCGAAGGACACGACCCCGACGATGCGGTAGATGCACGTGATGCTGTTGCTGGGGTTCGCTCGCATCTGCAGGGGGCCGCCAGAGTCGCCCTGGCGGGAAACATAAAATGCCGAATAAACGACAACATAGTGCGGTTGTGCCGCAGCGGGTATCCGGCGGGTTCGTTGGCATGGAAAAAACGCGGTGAAAAGGTGGAAATTCTAAAAAATAAAATGGACGGATTCTGCGATAAACGATGCAAAACGTACGTCGTATAACTTACAATTAAGAAAAGCGTGAGGGTTTTTTTCCCGGGCGACAGCGCCGCGGCCGCACTACTCACCTGACAGGTGTCTCGATTGTGCTCGCCGCCGCCGGCGCACAGCTGCGTGTCGTCCACGAGGCCGCGGGGCACCTTGGCGTTATCCAGCTCCAGGTTGTCTCTGCAGTACTGCATCTCGCGCACGGTCAGGTTCACCTTGAGTAGGGACTGGCTGCCCTCGTCCTCTGCGAGCACAGCAACTTACAGCAAGGGTCCCGTCACACAAGTCTACAGTGCACTGCCCTGCGGCCTGCGGCGCGGCGCGGCGGGCTCAGCTCACCGAAGCTGGTGGCGCCCCAGCCGGTCGCCACGGCGTCCTCCCCGGTGTTGTCCACGTCCATGTCCGTGTCGAGGCAGGCCGGGTACACCTCGTTCTTCCGCATGACGGCGGGCCGCGCGAGCCGCAGCAGCGCGACGTCGTGGTACTTGAGCTGCGTCACGTACTCCGGGTGCACGATCACCTCCGCCACCTGTGGGGAC
The DNA here is from genome assembly GCA_033675135.1 of Frankliniella intonsa. NCBI lineage: Eukaryota > Metazoa > Arthropoda > Insecta > Thysanoptera > Thripidae > Frankliniella > Frankliniella intonsa. Next base: position 4,393,653 of record CM066254.1, read on the forward strand.
ACAAAGCGACCAAACAAAGCCGGCCGGCTGTCGAGGGGCGCGGCGCACGCCGTCGCGCTGTCCGCGAGGAGTGAGGCGAGTCGAGGCGTACCCACCTGAATCAGCTGGAAGGTGTCGTTGGCCTTGGGCTCCTGGCTGGTACGGTTCGTCGCCCCCAGCAGCGCCCATCCCGCCGGCTTCCTGCGCACAAACAACACGTCACTCGAAAAATTTTCCATACGACGGGAAAAAGTTAAGGAAAATTCAAGTTAAATACCAAGCACTCATTTGACATGAGTGAAGAAATGGCAAGTTGGCCCCACTCGCCCACTCACTCACACTCACCCGTCCAGACTGGCGCAGTGGGCGGCGGTGAGGATGAAGTCGGCGGCGATGAGGGAGCCCCCGCAGGCGTACTCAATGTTGTCGCGGTCCCCGTAGCCCAGCAGGGCCTGCGGCCAGAGCGGAGGGTTCACTACAGCCAGCCGCCCCCGAGCAGCCAGGCGCAGCTCAGCGCAGCGCAGGGACTCACCATGTGCGGGAACTCCAGGATGTCGGCGGGCTCGGCGTTGGCGGGACATGCGGCGCCGGGTGATCTCCTGGGCAGCTTGCACAGCTCCTCCTGGTGCTTCCTGCACACTGAGGACAGGACACCATGCATCACATACGATACGCCGCCATCAAAAGAAATGGAGAAATTCGAGTCTCGGAACTAGCAAAAGCGGGCGGACCACTTACTCTGCCTCGCCAGCTTCCCTGGCCGCGCGTCGTCCTCGTCCGTGAGGCTGTTGACGAACTTCTCGCACGTGACATCGGGGACGGGCGCGAGCGGCGGCGCCGGCCCGGGGCACTTGAGCTGGGCCGGGGCCGGGGGCGGGGCGGGCGGCGCCTCGACGACGGGGCCGCGGCAGCACACGTTGGGCACGCGGGTGGTGCCGTCCTCAAAGCCGCAGAGCCGCGGGCGGCGCGGCCGCTCCAGCTGCATGTCGTGCATGGCGCTGGGGCAGCGCGTCAGCGGCACGCAGCGCTCCGCGGCGCCGCACTCCAGCGCCCTGTCGGCCGCGGAGGCGCCCGCGGAGGCGCCCGCGGCCAGCAGCAGGGCGACGAGCACCAGCGGCGGCTGAGGCGACATCTCCAACGAGGAGCGCACTCAAGCAGACTGGAGCTCAGCTCAACGCCGAGCAGGAACAGGCGGCGGCCGTCGCCCCGCCCCGCCTCGCCATCACCCCGCCCCGCCCCGCCCCGCCCCGCCGCCCCGCGGACCTCCCCGGCACCGGCGCCCGTCTTGTGCGTCACACGGCGCCGCGCCGACCGCACGGTCACTGGACCGCCTGTGCCGCCCGTACAGTAGGGCCGGGCCCGCTGGAACTTCCCCAGGCCTTCCCTCTACGGCGCTTGTACGGTTTGTGCGGGACACAGAGGGAAACACGACGCGCAGTAGGTGTAGGTATACTAAGGTTTATTGAGGTAAAAAGGTTTGTGAAGACAGGCGTGACGTCGCGTGGACTCAGCCGCGCAGGGCGCCGATCACGTTGTTGGCGGCGCCGGCGGCCATCTTGGTGAAGGCCTTGCCGGCCTCCACGCCGAGGGTGGCGCCGGTCTGGGCGGCGGAGATGCCGGAGCGGGCGACGCCGGCGGCCGCGTTGGTGGCGGTCTGGCCAGCGCCGATGCCAGCGCGGACGGCCTTCTCGCCGGCGCCGATGACGCCCTTGGCGGCACCGGCAGCCAGGTTGGTGGCGCCCTGGCCGAGGTTGACGCCGGCGCCGATGGTGGACCTGCCGGCGGAGACGCCCTGACGGGCCACCTTGTTCACGGTTCCGGCGATGCCACCGAGGCCGAGGGCGTCGGCGACCTCCTGGGCGGCGTCGATCCCGGTGTTGGCGAAGTCGGCGCCGATGTTGGTGGCGGCGCTGGTCGCGTTCAGGCCGAGGCCGGCCACGGTCTCAGCGGCGCCGACGCCCGCGCGGGCACCTCCGGCGGTGAGGGTGGTGGCGCCGCGGGCAAGGCCGAGGCCGCCGTCAGCGACGGCCTTGGCGCCCGAGACGCCGAGGCGCGCCGTGTCGGAGGCAACGTCGGTGAGGGCCTGGCCGCCCTGGAGTGCCAGGAGGGCGCCGCTTTGCGCTGCGGTCACACCGAGGGTGGCGGCGTCCAGGGCCACGTCCCGGGAGGGCGCTGCCTGAAGAGAGAAGCGGCTACACTTCAGAGATGGGTATTTACTGAGAAGAAGTCAAAAGATTGGATGTGACTGGAAAAGTGACTGGTCCGAGACAATGCCCTGACTGGTCGAAGTGAGAAGTGAGGCACCCCTCGTTTTACACACGGTGGTTCCTCGGCCGGGCCGGTCCTTCCCCCTGTCTATCGGTCCCTGGTTAAAACTTTACCTGGCAGGCGCAAGCCAGCAAAAGGGCGGCAGCGAAATACTTCATCTTGAGCAAAGAAGTGTCCTGAACACGACTGACTTGCCGTCGAAAGGAACGCTCGGTGATATATACCCTTACCCATCCCCATCCCCACAGGTGGTATCAAAGTTTCAAGTCAATACCACCTGAGTAACTTTCTTCTCGTACCGGGAAAGAAGGCTCGAGAGCATTAACGCAGAGGAACGCAAACATTAAAGCAGCGTGGAAAACAGGTGGCACCATAGCGGGTGACGAAGAAGGCAACTAGAACATTCAATAGGGGCAATTTCGGCAGTGTTGACAATTTACGCAAGCTCAAGATGTTATAGGACTGCTCAGTGCTAGTGGCAGATGTATGTTGTGATGTTGTGATTAGAGAGGTAAGTAATAAATAAAACACTTGTCCGCTTTTCAATTTAAATATTCATATAATATATTTATATATATACAAATATAAATATGTATATATTTACATATAAATACTAGACACCTTTACATAGGGTTATTTACACCCCCATATAATAATTCAAAATAAGTCAAATGCATCATTGTATTCTTTGAGGGCATATATCATCACTTGCTACTCATTTCACATTGATGTGTCAAAATGTTTGTGCATTTACAGAAATTACAGTCGAGCAACAAAAATACAATCACAAGCATGTAAACACAAGGTCATTGATTGACTGCATTTTATTTGGATACAAATGGTATTAAAAAATTTGTACCCAAACAGAAAAAAGAACAAAAACTGATAATCATTATGGGAACTAGAAAATGAAAATATGAGAGGAAACAAAAATAAATATGGAAAGTGAACTTGAGTTTTTTAATTTTTTGGATGTGATAGAACACAAAGATTTACTCTTGCCTGAAAAATTATCAAGGAGCTGTTTGCAATACATGCAACAGAAACACTACACCACTTATTTCAGATAAGACCTGATTCAACAGACAGTTCGTTGCAGCGGTATTATTGGTTCTCAATTGCATCCATGACATACTGGACCTAGACAAGAACATGAACACTTACCCTGAAAAGCAGACTCTTTGTGAATAACATTACTTTTTATCTGAAATGATAAGAAACACTAATAATTATAAGAAAGAATAAGAGAAAAGTAATGAGATGATCCAAGTAATTACAGATCAATCACAACATATCTCTTATACAATAACTAATAGGAAGTCAGAAAAAAATCACAATTTATAAATGGAGTTTAACTAGTGTTCAGTAATAAGCACAGTAAGAATCACATTCATTTTGATGGGGAGCATGTCCTAAAACATCAAAATGTTTTAATTTCATCGGATATACGACTGAATCATTCTTTAATTGTTTTCATTTAAAAAGATACACAGAAGTATGAAATAAGGATATGAATCTATTAAAGGTCTTATCATTTGTGTGACTGGGCAGTCTCTGCATGAACCAGATAACATAAAAGGTAAAGCATAAATGAAACAAAAGTAAAAAAAGAAAAGAAACTAAACAAAAGTCAATAAATAAAACTTTAACAAATAAATATGCAGTAAAATCACATTAGATGCACCATTAATAAATTGTATAAGGAAACTGCTTGCATCAACTGTTTCTCTTTTGGAAGAGTGAGCAAAGATTGGTTTTAGATGCATTGCCTCAGAAATAAGACAAGGGAAACCATAGGGAACATGCAACCTTTGGCCACTTCAGACACAAACTCAATTCCTCTGAGAATTTATGTATAATTCTGACATGCATATTGAAAATAGAGCCATCCGTTGTTAATTTCGTATACAAATTGATATGAGATCTCTCTTAGCCTATTCGACAAAAGTAAAAAATATTGGTTCACTCAGTGACCATTCTTTTGGCTACATTCACAAACCCTGCCAAAATAAAAAGAAAGAAACCAAATTTAAACTGTTGGGAATTGCACTAGATCTAAAGTGAGAGTAAGAAAGGCAGAGTTGGTTGCTGTGTCAGATTCCTAAACGGCAAAATGATAATAAAAAAATTAATAATAATAATTCTGAAGTTAATAAACCCAAATAGTTTGCTATTAATGAAGTCTACAAATATCTTATCCAGGTCACCAAAAATAATTCAAAAAACAACAGCACTCAACATTAGAAAATGTACTTTGGACCCTACAATTGTAATGAAAGCAGCATACACTCTATAAGGAAAAGAAGGCAAGTACAACTTAAGCATTCAATTGGGTGAGTGTATCGATTAGCAATGAAATTATACCGAACAATAAAATGGGTTTGTGAAAACAGCCCACACATTCCCAATAAAGATAACCAAAGTTTCAGGGATACTTCAAGAGAGCTGATGAGAAAGTCAATGGGAGAACTTCTAACAAAGACATAGAGGAAGAGATGCTCAAAACATTTCAAAAGAAGCGGATGGCTGATGTTTTCAATTTAATAATTCGATGCATGGCCTGCTAAACACAAATTGTTTGTTTTGTATTTTTTTTGTAACAAAAACACACCTGCTACTATCACTTTGTACTTAGATGAAGACCATTAGGATGCTAGTAAGATACACTTTTTGGCAGCTTAACAGAGATATTTTCAAACAACATTCAAATTATAAACAGGGTATCATTTCTTTCACATTCAAAACATCACAATATAATTAAAACAAAAAATAAATGGAAGAAAATTGAGAGGAGAGTTTAGTGACATTACACTAACTTTGCAATGAACATTCCATGTTTTTGAAAATAAAATACGTATAATTAACAAATTTTGGACCTTAGGTATCTAATAACAATATCTAGCAAAAGAGTATATAACTGTTTTGCCAAAGCAAATCATGCAACTAAATGAAGGCTGAGCACAGTGAGGTGGCAAGTGATGTCATTTATGTACCCTAATGTTACTTCCTCAGATTGTTGTAATTACTTAAGTCCACCCTATCACAGCCTATCAATACGTCAGGAAGCTGAAAAATTAACATCAACAAGACATCTCAAGAAGGTCCTGAATTATTCAGGAATGGCCACTGCAATCATGGTAACTATAAAACAAACAAATAAAGAATTCACAGCAATACAAGAGCAAGTTTCTCTTCACTTATACAGCAGAATTCAAAGTATATAGGTAGAATCAGTATCGTAACAAATGGTGCAATGCAATTTATTCTCTATACAATGGTAAGACCTTACTCACAGGTAATTCTCTTAACAGTCAGTGTATGTACAAAAATATACAACCCAGTAATTTATACTATCCTGTTTCCCATACAAATTATGTACAGCAGATTTTTACATTATTAATTAAAGATACTAATATGTATTTGCATGTCAAACTGACAATCAACTCACTTTCTCTTTTGAGTTTGATCATAATAATTATGATAAACAGTAAGCAAAAAAAAAATTGACATCATTAAAAATATCTAACATCTGTAAATTATGCTCTAGATATAAGGAAAGCACTTGTCAAGCTTCCTGATAAAATATCAATTAGAACTGTATGTAAGTAAGTCCCATCAAAGTTTTAAATTTAATATTCACTCTACAAATAAATATCAGTCTGCTATAGATTGGCAACTCACGATGCAATCATTGCAGCATAATGCATGAGGCTAATTTGGCATGCTTTACAAAACATAAGACACAAATCAGCCATTTCATATTGAGCAAACTAAAATTATTCTTTAATGAACAATAGCTTGAATGTGTGATCCACAATCAAAAGGACATTTTGGACACAAACCATTTAGTTTAACTTACAAAATTAGACTGCAAATGGCTAGCACCGTGAGCAATCATATCTACTGAGCCCTTTACCACAGCCATTAACCCACTTTCTTATCCTTTCATTGTGAGACTAAATTTTGCAAGCTTTAAAATTTACAGAGCTTTCACTCTCCTAATATTCATTCAATATTAAATAGCTGCCAAAGAGAAGATGTGGCACTTTCAATTCAGATTCAATCTTGCTGGAAGTGAATGTTTTTTCATACAGGCAAATTTTGGTCCAGCCAACATGTCAAAAATATTTGACATCTGGTAAGAAAACAGATCAAAAGAAAAACTAAGTTCTTTCTTATTTTGGCTTTGGCTAATAAAAGAAAATATTCAAACTTATTGAAAGAAAGATGCCATGCTTCCATACACACTTAAAAAAGACTGTCAGGTTTATTCGAAACCTAGAGCATGAAACACTTTTCAAAACTAGACATAGACAAAGATATATGAAAGTAAGCATCTTTAAAAATATCTCTTCTAGATTGGAATGAAATTTTGAGCCTACAGGCTGGAAGGAAATGCAATGTTTTTAATTTTAATGATAAGCTATTGATTAAGCTGGATTTTCTCCTATTGGTAGTGCCAATTGTGATAACAATAAAGTCATGATTCAGAGATGATTGATAAATCTCACTTCAATATAGTTTTATAAACCACACCAAAATGTTTGCAGTCTTCTTAACTTGAATAGCATCTGCAGGCTGGAACAACTTAAATCACAGGCTTCTCTAATATTGGTCCAAACTGACTTTCTAGAGTTATAGTTTTACACAGCATTTGGCATCATATCTGGATTGATGCATCTTAACCTCTCAAGTCCTTCTCGAACATAGCACACAACATCAGTCAGTGAGCTGTGTAGGGTAAGTGGCCCACATGCACGATCCAGAGAGACAAAAAATTCTGAAAAAGAGTAAAATTATAAGATTAATATTTAAATATATAGAAAGGAAGGACATGATTAGACTGCATCAGTGTATCAAAAACTAACCAGTGTGATTGAACCGAGTCACTAGAGCATCAGCTTTCTCCCAAAGATCATGAGATTGCTTAAGATTACTCCAACATTTGTGCTGCTTTGATAGCATGGAATAAATGTTCATCGGAACTGAAACACAAGGAGGATTTGCAGGATTGGGAGGGGCTGGTCCAGTGGTACTTGTCTGTCCACTGTTGCTGCTGGGCCCATTCCCACTGGCATTGCCACTGCCATTACCGCTGCTGTAGCCAGATGAAGATGAGTTGGAACCCACTGATCCCACAGACCCAGAGGGTGATGGTGTCGGCGACAGTGATGAAGGGGTGCCCTGGCCTTGAGACTGACCCTCAGTAGAAGCCTGCACCACAGGAACCGTAGGAGTCTGTCACAAGAAAAAAAAAAATAAGAAAAAAACGTTTGTAATTAAAACATAAAAAAAGAGAAACCCTAGCAAATTTAAAATAAATAATAAATGTAGTAACATTAAAAAACCGAAGAAAAAAATGGAAGAAAAAAAAATTACCTTTGCAGTATTAAAAAAGTTGGTAATGGGTTTCTCGTACTCTGCCACCTCATTTTGGGTGATTTCATACAGCTTCAAGTGTAGGAGAGACTGAGATCGCATACTGAAAAACAAACAGAAAGGAAATAACATCAGTTCTGGTTAATTCACATAACACAAAAATCAGAGGATAAAAAATATTTATGTATTTAATGCACTAACCTTAGAACACATAAGCAGTTATGTATCATAAATTGGTCTGGGCTGCTTTTCATGCTTTTAAATCTTTGAGTTACAAACCTAAAAAGTAAGTAAAAGTTACCTCGGTTAGAATATCTCTTTGTTCACTTATGCAGTCTTCTAACCAAGACTTATAATCAGTACTTACTTAATAAGAGAGAGTGTATCATTAAACATAGTATGGGCTGTAGTATGGCTATGTGAAGTGGTATGAGTGAGCATTGTCATTCCTGTTAAAATGAAGAACATAATGGCCTCCAGATACAGCACACCCTGAGCTGTGATATCCCGCTCAATGTCTGCTAGCCTTTTGTAGCGCACTGCTTCGTTGAGATTAAAGTTGTCATCCCTAAAGAAAAATAAAACATACTTGATAAGTTTCACACTCAAGATGTTAACATGGTGTGTATTGTTGACAATACTCACTTGAGAGATTGCTCCTGAAATCTCTGCCGCCGCTTTTCTTCAAAATATGAGTAAAATGCTCGGTCAACTGTTGGCGGCATGTTAGGATGTAAACCCCACAAGTGACCACTGGGGGCTCCGGTTTGTTCTTCCCGTTCATGGTTAGTAGGAGGTTGATCTATGAGGCTCTCTCCGCCCTAGCAGGGAAGGAAAGATAGAAAATTGCAATTAAGTACTAACACAGAGAAAGTATTGAGTATGATAAAGGGTAATAAGATATTAAATAAGTATTAGATTAGATAATTCATCCCTTAGATTTCCTAGAAAATCTGGGTGATTTTCTAACCTGGTAAACAGATCGCAAACGGTCTTCTTCTAACTTCAGGCGCTTGTGGTGTCTTTCACGATGCTGTCTGTCCTTGTGTTTAGAATGTTCTCTGCTAGCTGTAGTTGATTGAGAAGAGACTGAACTTGTTGATAATCGTCTTTCACGTTTAAGGCTCATTTGTGATGTACGGCCCGCCAAAATATCACTGAAATTCCAATAACTGTTAGTGAAAAATTTTCATATTTGTAGACAGCAGAAATATCAACTAGCTTCTCTCAACTGACCTATTCTGTGTTTCATCAGGTACAGATGGTACTTCCTCTAAGTCGCCATCTTCGACATGGCTATGGTGTCTCCTTCGTTTTTTGCCACTGTGGTGATGTCTGGTGTTGGAGTTTTCTTCATCAGCAGTCCTCAAATTGGAGGAGTCATAATGTGTTCGGACCTGAGAAATAAAAGAAAATTTTTATTCCAATGCTTTTAAGTTTTCTACAAGTAGAAAAATTTAAAGTAAAGATACATACATCTCTTAAGTTGCTGGACTTTGAAGGTAGTAGGGATAGTGGTAGTTGTAATCGACTAAGAGGGATACGGCAAATAATGGGGAGAATAGGTTGAGGATGGCTTAAACTAGTCTGCAGAGGAGTTTGTGGTGCTTCCCTCTTCAAGGAAGCAACAAGGCCTTCTTCTGGAGGTTCTTCTTTCAAGGGCTGAGGTGCTTTTTCAGGTGTGATACTCTCACTATGCCGACTATGACGTTTTCTTTTTCTTTTCTTTTCACTGTCTGTAAGCTGAGGTTCCTGCTTTGGTACTTCGACAGGAGGTGGAGGAGTAGGAGAGTACGCAGGTTCTACTCTTACTTCTTCACAGCCAACCACAAGCACACCAGGTTTCCCTTTGCCGCCCTTTCCTTTTCCACCTTTGCCCTTGCCACCCTTTCCACCCTTGCCACCTTTTCCTCCCTTGCCGCCACTTTCTTGCGGTTCTCGTTTGATTGAAAAGAGTTTTCGCAATGTATCATTTTTCTTTTTATCTTGAACAACATTACCTTCTATATCCAACTTGGGTGGGCTTACTTCCATTTTCGGTTTTGACACAGCAGTATCACTTTCACTGTCAGACAAGGGTCGGACTGGTGACTGAACATGTTCCATATCTGAACTTGAGTCACCACTTCCCCTTGTCTTTGCTATTCTTGATTGACCGACACCTTTCATTGGTGATTTAGAATTTACAACATCAATTTCAGAACTATCAGAATCTCTAGATGCAGATACTTCTGTCTTTTGACGTCCACTAGCCCTGCGAGTATTGACAGGATTTTGTTTTTCTTCCTCAATTTGATGTTTAGAGTACACAGTTGGCCTGCCACGAGGTCTTGGTTCCTTGTGTTTGGACTGCCACTTGTTGGAACCACTGAAGCATTCCTCATCTTCAGAAAGGCTGGAATGGGCCTGAGACCTTGGTGGTACAAGACTTCTTCGAGCAGCTCCCTACAAAATAAAATTTGGTATTAGTACGACTGCATACTGACGTCTAGTATATTCAGAGAAGTCGAGTCCCATTACTGCTTACCTTTCTAGGCTCCTCTTCTGAAGCACTCCTGATGGGGGAGGCCCGTAATTTTGGCTTAGGGGTATGCCTTTTCACCTCAGGACGAGCCTCATCTTCAGAGTCACTAGCCTGCGTAGGTCTCTTGGTGTTGCTTCTTCTGCGACGAACAATCTTTGCTTTTGTTCCAGAATTGACCTCTTCATCACTATCACTTGCTGAAACTGCTGACATTAGTGGCCTGAGCCCATGGCTCCACTTTTTAGGAGATAGAATCCTACTCCTGTCACTGTCACTAGTACCTAAAGCACTTCGTCTGCCTCTACTGCCACGATCTCCCATGTCTACTTCGGATCCACTATCTGAGCAACTACCAGATCGCTTATAAATTTTTGGAACACGAGGTATGCTGGGTCTCACTTTCACAGGACTACGGTTTTTACGCCTCATGTCATCATCTGACGACATTTGTTTAGCCCTAACTCGCTCATCTGTTTCCTTATAGGGGTCTGTCCGCACTTCTGGTCTCACTACAGCCACTTTTCTCTTAGTCCTATCATCAGCAGCTTTGGCATCATAGGCACGCCCTTGGTTGCATGGCCTGTCGTCTTCAGAGGTGTCCCGGGCCTCTTTCACCCCCAGGGGTGACTTCGACATCGCTGGCGGTCTCATGGGATTCGCTGGACCAGGCGTGTCTGACTCACTGTCAGACTCAGGCACCAGCGCAGGTGTCTTCTCCTGCAAAAACATTACAGAGAAAACAAGAAATTAATATGCTGTAATGGAAATGCACCAGAGGACCGAACAGCAGGGAGCAGCATTTGCTGCCTTGTGAATCATGGAGATGGCAGATGAGCGGAGCTGATGGAGGGAAGAGGTATAAGGGGTGAGGAAAAACATCACAAAATTGGAAGGCGAAAAAAAGTAAGGAAAGGGTGTTGGTATATTTGGTCGAGATGGCACCTGAGCGGGCCACATGAAGCAATGAAAGGCTAAGAAAAAGAAAAGAAATAAACCAGGGGTCGGGGAGGAGGGGAGGGAACGATGGCGAAGCTGAAGCTGTGAGTGCCAACAGGTCATCGGCACAACTCGACCCGACCCGACACGCACCTGCAGCCGTGCCCTGCGCGGCCGCGGCTTGACCGCGGGCGCGGAGGCGGAGGCGGGCGTGGAGGCGGGCGCGGAGGCGGGCGCGGTGGCGGGCGCGGAGGCGGGTGCATGTTGCTGGGCGGGCTGCTTCTTGGCACAGTCGTCCGAGTCGGAGAAGCGAGAGAGAAGGGCGGGATGGGGGTTGGCGAGCACCTCTTGCACCACGTCGTGCACCTCCAGGCTGCCGTGGTCGCTGTGATCCGACTCCATGCCGCCGAGGCCACCACCGCGGCGCCCCCCGCGCCCCAGCGCGCCGCCGGCGCGCCCGGACGAGGAGGCTGGCGGGGCGAACGGCCGGTGCGGGTGCGGCAGAGGGCTCACCGACTTCTTGGCGCCGGACGCCTCGGGAGCCGGCATCAAGCCCTCCTTCTGCAGAGGGACAAGCGGCACACGGTGAGCAATAAGGCGAAGGGCAGGGCAGGACAGGGCAGGACAGGGGAGCCAAGTCAAACCTCACTCTACAATTCTTTTTGAACCAAAGCGTCATTATTCAAGAAAGAATCACTCCGTCCACCTTATACAGCTCAGTGCTCAACCGCAATCTACGAGGGCCTTACGCGCGCGCGGGGCGGGGCGGGGCGGGGGTCGTGGCATTGACGCTCTCACCTTGACGGCGACGTCGCTGGCGGCATCGTTGGCCGCCTCGCTCCTCCCCGGGGACAAGAAGGACTCGAGGTTCCAGCGCGGCTCGGGCGAGGCGCCGGGCGGCGGCAGGAGCACGCTGGGCGGCGGTGGCTGCTCGGGCACCTCAGCCTCCTCGGCGGACTCCTCGCTGGAGGAGTCGCTGTCGGAGCCCGAGTCGGACCCGGAGCCGGAGCCCGACGAGCTGCTGTTGTGCCCGGGGCTGTTGCTGGGCCCGGGGCCGGGGTCGGGCCCGGGGCTGCGGCCGGGACTCCTGCCGGGGCTGCCGCAGGGCGACATGGGGTCCAGCACGGGCGGGGGAGGACCCACGCTCATCGGCGGTCTGCGGTAAGGCGGTAAGGGCTCAGTCAGAACACTGCCATGCCGCCCACTGGCTATGGGCAGGGCTGGGCTGGGCTGGACTACTCACAGGATGTCCACGTTGACCGGCAGGTCCACGGGGCTCGGGACCTGCTCCGTGGGAGGCGCCTCCTTGCCGCCGTCGTCATCGCTGTCTTCAGACAGGATCAGGTCATTCTCCAGGTTGCTGCAGGAAAGGAGAGAAAAAAAATACAAGTTTCAGCTACTGCGACGGGGGACAAAATACTTATTGCCGACACAAAGCAACGAGCCAGGCGAAATACTTACGATTCGGCGCGGACCGGAGCGAGGTAGCTGCGCTCTGCAACAAGACAAAAGAAAGTCACAACTGATGCCTGGTGCTGGGCTGTGGCCGGGGCTGGGGCATGGCACAGTAAGTGTGAGGGGAGGGGCGCCCCCTCGCGTGGTCGACGGACAGGTGCACACCACTTAACGGCCGGGCCGGGCCGGCCAAGACCACGCGAAGCCCTTCAACCGGCCAAACCAATTTACAAACGTCAACCCTTTCTACCATCACCACACGTTCATTTTTCTTCTTCTTCTTCTCATTTTCGAAAAGAGGGTATGGTTAGTGCGAGAGACTTCCGCAACAGCTCAGTCTAGCGTCGCTCGAGCGCAAGGGCACGGCATCCGTACCAGGTCGGGGACGTGCCGTGCCGTGCCGTGCCGTGCCGTGCCGTCCCACCGCGCCACTGACATCGACCGACGCGGCGGGACGGGACGCGCCCCGGCAGTGCCGGCAGTGTACTGCACCTTTGACTTTATTTCCGTCCTCCATCCAATTCATCCAGTGCCCCACTCCCACCGACCGAACCCGTTGTTTATGGTAAGCACGCTGTCCCGCCGACGCGGCCGCGTTCCGGACTGCCTACCTCCCAGGCGCCGGCCAGCGCCCCTGGGCTCGGCCGGGTAGGCAGACCCGCTGGGCAGCCCTGTCGGCGTGACTGCCTACCTCCCGTCGCATACGGCGTCGCGAGGCGTGGCGCGGCTGGATGGGCCCTACCGCCAATGAGGACATTCTGGCCGCGACATTAGTGAGGATAATACAAATGAACCGAGACGATATTTCGAAAAAGACGGTGTCGCTCTGAGAAGGCTCCAGCACGTTTGACGTCATTCTAGAGGACAGCGGGCCAGTGGAACCGCGAGCAGAAACCGCAGCAGCGGTGAGAGGGGGAAGGGGTGGTAGGAGACAGGCCCCGCTGCCGGCTGCATGCAACCCTCGGCAAAGGAGCACATGCAAAACACACACACACACGTGTGGACGTCTGTCTTGCGTATACTTCTAAACGGCCTGGTTCAAAAGCTGTGCGGAGACCACGCCGCCGGGCCAGGCCGGGCCGTCCAGATCTCACCTCCGCATTCCGCTCTCCACGACATGAATAGATTGCCCCCCTACTCCCCCTTCCCCCTCTTCCACAAGGGCCCCAGCAACGTAACGGAGCGGTTAGAGCTCTCTGACGACGGGCCGGGCCGGAGCGGGCCGGAGCGGGCCGCCGTGGCGGAGGACGACGGCGGCCAGGACAAGACGGTTCCGACCAAGATGTCGGTCAGCTGGCGGCGGGGCGGGGCGGGGCGGGGCAGCCGCTGCATCTTGATAACGCGATAACGTTTTACCTGTGTAGCGGAGCGTGGCGCGGAGCATGATGCTGGCGCCGCCGGGCCGGGCCGGGCCGGGTCAGGGGCGGGTCAGGGGAGGGGAGTCATATCCTCGGCCAGATGATGGCGATGTGAACTGTCCTAGCGCGCTGGTCCGCGGAGGGGCGCGCAGCCCGCGGGCGGCCGTCCATGCCCCCGGCCGGCCGAGGGGGGGGAGGGGGGGCGCCGACGGGCGCCCTACGGGTACCCGGCGCGGTGGCTCCAGCGGGCCTAGGGCGCCGGGCCGTAGCGAGTCGGGCCGAGCCCGCGGTGGCGTCGGCGTCGTCTGCTGCGTCGGGACGGGACGAGACGCGAACGGGACGGGACGGGACGGGGAGGCTCCGCGGCCGCCTGCTCGGGCCCGACGGACAACAACTGAACCAAGCCGACCAAAGCGATACCATGGCGATACGAAGCGGCGCGGCGCGGCGGGCACGGCAGAGGGAGGGGCAGGGCGGGCAGGGCAGGGCGGCCAGCCCGGCGGCCAGCCAGCGCGGCCAGGCAGAGCAGCCAGCCAGCCAGCCAGCCGGCAGCGGCAGGGCCGCCGCCGCGGCGCGGCTCCAAGCCACGGGGAGGCAGGGCGGGGCGGGGCGGGGGAGCGGGACGCGCGGCGTCGCTGAGTCGTGGGGCGGGGCGGGGCGGGGTGCGCCAGACAGACGGGCAACGGGCAGGCAACGAGTGGTTGCCTCACTCACCCTGTCCAGAACCACCCCCACCCCCACAAACCCACCCCCACCCCACCACCAGCCACTTTGCCTTCCTCAACAGCGACGCCCAGCCCACACATGGCACCGGATCATGCCTCCCCTCTGGCGTGGACACACAGCTCGCCCCGCCCCGCCCCGCCGCGGAGGCCTCGTGCAGCTGCGAGTCACCTGCGAGGCAGCTGCCGCCCAGCTGCCGGCCGCCGGACCCAAGTGTCTTACGCCCCGCGCGCTGCCATTCCGCGAGCCAGCTGCATGCCGGGGCGTGGCGTGGCGCGGCGTGGCCCGGCGGCTGAACTGCAATACACGTTCCGTTCTCGTGGCGCGCCGCGGCCAGTGTTGCCGCAACGTGAGGCGCCGCGCCGCGGGCTGCCTACCTCGCTGTACTTCGGGGAGGGACTTGCGGCTGGAGGGCCCGAGGCCCCCCCCACCACCACCACACCCGGACCGGAAGCGACACGGCCAATCACGACAAAACTTCCAGTTTTTCCTGGGCCGTTGAGATGTGTTGTGTTTTCCTTGCCTTGGCCAACGCCATCTGCCGGGCCGAGGCTTGCCGGGTTCTTTTCGGGGCGGCGGCGGAAGTGCGGGGCGCGGCGGGGCAGGGCGGGGGGCGAAAGGGAGGGGTGCAGGAGGGCAGGGTGCCAAGGAAAGGAGATGCGGGCCCAAGAGCCGAGCCCACACCACACCGGCCCGGCCCGGCCCATGGTCGCACCACCTTGTCGAAAAACTGGCCGACGCAGCGGAAAGGAAGAGTGGGGCGGGGCGCGCAGGGCGGGGCAGGGAAGGGCACGAGGAAGCGAATAAAATAAAGAAGCCATTCGGATCCCGTCTCCTCCATCTTAGCACCCCGGACAGACGGAGGGAGGCGATCGTATGACGAGGGGAGGAGGTGGAGAGAGGCGGAGGGTCGAGGAGGGAATGAGAGGGGAGGGGAGGGACGTAGATGAATGGGGAGCTCGGAGGGGGGAGGCAAGGAGAGAGCGCGAGAGGGAGGGAGGAAGGGAGAGGGGCAGACTGGGAGGAAAATAAGGAGAGACGAGAGGAGGTGGGGGGGGGGGCGACGGGCCGTCACCACGCCGTGTGCGCTCCACGGACGAGATGCGGCCGGTGAGGTGAACGCGATGACGTCACCGGAACAGCCGCACCACAGTCGGAAGGGCCCCCCGCCCACGCCCACACCTCGGAGCGACCACCTGGAGGGCCCGGGCCGTGCCCACGTGACGGGCCGGGACACTACAGTGTGGCCCGCACGGGCGGTGGTAGCAGGAGGGGAGGGGAGGGGAGGGGAGGGGAGGGGAGGGGAGGGGGCGCGAGGCGCTGCTTAGATCTGATTTGGGGTTGATTCGCGCACCGTGGGAAAGACCGCTCGGGAACAAGTAGTGGCGGGTCCAGGCGGGTCAGGCGGGCTGGGGTGGGAGCTGGCTGCAACCCCCACCACCCCGCACCCCGCCGCCGCGCCTAGCCAGGCCTGGCGGGGCGGGGCGGCGCGGGGCGGGGCGGCCTCGCCATAACTTGTCGCGTCGCGGACCAAGGACAAGGCCGTCCCCCCGCACAGTGCACGGCACTGCACGGCACTTGACGGGCCCAGGAGAAGCGGCGCGGGCTGGGCCGGGCGGCCACCCCAGTCGCAGCGCAACAAATAAACAAAGAGCGGAGAGTTATTGACACTTACGTGAACTGGCGGTCGAAACATCCGAGTCCTGCTTGCCGCCCTGTGGGTCCTGCTTCAGCGGCTGCGGAGGCGGCAGCTGAACAACACACGAAACAGACAAGGCGGGCGTTACAAGAGCGGAGGAGAGAGAGAGAGAGAGACGCGGAGCAAGGACGAAATACATCAAGAGCGTTGCACGGGGGTCCTGCACCGCCAAGAACCCCCCTCCCCCCCCTTCCACTTTCCGGGTCCAGCTGGTGGTCCCCGCCCCGCCCCGCGGAGCCGCAGTGTCGGCCGTGCCGGGCCGGGCCGGGCCGGACCGCCTGCAGTCTCTGGCGCGCGGGGTATTGCCCCCTGCTCACTCACGCCGCCCTGCACTGCGCCTCGCTGCGCGGGGTTTTGGGTTCAACGAACCGGTCCCTCAGGGCACTCAAGGCCACGGCATCGAGGCTGCGCGGCCCGGCCCGGCCCGGCGCGGCGTCGCATCGCACCGACTCCACAGTCGAACGCGGCCGCCCCCGCCCCCGCCCCCTCCGCTGCGGGCCGCGGGTGGTGGGGCCGATCTGCTCCAGGCGCAGCTACGCCCCGCCGACTGCGCAGCGCAGCGCTGCGCACCGAGGGGAGGGCAGCGTCCGGACAGCGCTGGCTGGCCTGACCGGAGCGGAGCGCTCAGCGGGGGAAAGTCGATGGCCCGTGCCGTGCCGTGCCGTCCCGCCGGACATCACCTGAGCGAGCGCGCCTCCGCTGCACCCCAGTGCATCGCCCCGCACACACACACACTTGTGCGTGTCCGACGACTCCGCGGCTCATTTGCATTTGGGTCGCGTGGTGCGGCGCCGCTGGGCCGGGCCGGGCCAGGCCGGGCCTGGCCAGGACACTCACCTTCGGGACCTGCAGGGGCACGGTGGAGTACGGGTTGGACCTGGGTCCCGCCAGGGGCGCGCGCGCGTGCGCCGGGTCGAAGTTGAACTTGGGGTCCACGCACTCCTTCCTCGGGGTGGCGGCGATGGCGGTCAGCGGCGTCACCAGGCCCGACTTCATCTCCTTCAGGATGTTCTCCACGTCGGCGCAGTTGTCCGAAGCCTGAGCAGAGGGAGAGAAACGGCATTGTTTTAATAAAAGCGAGGAGTCATAAAAGTGACGGCGTCGAGGCGCTGGTCAGAGACAAAGGAGAGGCGGCGGCGCAGCGGCTATACCCCACGGGGCGCGCGCCGCGGGACCCCCGCGCGAGGAGTATCGCCGGCGGGAGACAAAACAACGCTCGTGAACACCGCACCGCACCGCACCGCACCGCCCGGCCGCAGGCCCTGCCGGGGCGTGAGGTGAGGTCAAGCAGGAAAACACGTTGACGTAAGTAGCGGCGCAGTACGACAAAGACGAAAAAAAAAACAAACACGATTTCCATGCTGGGGAAAAAAACTCTTGGAAGACGGCCTGAGATAAGTAAAGTCGTAATAAAAAGAACGTACTACGTATACGCCGCACTAATAGCAGACTGCGGCGAGCTACGTTACCGAAAATAAAACGACACTGTGACTCGCCGCACCTCTCCCCACCACCGTCCCCTGCAGGCGCCAGTCTATAAACTGCATGTTGCACAAATCCGGCCCGGCCCGGCCAGCAGGAGATGTTCCCCGAATCGAATTTCCGATCCGTACATGACAGGCGGATAGACCTTATTGGATCATTCACGGCTTGGCGGCGGGCCGGGCCGGGCCGGGCTTGGCCGGGAAGTGGCTTAGGTTCCCCACACGCCCCGCCCCGCCCCGCCCCGCCC
Organism: Frankliniella intonsa; assembly: GCA_033675135.1. Lineage (NCBI taxonomy): Eukaryota > Metazoa > Arthropoda > Insecta > Thysanoptera > Thripidae > Frankliniella > Frankliniella intonsa. Next base: position 4,411,706 of record CM066254.1, read on the forward strand.
GGGGGGCCCCGCTGCTGCTGGACGTGTTGCACACACAGCAGGAAGCGGAGCGATCCGAGCGAGAGCGAGAGGGAGGGAGAGGGAGAGAAAGGGAGGAAGAGTGTGAGAGTCGGGCCAAGAGAGTGGGAGGAAAGAAGCACTGCCTGCATCAGCCTGCCACCCCAAGTCCAGCAGGAGTAGCGACGGCGGCGGAGGACCGGCTACGACCAAGGGAAAAAAAGCTAAAATAATGTACACCCGAAGGTCAAAGTTCAGAAGCTGAACAAAGTTCGCCAAAGTTCAACAAAAACGTACAACGAAGTTCAAGGCTATTTCCCCTTGGCTACTACTACCGAAACAGGGGGCATTAAGAAAATACAGACGGCTAAAAATCATCGGGATTTGCCCAACCGTCCGTCAATAGGTGCGCCTTTGCTCCCCCGCCCGCGCGCAAGGAGCGAGCGCGATCTCTCGGGCGGCGCCAAAGTTTTTAGAGAGAAACCGAGCCGAGCTAGCAGGCAGGGGCGGGACGGGGCGGGGCGGGGCGGGGCAAGGCAAGGCGAACTGTACTGAACGGAGCCAAGTGAAAAGAGGAGGGGACTCGTCTTGCCTCGCTCTGGGCATGGCTCTGGGCTGGGCTGGGCGCGTCGGGCCGCGCCACGCCGCGCCACGCCGCGCCACTCAGAGCCGCGCGTGTGCCGCGACGCGACGCCTGCGCCCCAGCGCAACCCCGCGCCGCGCCGCCCCGCCCCGCCCCGCCCCGCCCCAGCGTCGCGACCACCAGCAGCGTGGTGCCAACAAGAGCCACACAAAAGCTAAGCGAGTGCAGTTTCTTTACGACCGTCTCCAATGCGATGGAAAACTAGCGGGCAGCGAGAGCCACCAGCCAGGCCGAGCACTTCCATTAGTGCCTATACATATATTTATAGTTTTTCGTGGAAGTGGCTGAGCCCGTCGCGGTGCTGCAGCTCTAGTGCGCCTCGCTGCAGGCCAGGCGCGGGCGGCGGGCGGCGGGCGCGCGTCACAGACCCCATCCGGCGCAGCGCGCGGGGTCATCGGCGCCCTCGCCTCGCCTCGCCTCGCCCCGCGGCCCCCGCCGCCCCGTCCAGAGCAACGCGCCGCCAGCGAACCTGACGGAGGCGGAGCGAACTACCCGCGACTGGCTCCACTACGCTCGCTCCGCTCCGCGCGGCCCGGCCCGGCCGGTGTTCCCCCTCCCCGCGTCCCTCTCGGCCTCCGCGGCGACATTCTGAGCCCGGCCGGCCGGCCGGCGCGGCAGTGACGACGTATACGTGAGCAATTGCGCGACCGCCACGGCCGGGGGACTATCTCTATTCAGCCACCTCGCGGAGGGGTGGCGGGGGCGGGGCGGGGGCGGGGCGGGGGCGGGGCGCACGAGGCTTCAGACTGGACTGCACTACTGCTGCTGGGCCGCGAGGTACAAAGCTGTGGTGGGGGTGGGGGTGGGGGTGGGGGAGGCACTGCCCGCGGGGCAAGGACCGCGCGGCGCAACACTGCACCACGTGCGGGGAGGGGAGGGGAGGGGGGGTCATCTACTCACAGCCACTTAGGTCCCAACAAAAGCAGATTCATCCCCCCGCCCGCCTACTCCTTCCTAACCAAGCGAATACTCTACAGTCGTTCGGAGAGGAGAAACAAGACAATGTCGCCGCTAATAAAAAAGGGAAAAGGCATCCCACACCTCGGCACTCAGCAGCGATTGGGTGTGCCTATAGGCAACACCGTCACACACATGCCGAGGGGTTGCCTATAGCCCGGTAGGCAGGCGCACACGACGCGGCCCGCTCCACCGCCCCCCGCCGCCGTACAGCGGTTTTACCGACAACATTTCCCGTCGGCAAACATTGAAGAAGAAGAAGAGAGGCCAGAGGATGGCCGGCCGCAGTGCGGACTGCACGGGGAGGCAGAGACTGCAAACGGCGGCAGCGCGGGGCGGGGCGGGGGGGCGGGGCGGGGCGGGGCGGGCGGCGAGCAGGGAAACGGAGAGGCAGAGGAAGACGGAGGACAGGCAGGGCAGGGGCAGTACACTCGTATACTGGTGGCAGGGGGAGGGGCGGGGGCAGGGAGGCCGCGAGTCGATGCAGCACTCGTTTTACGGCTGTGGCACGAAGCGGTCGAGCGGCGGGTGAATTTGAATTATGATAAACCGTGCAGCCAGTCATGCACCTCTCGGTGCAAGGACACCACCTCCATCACCAGCAGCCGCCAACACCCTCCCCGCCCGGCACCTCCGCCGCCCCAACAACCCGTCCCCTGGCGCCTGGCGCGCGCGACCCTGCAGAGTGGAGCCGTACTGAGCACGCTGCAGACCACGGTCACGCCCCGGGCCGGGAAGGACAGGTCCCTACTGACCAGAGACACCCTGCGGACACCTCCGGGCGGGGCGGGGCGGGGCGGGGCGGGGCCCGCACCTTGCACACTCCCCGCCCGCCCGCGCCCGGTCCCCGCGGAAACCAAAGAGAGACCCGTCGCGCGACTTTCCCTCTCAACTTCCCTGCACCTCCCCCTCCCTTCCTCACTCCTATACCGTGTCGGCATTCCCATTACACGGTACGGCACAGTCATACCACCTATCTATCGACTCGGGGCATTACCGATACAAGAGCCCGTCGCGTCCCTACGGCCCTACGGCCAGCGCCGCGCCGCGCCGCCCCGCAGTAACGCAGAACGCCCCCACCCCACCCCACTCTTCTCCTGCACCGCCGTAAAATTCGCACAGAGCCAATTAGTCAGGGTGCCTGGGCCTGTGGTGTGGCGGGCCGGGCCGGGCCGCCGGCTGAGGCGGGGCGGGGCGTGGCGGGGCGGCGCTGGCTGAACAGAACAGCGGTGCCTCCCACTGCCGGCCTAACGGGGTAACCCGGCCCGGCGCGCCCCTCCCCGCCCCGCCCCGCCCCGCGGCACGGCACGTACCGCTCCCAAGTGTAGCCCGGCCCGGCGCGGCCTGGCCAGAGGCCTCCTGCACGGGCGCGCTCTGCACCAGCCTACGACACCACCAAGGTCAGACCCAAAGCACCTGGTCGGTCCGCCCCGCCCCGCCCCGCCTGTGCGACGCGACGCGACGTGACGCGACGCCCGTGCTACGTAGACGCCCGTAGGCAGCCGGCACGTCAGCGCGGCCAGGCGGCCAGGCCCGGGGCATGGAGAAGGACTGATGGAGAGGCATCTGGCGCTCGAGCGGGCCGCACACGGTGACCGAAGAGTGAGAGAGATAGATATTTTCTCTATTGCCTGTAGCGCGAACGGAGTGGTTAAGACGTTTAAAAACTTCAACTCGTACTTTTAGGGCACTAAAACAATGCACAACGCGCACCTCCGATGGAAAAAACCGGACATCTTGGCAGCTTTGGCATCAAGCACGTTTCAGACACATGCTGTCTCTCTCTAGCTTTGGTCACTGTGTGCGGTACATCATCTTTCTTTGTATTTTAAGGGTTTTACTGACCATCTAGTCGACTTCTAATCGCAAACCGTACATCTTTGAACCTTTGAGGTTAGAACTGTAAAGACCGGAGGTTCATAGGTCAAAGGACAAGCCCTCTGCGCCATCAAGAAGAGGACCGTGTCACGCCAGTTACTTCTCCATTAGAATTAGTCCTTCTCCATGGGCCCGGGGGCCTAACCCAGGCGCCCTCCCGTCCGCGACCACCCGTAGCACTAGGCCCGGCGGCGCTCCCCACTGGACTTCCCCGCTCCTGCTGACCCGCTCCGCCCATGTCCCTGTACCTGGACATAAACCCCGCAGCCTCCTCCCCTCGAGGTTCGCGTTTATTCACCCGCCCGGCGACCTCAATCCGAAATTTAAGAACGGCCAGATTACAACACCCAATGACCCAATTTAAAATAAACACAATTAATTCATAAATTTTAAGATAAAGCAGTTATGAGGTTGAACTCTGGCGATCGGGAAATGAAATCGTAAAGTGGCTTCGCTGGCGGTCACTCATTCACAATCACGGTCTATGTGACGCCCGCGGCGCGGCGGGCGCGGCCTGGCGGCCAGGTCACGAAGCTCGGCGCCGCCTCGGCTCGGCTGGGCTCGGCTCGCCGCCGCGCTGCCCAGTCAGTCTAGCGCGACACGGATTTCGAAACTCTCTCTGCTCTGCCCCGTGCCCGCGCTGCCCGCACCCCTCCCGCCCCGCGGTCTCCTCACCCTGGCGCCCCACCTCCCCGCCGCCACCGACAGAGCGTCAGCGCCGTCACCGCCGACCGACAATCGCTATAAATCAACAAGAAACCCGTGAAGAAGAACAACAAGGCGCCGCCCGCCGCCCCGCGCCCCGCGCCGTGGCGGCGAGTGTACAGCGCGGCGGGGCACGGTGGCGGCGCGGGGCGGAGCGCAGCAGCAGCCCGGACACACACGCACACGAGCTGGTGACGTCAGCGCCCCTGGACCTGCACAAGGAGCGCGAGACGCACTGCGCCTGGCCCCGCCAGCACGCGATGCGATGAGCCGCGCCGCCCCTCCTGTTGCAGCGCAGCGCGCAGCAGTCCAGTCTGATAATGAGACAAAACTGAAAGCGAGGGGAAAACAACTCGGAATTTTAATGTACAAACGTCGTAAAATCATTGTGAATTTTTGTAAGATTTTATTGAATTTTTTTTTGCAATTATTGCTTTAATTTTATAGTATTTTTCCAAACTTTTCTTAAATATTTCCGAATTATAAGGTCGTACAAAACTTTCAGAGTTGTTTCCCCCTCGACTGCAGTGCAGGGCAGGGCAGGCTGCAGTGAGCGGTGTGCGGAGCGGTACTCACGCTGTCGATCTGCAGGGTGGGCCGTTGGCGGGGCCCCTGCGGCTGCGGGGGAGGGCCCTTGTTGGGCACGATGCCGTTGGCGCGGTGGTCGGCGCCGCCGTGCTTGACGGCCTGGCCCGGGTACTGGCCGCGCCCGGAGTAGTTGGGCTTGCCGTCGGCGGGCTTGAGGAAGCCGCCGCGGTGCGCGGGCGGCGGCGGGTGGTGGCTGCGGTGGTGGTTGCCGCTCGAGCCTGGCGCGGGACGCTTGAACTCGGCCGGGCCCGAGGCGCCGCCGCCGGGGGCGGACGAGGAGGAGGATGCCCCGGCCCCGGGGCCCGCCCCCGCCGCCCCCGCGGCCCCCGCGGCGGCGGCTGCAGCGGCCGCGGCGGCGGCAGGCCCGCCGGGGGTGGGCGGCCCGTTGCCGTCGATGCCGAACAGGCGCAGGGGCTCCTGCAGCAGGTGGTGCTTGACGGCGTTGTAGTTGCCCAGCGTGTCGCGGATCTGCTGCGTCACCCGGTCCGCCGACGAGGGGTTCACCTGCAACACGGTCATGAGCAGCGTCAGCGACATGCGGTAGGCCGTCCCCGATCCATCCGCCCCGAGGGGGAATTCACTTCAGTAATACACTGTACACCTGATCCATGTATTACGCCGTAATACACGAAATGTGATACCGAAAAACACGAGAATATGCTCTAAAGTGATTAAATATTGTGAGTAATACAGGTGTAATACCGTGTAACACCGAGTAGTCTGTACAAGATTTTCCGATGTGATTTCCCCCTCGATCCGCCCGATCCACCCCCGGACCCTTCACAGCGCGGGGCGACCGCACCCCCGACCCCTGCCCCCTACACTGCTGTGGTCACCGACCCGCCCCGGCCTGCCCCGGGCGCGGGGGGCGGCTGCGGGAGAATCTCTTTTGTGCCAAATAAAGGCCGAGCGAGCGGCGCACTGACAACCCCGCGCCGCCCGCCCCGCTGAGCCAAGCGCTCGCTGGGTGCACCGCCAATGGGATGAGCCCCACCCCTGCCCCGCCCCGCCCCACCCCGCCTCGCCGCACCGCACCGCGGTCACGTGGACGGGTTGCGTAATCCATTATGAGAGGGATGCGCACGCCGGGCGGGGCGGGGCGGGGCGGGGCGGAGCGGGGCGCGCCTCCTGGAGACCATTTTCCTCCTCTCGGCTCGGCACATCTCGCGGTGTGGCGTGGCGTTCTCTATGCAGCGCCGCCGCGAGCTAAACGATGCGATCGGGGAAAGTATAAGGGAGGGGAGGGGAGGGGAGGGGCCGGGCAGGGGCGGCGACGGTAGCGCCACGCCAAAAAATACGAAAAGAAGGCAAAGTAAAAAAAAAAGGAGGAGCTCGCGCGTCGCCTTCGCTTTGCCCCAACCTACCCCTCCACCGCCCACCCCTTGCGCCGGCAGAGCGTCCAATATCCACAACCCCGTCTCCAAAAAGAGAAAAAAAAGGCACAAACACCGGGAAAGGGGGGGGGGGCGAGGGGGGGGGGGGAAAAGACAAGGGCGATCAGAACGTGGCGCCGCGCCGCGCCCCGCCCCCTGATGGTACATGCGGACCGACTGACTTGGCCCCAATGTAAATAGCCCCACTCCCCTTCCATTTATAGACGGGCCCTAACAGCGCCATTAGCGGAGATGACCTGACCCACAGGCGGGGCGGGGCGGGGCGGGGCGGGGAGGACCGGCGGCACGAATAGACGCATTACGCCACGGGGCGGCGGGTATAAATGACGAAGTGTCAAAACCCAGAATACGGGAGGGGCCTGTCCTCCTGTCGGGCGGGGCGGTCAGGTAACGGGAGAGCCGGGGGAGCGAAGAGTGATGAAAAGAGACGGGGAGAGGAGAGCAGCGGGGACTTGGACTTACGGCACGAGGTGGGAGACAGAGGGACGGGCTGTGGGGACAGACGAAACGGACGGTCGCGCGAACACAACAGAAACAGGGCCGGGAGAGGAAAGAGACGGAAGGGGAGAGAGAGAGGAGGTGTGAGAGAGAGAGAGGAGGTGTGAGAGAGAGAGAAGGTGTGAGAGAGAGAAAGGAGGTGTGAGAGAGAGAGGTGAAGGAGAGGCGAAAGAGAGGAGGGGGGGGGGGGTTAACACCACCTCTCAGCACTGCCCGGCCCGCCGCAGCCGCTCGCTCCACTCCGCTCGGGCGGGCGCCCGCCGGGTAGGCAACCCGCATTCACGGCTGCGCACGGGACGACGGGCTGCCTACCCTGCGCCCGCCGCTCTGCGCCGCTCCGCTCCGCGCGGCACCGGCCCAGAGCACAGTCCCGTCTGCAGCGGAGCGGCCGCCTAACTCCAACCGCTGGCGACCGCGGGACACGGAATATATATCAAAATGGTACAGCCCCCGCGCATACCCACCAGCGAGTGCAATTTAACTTGAGAACGCTTCATGGGAGAGCAGCCCGCGGGGCGGGGCGGGGCGGGGCGGCCCGACAGTAGTTACACGTACGTCATTGCGGCCCCTGCTGCTTGCAACAACCGCTCTATAAGCGGGTCGGGTCGGATCGGGTCGGGCGGCGGCGGACCAGTCCGAGGCTCAGGCAGCTCAAGGCCGGGGCGGGGCGGGGCGGGGCGGGGCGGGGCGGCGCTGAGCCCAGGAGAGCAGAGCTTTGTCCAGAGGACGTCTGGTGCAGGACCTCCGCCCCGCGCCACCCCGCCCGCCCCGCGCGGCGCCGCGACGCCCAGGGGCCAGCGAACCCAGAGCCGCCGCCGCGGACACCACAGGTCAGCCACCTTCCCTCCCCGCGCCGCGGCCAGGGCAGGGCAGAGCAGAGCGAGGCGTCGCCCTTGTCAAGGACGACCTACATTGTCTCCCACACACACACGTACACGAGCGCGCGCGCGCACACGTACAGATACGGGCGAGTCTCGCGGCTACATGACGCGGGGCCGCACCGATCACAGTCCCAGGAGGAGGATGTGACCGCCGTGTCCTTGGTGCAGCGCCGGCCCGCCCCCCGCCCCGCCCCGCCCCGCTCCGCCCCGCCCCGCCCCGCCCCGCCCCGCGCCTCGCGAGCGGAGCGCCAGCGTAACGGTCCACTCGGTCCGAGTCATGCGCGCCGAGCCGAGCCGAGCCGAGCCGAGCCGAGCCGAGCCGGGCGGGGCCGAGCCGAGCCGAGCCGGCCGCCCAGTACCGCACCGCCGCCATTTTTATTATGAAACCGCGCGCGCGCACGGAGAGATCCACTCCCCCTCCCTCCCTCTCTCTTTCTCTCACTCCCTCTCTATTTTTTGTCTCTCTCTCTCTCTCTCTCTCTCTCTCTCTCTCTCTCTCTCTCTCTCTGGGGCCGCCTGACGCGATGCGAAATACGTCGCACACGGCGCAACGCAGCGCACTTCTTCTTTCTTTAAATCCCCGCCACGCATTTTCCAGTGCGAATTTCCGATCCCGACTGATGAGAGTGTGAGAAGAGCAAGACATAAAAAAAAGACAGGGAATAAGTGAGAGAACTAAACAGGGAAAAGGCGAAGAAAGGAAAAAAAAAACGAATCAAGCTGAAGGGTTGTAGAAGAGGGGGCGGTGCTGTACATCAACCCGCGGCGTGGAGTTGCTGAAGGGCTGGAGGCGCTATGAGGAGACGAGCTAGGGGTGAGGGAGGGAGGGGAGGGGGAAAAAAAAGATACAACAAAACAGAAATGAAAGAGATGAATGGGGAGGGAGAAAGAGCAAAGCTGGCAAAGACTGACATCTGACATATTCTTGTCTGCGCGCCTTCATCGTAGAGGCCCGGCCCGGCCTGCCTGCGCCGCGCCTCCGGGTCCGGGGCGGTACAGTACAGGGGGGGGGGGGGGTAATGATAAACAATTGCAAACATGTTGCGCACGGCACCACTGTACGCACAATTATCATTTGCAGTCGAATATCGGAACGGACGGGCAAGACGCGGCCGCCGGGAGTATAAGACCGGACCGGACCAGGCCAGGCCAGGCCGGCAGCGCGGCTAGGCAGGGCCGGGGCGGGGCGGGGCGGGGGCCAGCCGCCACACTTTCACTCCAGCGCAGCAGTGCGGAGAAGGACGGAGAAAAGAGAGGAAAGGAGTGAGGAAGGAAAGAAGCCGTGAGGAAAGAGAACGAGAGAGAGAGAGAAAGGAGAAAGAAGCGAGGAGACAGAGGGAGAGCCAGGAGAGGGAAGTGCGCGGACGGAGCGGCGGGGAAGGAAGGGGCATAATCAAACCCGCCGAGCATTAATTGTAGCCAATAAATCGAGGGGAAAATCCGACATAATCCAGCCTTCTCCGTTATTACTGGCGCCGCCGTGTCGTGTCCACTCCCCACCACCAGCCCCCCCGCGAACAAAGTTACTAAAGTGATTTCCACAAACTATGACCCCAAAGGCACCACGTACACCACGGCCAGGCGCCAGGCAGGGCGCCGAGCTCAGCTCACCTCAGAGATGTAGACCGACCGCCCCGCCCCGCCCCGCCCCGCCAGGCCAGAGAGGCAATCTCGCCGTCACGCACAGAAAGGAGAAGGTCACCCCCGCGAACACTCTGGGATGGAAACAAATTAGCAAGTGGAAGGGAGAGGGAGGGAAAAAAAGATAAAAACGAGGAATAAGCTCGTGACGCGAGGTGAGCTGCGCGCGCAGCTCATGTGCTGCTCGCCGGCGCGACGCGAGGCGAGGCGACGGTTCTGCCTGTGATCGCCCGCCCCGCCCCGCCCCGCCCCGCCCCGCCCCGCCCCGCCCCGCCCCGCCCCGCCCCGGGCAACAGGTTGGCTGTTGGCTGCGCCGCGACTCGCGATTGCCTATTCACGAACCCTGCGGCTCAGCAGCACCGGGCCGGGCAGCCATGGGCGCGACTGGACTGGGCCGGGGGACAATCACAGTGAGCCTCAGTCACACCTGGGCCAGGCCAGCACCGGGACCAGGGGCAGGGCGGACACTCGTCACCTGTCCTGTAGGTCACACACTGCAGGCGGGGGCGCACACAGGGGTGGGGGCGGCAGGGGGTGGCGCCGCGCGCCCCGCCGGGGGTTGGGGGTCAAGATTGATAGCAGAGACGACTGGAATGAGACAGGGAGGTGCAGAAAGAGGTTAGGGGGCCACAATACAGAAGGGAGAGGGGGGGGAGAGGGAGAGCGAGAGAGGGAGGGAGAGAGAGAGGGAAAGAGGAGAGAGAGAGGGGAAAGAGGGAGAGAGAGAGGAAAGAGGGAGAGAGAGAGGGAGGGAAAGAGGGAGAGAGAAAGCAAGAGACGCGTGCGGAGGGATCAATACGAGAGCGAGTGAGAGAGCATAGCGCGAGGGGGGAGGGGGAGGGGGCTGTAAGTGGAAGGGACGGGGCGCAACACGGCTGGCTGACAGGGGAGAGTCCTGCTGCGTGGCGTGGCGTGGCGTGGCGGGGCGGGGCGGGGAGAGGCCCAATACTGTGCTGCGCCTCACGGTAGTGGTGTGGTCGCCGTGTCGCGCGCCCCGCCCCGACCCGCCCCGAGCACCGGACGGCCACGAAACGAGGACACAAGAAAAACCCATCAATCACCCCCTGGCTCGCGCTGGAGTTGAGGAGGGGGGAAGGGGGGGGGGGGGGAGGGAGGGGGGTGACGAGGGCCGGTGTCAACCGAAGTCACGTTCACGTTCGGCCTGGCAGTCGATGGCCGATAACATGTGCGGCACCCCGCCCCGCCCCGCCCCGCCCAGCCCAGCCACTCCCACCTGGGCTGCTGCTGCTGCTGGAAGTTCGCACACTCTGGGCGGGGCGGGGCGGGGCAGGGCGGGGCGCGGCGGGGCGCGGAGAGGCGGGCGGGCCGTGTCGCTGGCTGGTTGAGCTCTTTTCACAAAGTGTTACGACGCGGGCCACAGCAGCGGCACAGGCCTCGTGGGGCGGGCGGTGTCAACGACGTTCACACATTTTACAGCAAATCTGATTCGCCGCCAACCACACTAGTAGTGCCGTCAGGGCGCCGCGCCGCGCACAGCGTGGGACCGGCCCGTGAGACGCACTGAGGCAATTCTGCAGAGAGCGAGAGAGCGAGAGAGAGAGAGAGAGAGAGAGCGAGAGAGAGAGCGAGAGCGAGAGCGAGAGAGAGAGAGAGAGAGAGAGAGAGAGAGAGAGAGAGAGAGAGAGAGGGGGGGGGGGGGAGCGACGAAGAATGGCGGGGCTACAGAGAGTGACAGTCTGCCGCGGGCGCGGCTCGCTGTGCCCGCCATCGCTATTTATCGCATCCGCAGCTACACCACGGAGGCTGGGCCGGGCCGGGCCAGATGGCTGCAGTTCGGCTGCTCGGCTCGGACGCCGTGCGGGTAGGCAGCCCGCGCGCGCGCGTGTGCTGCGGCACGGTATCACCGCAAGCGTTCTCCGAGGTTCATCCAACTAATTTAACATGTCTTTTTTTTTCACCGTTTCGCGTGCAGTCACGAAGGCGGCTTTAAATGTGTAGACAGGCATGTAGTCCCGCACCGCGTTCCGTCCAGTTGTTGCGGTCGGCACGCCCCGGCCCCGGCCCGACCCGGCCCAGCCCGGCCGGTGAGCAACTCACCCGTTCAGCCTTGGAGGGGAGAGGGGCCGATGGAGATGGAAGGGGCGTGGCGCGACGGGGGGCGGGGCGGGGCGGGGCGGGGCGGGGCGGGGCGGAGCGCGGCGGGGTGGGGCGTGGCCTCGCCGGCCGCCGCGCAGACTTTCGGCAGACTAACAACGCCGCGCCCAAGAGTAGCACACCCGCGTGATTGGGCAAGTACAATAGGTCGCGATGCGGTATAACAAAACAAGAAAAAGAGTATGAAAAGATTATAGGAGAGTATAGTGGCGATCTGACATTTTGATTACGACCACCACACGGCTGCACAAGCAGTTTTCGCGAGTTGGAGGGGTAGGTGGGGGGCACGATGTGTCCCGGCGGGGCGTGGCGGGGCGTGGCGGGGCGTGGCGGGCAGGAGCTGCCTGAGCGCGCCTGGGAGTAAGCTGAGTGAGCGAGGAGTGGCGGGGCGCGGCCGTGATCCGGGTCACATCCACCTGTGCGTTGTCCCCTCCGCGCGCCGCGCCACGAACAGCGCAAACACGCAAGTCTGACTCCCATGACATTTTATGTCACACGGAATATAAACTTTTTCGGAAAGCAGGTCGCTTCCCCCCCGCTTCCCTGCATCAGCCGCGCCGCCCTGCCGCCCTGCCGCCCCGCCCCGCCCCGCCCTCCTTGCGCCGCGATGCTGCTCGTAAACTGAAGAGGACCGACATCGCAAGAGCTTGATATAGAAAACTGATGGAATAGAAATGTGGATAGATTTCTCAACAGACACACTGGCTCTCGAAATGTGTCTTTCGGTATTTCTTTCTTTTTTTTTTAAAGAGCGAGAGACAAGACGAGATCGATGGATGGATAGATCTCAGGGCCCAGGCAATGGCCGGCCTACTGCCGGAAGAGCAGGAAGTGCCGCGCCGGCCGCGCAGCGCAGCGCCAAGTGAACGGCCTCAAGCGACGGGAGCGAGAGGGAGGGAGGAGGGGAGCGGAGGGGAGGGGAGGGGAGCGGAGAGGAGCGGAGGGGAGGCTTTGAGCGCGACGACCGGCACCGGTCGGGGCGGGGCGAGGGGCGGGAAGGGAAGAGAGCGCGAGGTAAATCGACGAGACGGAATTTATGTAGCAAAGTCTTTGGCTCGGCGGCCACGCACTAAAGTGTAAATGTTACTCACCCGGACGGGCGCCCCGAAGAGCGGCGCGCCGGCCGCCTCGGCCTCGCGGTCTGCCTGGGCTTGGGATGACATCTGCGCACGGGCCAGGCGGTCGCGCTCGCGCAGCCGGTCCCGCTCCACGCTGCAACACACAGAGAAACACGCGGTCAGACACTGAGAAACACGCGGTCAGACACAGAGAAACACGCGGTCAGACACAGAGAAACACGCGGTCAGACACAGAGAGACACGCGGTCAGACACTGAGAAACACGCGTCAGCGTCAGACACAGAGAAACACGCGGTCAGACACAGAGAGACACGCGGTCAGACACTGAGAAACACGCGGTCAGTCACGACAAGACTCAACGACTTGGCTCAGCTCGTGCAGGGTACCACCAGCACTGTTAAACCAGTGGCCTCATCCAAAAGAACGACAATTTTTGGCCATTTTTAACGCCAAAATTTGGCACTCTTCCTCTTTGGACGCCAAAAATTGGCGTTCTTTTCGGAGAATGACAAAAATTGGTATCAAAAATGGCCATTGCATTTACAGTGAGAGCACGCGCGGCGCCAGGCCGCGGACCTCCTGCAACTAGGAGCGGGCATACACGGGGCCATTATTAGCCCCCCCCCCCCCCCCCCCCCCTCCAGGACCCCGCGAGGCGCGCGGAGCACTCTACTCTACACTTTTGGGCCGGAGAAGGCCGCGAGGTCACGCCCCGCGGAGCCCGGCCCCCCCGCTGCATTGGTCGCGCCGCCAAACGCGGACGTTGCACAAGGCTGCGCGGGGCGGAGGGGAGGGCCGCGGGGGCTCGAGGTACCCGCGGGGCGGGGCGGGGCGGGGCGGGCAGAGGCGGAACGCCCGCCAGCGTCACACCGGCCCCTGCCTGCTGGCTGCCTGCTGCTGGATACGCCCAGTGTTGCCAGAAAAATGAGCAAAAACCGCCCGACACAGCCGTGTTGAGCGGTGGGTATCAACGCCTGCCTAGTAGGCGACATCTTCACAGCTGTGCAGAGGGATGGCCTCGTAGTGCCGGCGCTGATACCGGCCGTGTGTTGGTCGGTTTTTGCCTACTTTTCTGGCATCCCTGGATACGCCGCGCCTCGCGGCCGGAGCGCAGGGGGCGGGGCGGGGAGGGGCGGGGCGGGACGGGGCGGGGCGGCCGGGAGTCCCAGACAACTGCGTCGACGCGCCGGCAGAAGTGCGCCGCTGCTAACCTGCCGGCCCGCCCCGGCACCGCGCTCTGTCTCTCTCACTCGCACCCACCGGCAGACTCCTTGAGTTAGAGAGAGACAGGGCGCGAGCAGTGTGGCGGGCCCCAAGGTGACACCCCCGCGCCGCACTGCACTGCCCCTGGCCCGCACCGCCGCGGACACCAGACACGCGACCGGGCGGGCGGGCGGGGCGGGGCGGGGCGCAAAAACGGTTAAATTTGCAGAATGATAAGCGGCTGCGCAGTGCGCATCACGCGCCGGACTCGACCAATATCTCCACCGGACACAAACTCTGATGGCGGGCGCGGGCCGGGCAGCCGTTTCAGAACCAACCATCATTAAACTTGTCGACTTGACAGCACAGCCTGACAGCGATTACCCCTTTCTACTCAAAGAGCCGAGGGGATAACATCGGAAATGGATTAAAACCGACGTGCAGATCGGCCAGGGAAATATTCCTCTGCGGATCATAAAACGCGCAATCGTGAGAGTAGGTTACGGGTAATTTTTCATTTTTAACAAGCTATTTCTGATGAGCGCAGTAGCATGGCGCTATCTCTGATTCACGCTAGCCGCGTGTCAAAGTGTCGCTTTAGACTATCAATTTCTCACGAGACGATGAAGCTCAGTAAAGCGGCACGCAACGCGTGTCCCCGCCCCGCCCCGCCCCGCCCCACACCACCCCACCCCGCCCCGCACGGGCGGGTGACTGACCTGGCGACGCGCTCAAACGCACCTGCTTTATTCATAACGCCGGCGGGGGTGTTCGCCGAGCATCATGGGCTGGGGCGGGGCGGGGCGGGGTGGGGTGGGGCGGGGTGGGGTGGGGCGGGGTGGGGTGGGGCTGCGCGTCACGAAGTCTCATTCATACGACATGGAACCGGCCAAATCACTCGAGCGCACGCTCTCATGAAGCGCACTTCACTAACTCGGCCCGCCGCACCCCGCCGCACCCCGCCCCGCCCCGCCCCCCACTTGACCAGTAGCGCCGCGCCGCGCCGCGCCCCGGACAGGCAGGACAGGGCCCTTGTCGTCCAGCCCTGTGCCGCCCTCCTCTCCACTCGGCCACCGCGGACTTGTTTGGCCAACATTTTTACTCCGAGTTGGGCGGGAACAAAAGCGTCTCGTGGCGTGGCGTGGCGTGGCGTGGCGCGGCGTGGCGTGGCGTGGCGTGGCGTGGCGCGGTACACAAGGACTGGCGCTGTCGCTGCCGCCGCCACCGGCTGCTTGACTCGCTGGCTAATGGGACACCGCGTTGACTCTGCCCTGGGCAGTCCAGCCCGGCACAGCACAGCAAAGCAAAGCCCCTGCTGCCGACCCAAATACTCTCTCTCTCTCTCTCTCTCTCTCTCTCTCTCTCTCTCTCTCTCTCTCTCTCTCTCTCTGCCGGAAACTTTTCATGACGGAGGTGCCGGACGAGGCCACGACGCGGGGTGGTAAGGGTGCGGGGCGGGGCGGGGTGAGGCAGGGTGGGGTTCGGCGAAGCAGTTGTGGGGTGGTCGTTGCGGAGAGTGGCGCGGCGGGGCGCGGCGGGGCGTTTGCTGGAGATAAGCTTCGCAAGGTATGCCTCTTCGAGAGCCGACACGACAGCGAGAAATAACAAAATAAAAATTTTGTCTGGGCTGGCTGGCTGGCTTTAACTGGTATCTTTACCCTCTGGTAGAGCCAGTCCTACTGGGGACTGTCTAAAAAGAGGGGGCAGCAATGCGATCAGCGATTTCAATATGCATGCAGTGCCGACCGGACCGCGGCAGCAGAGGTGCGGGGCGGGGCGGGGTTAATGGAGCCGCTCGAGCAGCCGATCCTTATCAAATATCAAATAAACAGCGGAGATAATCTCAAATCGGAGGATAAAGGAAATAAAGGGGGAGTAACGCGGGGCGGACATGGGCGAAAGGGTGGAGGGGAATAAAAACGAAGAGGAGGCGCAAGGAAGGAGGAGGAGAGGAATAAAGAGGAGAGGGGAAGAGGTGAAGAAGGGGACACACAACACAGAAGGTCATGTCAGCGCAGCCCGCCCCGCTCTGCTCCGCCCCACACAGGGCAGGGCGCGGAATCTTAAATGAAAATCGATTGGCGAGGGCAGGGGGCCGGCGGGGCGGGGCGGGAGGCGGGGCGGGGAGCGGGTGGGCAGGGAAGGGGAGGGGAGGGAGGACGCAGTATTTATCCCGGCACGCCGCGTGCGGGTCGCGTGGGGCGGGGCGGGGCGGGGCGGGGCGGGGCGGGGAGGCGCCACCGGCTCCGTCACACTGCGCCCTCCCCTCCTCGCCCCGCCCACACTCGACTATCAACTCGTCCGTCGCGGTTAGTGCGTCCGTTAGCACCGCGTCGGTTAAACCGGCCGCTTAACTCCCTCCCCGTTAGTAAGCGGCCTGTTGGAGGACCGGCAACCGGCAGGTTAGTTCGGTTATGCGACCTTTACATAAGCTCATGCGCCGTTCGATAAATCGGCGGGTTTCTTTTTTCAACCCTCCGTACGCCCATCCCCCATCCGCCCCCGCGCCAGCTCTCAGGCCCAGGCGCCGGCCGGCGGGGGAGGAGGGGCGCCAGAGACAGACGGTCAACAAGCACCCCGCCCGGCCCGCCCAGAGGGCTTAAATGTCACGGAGCCTGCGCGCCGCGCTGCGCCCGTGGGCGGGCTGGGGGCGGGCCGGGGGCGGGCTGGGGGCGGGCCGGGCCGGGCTGGGCAGGGGGCGGGCCGATTAGCGCCAGACCCTCTCCTCTCACCGCAGAGAGAGCGAGCGAGCAAGCGAGCGAGCGAGAGAGAGAGAGAGAGAGAGAGAGAGAGAGAGAGAGAGAGAGACGAGCTGCCCCCTCACTCACACGTGTCACGGCACGCCCGCCCCAGTACTATTCCGTTGAATCCGCTCAAAAGGACAGAACGGGGGAGCCTCCGGGGAAGCGTGGCCGCACACACACACACACACCCTCTCGATTCCGCGTAGCGTCACCCTCCACCGCGCGGGGTAGGGCGGGGGCACAGCGTTACACCCGTCACGGGGACCGACGATTATTTCACTCAGCGCGAGACACACGGCGGCGGGCAGAGAGGGTGTCAGCCTGTGCGACGCCCCGCCCCGCGCGCCCCGCCCCGCCCCGCCCCGCCCCGCGGGGCACTCGGAAGCGTTGCGCACAATGAGTTTGGCACCGCGACGGGACGGCGCGCCGAGCCGGGCCGAGGCGACCGGCACGGCACGGCACGGGATACGGCCCGGATTCCTCACCGCAAATGCAACAGTCATCTAGAAAGACCGACATTTTTACTCTTGCCCCATTTAAGTCATAGTGGAGGAACTCTTATTGAGTAAGGATCTAAAATAACACCCGAATCAGGTGAGTTTAAGGATATAAATCCGCACTCAACAAGGTTTCCAAATCTCATCAATTAAAAATAATGAGATTATAGAAACTTTTGCTCTAACCGAGCGTTGAAACCAAACCACAACCCCATGAGAACGAGATAATTTACAGCACAATAAATTGTACAATATCGCTCTCCTGAGGGCTAGGATCGTCGCTCTCGCATTGACAGTGCTCGGCGCGGCACGAGCCGCTCTCCTCTCGATCCGCTTCCTCTCTCCGTCTCTCTCGCTCCCCGGCGCGCGCCCGCCCGCTGCCAGCACTGCGCGCGCTCCCATCTCATATTACACTTTGGCATTTTCTTTTCCCAATAACATAAAAATAAAAAATAAAAAAGCGCGGAAACCAAAAAGAAGGGGAAGGGGGGATGAAAAGTCACGTGGTTTCACCGGCGCAGTCCTCTCGAGAAACTAAACACAGGAGTATTGTTCATCGCCCTCCTCGTAATCGCGCTAAAGGCCGACAGACCGACAGACAGACAGGTGCGTAACCACAGCTCGTTGAGATGATCCTGTAGGGCCATCGTTAAAGTTTGAAGATCTCCCCCCCCCCCCTCTCGTGGGGCTGCAGCAACATCGTTCATATGCAACAGGCTGTGAGGCCCCAGTGAAGTACGTATACACGAACTGCGAGGAGAGCAAGTGCGCGGAAGTTAAAGGCGCCATGAAAACAAGACGCGAAATAAAGGCGCAGCGGCACAGGGGGGGGGGGGGTCGAACGGCAGCTCGCGCGGGCCGGGCCGGCCGGGCGTCAAGTCAGAATGAAATCACAGCGCTCAGCGCTCAGCCCAGCGCGGCCCACAGCCCATTTAAAATTAGACCCCGGCCGGCCACACCCATCAGCGCACGCGCCCCGGCCGAGGACACACGGGAGAGGAGACGAGAGAGCGAGAGAGCGAGAGAGCGAGAGAGCGAGAGAGAGAGGGGCAGGGGGCACGTCAAAACCCTCAGCGCCACAATCGGCAATTAAAAAGCAATCTGCCCCTGGCGCCGCCACCGCCGCCACCACCACGGCATGCCACAGTGCGTGCGCGCGCGCGCGCAGGGCACACCACAGTGTGTGTGTGTGTGTGTGTGTGACACAGAGGCGCCACGGCAGAGGCGTATCAACGTGGCAAAGGGTTATTTACTCTGCCCCGAGGACTCTGTGCGCGCGCCTGTGTGTGTGCGCGCGCGCGCGGGAGCGCCGAGGTGAGGTGGGAGCGAAACCAAGGGGCGACACGGCACGGAGAGAGAGAGAGAGAGAGAGAGAGAGAGAGAGAGAGAGAGAGAGAGAGAGAGAGAGAGAGAGAGAGAGAGAGAGAGAGAGAGAGAGAGAGAGAGAGCAGGAAGGGAGAGGACAGGGAGTCAACTTTATTTTTCCGCTCATGTCAGCCGGGGGGCGTGGCGTAGGGCGGCTATTTACCGACGCCCCCCTCCCCTCGCCACGGCATTTTGCACCTCAGCTCGCAAGCAGCCCCCGGCCCGGCCCGGCCCGGCCCCAGCGCCTCGCCGTGTCGTGTCGCCGCACCGGAGGAGCCACCGGGGGCAGCACGGTACATACAAGACGGAACGACGGCATTGCAAACAGGCGAGGCGCGGGAAAATGAAACCGCGTTTAAATATCGCACGGCGGCTTCGGGCGCGCAGGTTGGTACTGCTCGGCGGGCGGCCGGGCGAGCTCTGGACATGTTTAAAGGGCCTTGGCGGCAACGTGGCGGGGCGGGCCCAGCCAGCTAAGCAACGGTGGCGGGGCGGGGCGGGGCGGGGCGGAGCGGGGCGGGGCGGGGCGGGGCGAGACAGCACGCGGCGCCCGGCCCGGCCCAGCCTTATCAGGTGGCTCGCCTCGCCCCGCCCCGCCCCAACGCCAGGTCGCCTCAGCGGTCGGGTCGGGACGGGTCGGGACGGGTCGGGACGGGTCGGCACCGCTCGACCTGATAGCGGCCCGTCGCGGCGGGACGGGACGTCACAGGGTGTCCGCTGCGCTGAGCTCCCATATCCCGTCGCGTGCTGCTGCCCCGCCCCGGCCACGCTTACTCCGACCCGACTGCGCACACTCGCCTCTCTCTCTCTCTCTCTCTCTCTCTCTCTCTCTCTCTCTCTCTCTCTCTCTCTCTCTCTCTCCTTCCCCGCTCTCTCACTTGATAAGACAGACAAAAACCCTTACGAACTTGAACCTCTATTCACGCAGGCCCTCTAATCTGCCCGCGGAGCGGCGCGTTAATCCGCGCCACCTATCCCGCGATAGCTTCTGAACTTGAACTTGCCCTGCTGGCCGACGGAAAAGAAAGGGACGTCGTCTGCTGCGGCAATCGCAAACAAAAACAACAACTACGAAACTGCGCTTACCATTTTGTTCTCAAAACGCAAGAAAGAGAGAAAAGACGATATAGCATCTACCTCACTACTGCGAGCCAAACCCCCGCGCCCCGCGCCGGGGGCCCCACAAGTGAGCCCGACGTTACTCTAATCCGACCGTGTCCGAGATACACGGACTCCGGGCGGCTGGCCGGGGCGGGGCGGGGCGGGGCAGCCCACCAGGTGCAGCAGACAACACATCCCCGCCCCGCCCGGGGGGCTAGACAGCACGAGCAGACTGGGGGGGCAGCAGTCCGTGCCGACACGGGCCCACCCGCTATTATTGGGAGAAAAGGGAACTTCGTACGGGGATGAATTGACGCAGGTAGACGCGTCTCACAGCCTCCTCCTCCTCCTCCTCCTCCTCCTCCTCCTCACCCTCTCCTTTCCCTCTCGCGTCGTCCTGCTCCTCCTCCTCCTCCACATCGTCGCCGTCTCGTCTCCCAACGGTCGTGTTTCGCATTTGCGCCATTATAAATATACGAAAAAAAAAAGAGAACGAAACACCAAGAATAATAGTTCAGATAAATCGACCACATTTGCTAAAGTTGGCATCAAAATCTCCTCCTCCTCCCAGCAGCTCCGCCGGCTCCACCCGCCGCAGCCCGCAGCAGACCGATTTGCTTATCGATGAGACATGAATCGCGGGGAGGAAAAACATTCCGTGACGAAAGCAGCGGGCGCCGCTGAGCAATGGCAGCCGGGCCAGCAGCGCGACCAAGGAAAAGCGTCAAAAATACAAGACTGCATCGCTGTGAGTAGCGCGCTGCGAGACACACACACACACACACAAAGTACAACACGCGTGACTCATGGGGCTGCTGCTGCTGCTGCAACCAGTGCGTACCACGGAGCAGTTGTGACTTCACGGCGGAAGAAGGGGGCGGTGACCCTCAAGACAAAATAATACCAAGGCGAGGCAAGAAAACTACACGAGTAAATCAAGCAGCGCTTATATAGTTTGCCCTTGAATAGCACCTCTACTGTAGTTGTTTGGATTCCCTGACTCTATGACTCCCGTTTCTACAGCCGCAGTCTCTCTCTCTCTCTCTCTCTCTCTCTCTCTCTCTCTCTCTCTCTCTGTCACCGGCAGCTTTATCAGCCTATTTGCACTTGGTGCTCCGCGCCGCTCACGCTTCTGTCACGTGGGTCAGGAGGACCTTTCGTCCACAGCCTGCCTCCCCCCCCCCCCCTACAATCTCCCGAATCTTCGAGTCGCGCGCGGCGTCGATACGCCAAGCGGCGCCGCGTCAATAAGAAATCACGCGCAATCACCCACCGCACCGCCATAGCGTGCGGAGCAGCAGCAACGGGGGCAGTACAGCGGCAGCAGCTTCTAGCAGACGACAACAAAAAGGTCGCCCCCCCCCCCCTCCTCACCCACCACCGCCCCCTCTCGCCCAACTTTCACCTTCATAATTGTCTCCGTTTGACGCTTCGTCTTAAAGGCGCAGCGCCGCGCGACCTCGAGCGTGTTGCGTCACAACAACACGACGCCACTGGGGAAAAAAACAAGAATGAAAAAAAAAAGGAGGAGTGGAAGTGTCAACGGCGAGGAGATTTGGAGGGGGCGTGCCTATGGTAAACAACAGAAAGGCGCCGGCCGAACTTCGCATTGGAGGGGAATATCTATTTCACTCTCTGAAGTTTGGAATACTCAGTTAATCGTTACTGCGGATTTGCAAATCAGTTTTCGTTCCTCTCAAAAAGCTTCGCACTGCTTAAAATAAACGCAATAGGAGTACTAACCATTCATATTAAGCAGTGTTTGTGAAACACGGGCGTGAAAACAAAGACGGGCGGCTGCCGACGCGCTTCATATAAAGATGTCGGGGCAGAAATAGAGGTGGCAAGAGAGAGAGAGAGAGAGAGGGATGCGGACAAAAGCGAATGATGAATAACAATCTCCATAAAAGCAGATAACAAACCGTTTATCTTGAGCGCGGTCCTCTAAAAATGACTCGATTACCATCCCTTGCGTGTGGTGTACTGAGATTTGGAATTACAAGCGCCGCTCAAGAAAATTCTCACACACGTCATATCAAAGATGGAAGACGCAAACAATGAAGTTTTTGTAAAAAGTTACCGCAGGCATCTCTCTCCGGCCATTGCACCTTGAGTAAGCAGCAACCAGCCGGCCGTGCCGGGTTAGGTGCGACAAACAAAACGGCGTCACGATTGGCCCAGCGGCCGTCACGGTCGCTCCCAGGCACCCGTTACACTGGGGGGTAACCCTACTTGGCCCCCGCTGGCCACGCTGCCGCCGGCTACCGTGCGGGGAAAAGATGAGCAGAGCGAGGGGGCAACCACTCGTGAAATCCTGTGTACAAACCTGCAGAAAACTCGATGAAATCCTCGGAAATCTCGATGAAATCCTCAGAAATCTCGATGAAATCCTCGGAAATCTCGATGAAATCCTTGGAAATCTAACTGAGAAATCTCATGAAATCTCATTGAAATCTTGTGAAATCTCATTGAAATCTTGTGAAATCTCATGAAATCTCAGAGAAATCTCTCAAAATCTGAGAGAAATCTTGTAAAATCAGTAGGAATCCCGTGTACACT
Source organism: Frankliniella intonsa (assembly GCA_033675135.1). Classification (NCBI taxonomy): domain Eukaryota; kingdom Metazoa; phylum Arthropoda; class Insecta; order Thysanoptera; family Thripidae; genus Frankliniella; species Frankliniella intonsa. The sequence continues at coordinate 4,433,551 of CM066254.1, forward strand.
GGGATGGGGAGTGGTTGCCCCCTCGGAGCAGAGGGAAAATGTTTGAATAAAAGACCTCAATTTGCGGTCCAGAATGTCACGCCGCTGGAGGAGCACCTCAGAGAGAGGGGTCCTCAGAGACAGACGGACAGACGTCCTGGGCAGCGGCGGACGACAGACGGACCGCGCGGCACCGCGGCTTATCTCCCGGGGGAGGAGGTAACACCGTGGATGGAGGCCGGCGTCGTGCCGCTGCCCACGCGCAGTGTGTGTCTGCTCGCACGCATCGGAGTGCCGAGTCAGTCAGTCGCACAAAGCGCGGAGGAATAGGCACGCGCCGTCGAGAAGGGGGTTATTACACAGGGTGAGCGACACGGCCGTGATTTGGGCAACGTTGCAAAATAGCAACACGGCGCTGGCACGGTCGCTACGCTCTCTCCCTCCCTCTCTCTCTCTCTCTCTCTCTCTCTCTCTCTCTCTCTCTCTCTCTCTCTCTCTCTCTCTCTCTCATATCCCGCGATCGACGGGAAATGACATCCACTCTGCGCAGAACCGTTGCCCCACTCCCCCACGCCCAGTAGGCGACGGCGTCGTCGTCGCAAAGGTAATCGCCGTCACAGATTGCTACACAGCCAAAAACCCTCCCCCTCCCGCGGCGTCAGCGCGGCCAGGACACACACGGCGACACGGCAAGTCGCAACGCCAGCAAAATCACAATTTTGATTCGGGCAGGTCAGGGCGGGGCGCGGCGGGGCGCGGCGGGGCGCTTCTCGCATTTCGGCCAAAGCAAGCAAAGCAAGCACGGCAAATCAGCAGCGCGAGTCAGACCTGGCAACGCCGCCGCGGCCGCGCCCCGCCCCGCCCCGCCCCGCCCCGCCGCGCCCCGCCCCGCCGCGCCACACCAGGCCAGGCAACAGCCGACCGAACAGCTGAGTGCCAGCCAGCCGAAGACAGCCGAAGACGCCCGAAGACGCCGCCGCTGCTGGCAGACAGAAGCGCGCGCGCCGAAGAGGCGGGGCGGGGCGGGGCGGGGCGGGGCGGCCTGCCGCCACACACCTGGCCTGGTAAAAGAAGTCTCGCTGCTCGCCTCGGCCAGCCTCTTCTCCAGGTCGCCCCGCCCCGCCCCACACAACAGCTGTCTGGCTGGTTGCGCGCCCCGCCCCGCCGCGGTCCTACCGAATTTCCTTTCCCCTATCACCGAGACCGAGGCGAGGGCGTGGCGGGGCGTGGTGGGGCGCGGCGGGGCGGGGCGGGGCGGGGCGGGGCGGGGCGGGGCGGGGCGGGGCGGCCACATCAGCTGATGGCCATGCGTCTCCACCGCGCGGCGCGGGCGCGGCTGAGCCCGGCCCGGCCCGGTTACACTAGCGGGCGGCTCTGGCACCACGGCACGGTGCAGCAGCGGCTGTCAACAACCCGCCCCCCCCTCTCTCCCCCCTCCCTCTCTACTCAGCCCCTTCCCCCCGCCCCGCCCCCATGGACGGGTTGTTGACGGCAAGTACGTACAGTATAGAGGTCGTACGGCTTCGTGTGGCCCGCCTGGACGGACACGGCCACCTGACGTACACACACACATACGCACGCACATACACTCACATTATATATATAGATACACATCCTCCAGGTGGCTCCAGCAGCTGGAGCACGACGCCGACAAGACACAGCTCCTCCCTCCAGTCAGGTGTAACCCGGCCTTGCCCCACCACTCTGCTCCTGCGCGCCGCACACACACACACACACACACACGCGCGCGCGCGCAACAAAAGGAGACGCAATGTGTCATAAGTGAACCCCGTCGCGAAAGTTTGGGACCACACAGCACAGCACCGCAGCGGCCGGAGGGGAGCCATAAGGGACGGTGGGCGCTCCTGCTCCCCTCCCTCCTGTCCCCCGTCTCCGTGCTGCGGGCCGAGTGTGCGCGTCCAGGCACACCTCTCTGTAGGAGTCTCCCTCCGCCGCGCCGGTAGCGTCCAGCGGGGACCAGCCAGTTGGGATAGTTCCGCGCAGAGGCCGCCCCGCCCCGCCCGACTCGAACGAGGTCAGCGACCGTCTCACGGAGCCGAGCCGAGCGCAGCAGGCGATTCATCGAGACTTTGTAATCAAGTCATTTACGCCGACCCCCCTCCCCTCCGTACACAGGAGCCCGAGAGGGTGTAAAAGGCGCGGCAGGGCAGGTCAGGGCGGTGCGGTGCATCGGCGCGCGGGGCGGGGCGGGGCGGGGCGGGGCGGGCACTCCAAGGCCGACCCGCCGCATCACATCCTTCCTCCCCATCTTTTCATTTGTTTGCGGATCAAACCTGGGGCGGAACACCCCAAGGGGCCACATTCAGCCTGCTGCAGGCGGGCTTCCTGCCCCCGCCCCGCCCCGCCCCGCCGCACCCAGCAAGGAGGGGCCCCACCCCGCCGGCCGCCGGCACAGCGGGAAGGTGCGGGGCGGGGAGGGAGGGAGGGGGAAGGGAGAAACTAGGATAACTTTTCCCCAATAGCAGCTTGCTGCTATTCCTTCCTCCCTCTCCTTTCTTTCGTCCTTTAGCCCTGGTTCTCGCAGTAGACGCGCGTGTGTGTGTACTGGCCGTGAAGAGGCAAGGAAGGAAAGAGGGGGAGGGGTGCGCGGGAAGTTCGATGCCCTCAACGCCGTACCGTCACATGGCCGGTGGTGGCGGGGCGGGGCGGGGCGGGGTAACGCGAGCAGTAGATGGGTTGCCGTCGCTCTCCTTTGTGCTCTCACACACACACATACACACATACACACACACTACTTCTCCCTTAATTCGCTCTTGTCTCATCGATACTGGGGGTCCCCAGCACCACCACACAGCACAGCACGACTATACCCGAGGGGGCAGCGACTCAACCAAACTCTGTACTGAACACCATAATGCATGATTATGGTAGTTTGCACAAACTTAATATTTTAATTCATTAGTAATTTATTATGTGTTTGAACTTTTTCGTCTAAGTGCGACCAATACATGCACCGAAATCGAGCATCTTTTAAGCACACTTTTCTAGTTCGATTGCACCGATTGTGCACACATGGTTGCACAGGTCGCGGGTCGCGGCCCCCTGACTATACCTGAGGTCTCAGGACGAGTCCTCGGGCTCAGACAGCATTACCTGCGGGCCCGCCCGCGCCGCTCTCAACGGGGACAATCACATCAGTCGGCTGACGCCCCGCCCCGCCCCGCCACGCCTCGCCACTACCGATAAGGCCGGCGGACGTCACAATGGTCATCACTTATTTATTATCTCATCTCCCTCCCTCCGCCGCTGCAAGTACTCGCGCGTATAACTGGCAGTCACGAGACCAGACGGCCCGGGGGCCGCCTTTACACTTCCACCACACTTGCTGCTTACACACACTCACCGCACCCTTTCCCGACTCGGAAAAGGGTTTTTTTTATGGCTTGTTTATCCTTGATTCACTGTGCTGCTCTGCCGGCGAGCCGGGGCCTCGCAATATAACATCCGCATGACACTCACCTGCGAACAAAAAGAGAGAAAAAAATCTTTAGTAAGTCGTATACTACTACTACTATAGCTTTCAGTTTCTGTTTCATTTTATCTCCGGTCGCGCGCGCGCGGAATTTCTCACGAAGATGACGACGTGATTCTGACGTTTGTCAGTTCGAGTGCGCGCGCGCGCGCCTGTGTGCACGCGGTGGCCACTCAAGGTGTCTGGTGCCAGGCGAGGCCCACGGCACAGCACAGCCAGGTTCACAACCAAGGCCGCCCGTTCACGGGCGGCTCACGGTGATTTCCGCCGCTGCCTCTCTCTCTCTCTCTCTCTCGCTCTCACACACACAAGGAGCAGCAGGCTGCGCGACGGCCTCCGCCAGGCCAATGCGATACACACTCCACACCAACAGTTTATATAAAATGGAGATAAAATAAACACCCCATCCAAGAGAACAAGTGTGTGCGCGCGAGCTAGTTACCCGCGGGCGGGGGCGCGGTGCGGTGCAGCGGTGCCCGTTTTCTTTTTATTATCGTCAGGTTGCCTGCCCTCCCTCCCTCCCTCCGCTCTCCCGCGTGCGGAGCCGGCGCGTTCACGACCCCGCCCCGCCCCGCCACTCCCCGCGCCGCGCCGACAGCCGGCGGTGCCAACTGTTGCATTTCAGGTTATCACTCCATTTCGAATTTTGGCGGCGCCGCGGTCCCGTCAAATGCGCCAACGACCAGAACGGCATGCAATCACGCACTTACAACGGCACGTTGGGGTAAATTTAATTCCACGGCAGACGGGCGCTACGCTCGTCCGCGTCGTAGTATCCCCCTTTTCCTCGTTACGTCCGTTTCCTCCTCGCCCCGCCGACGAGTCGTGGTCCAGCATCCACTCCGACGCGACGCCACATTCTCCGAAAGAGGGATTCTCCTCCTCCTCGAGGACAAGACCCCGCCCCGCGCGGGCCAGAGGCACGGCGCCCCAAAGCGCCCCACTCCCCCCTCCCCTCGCACGGACGCGCCACGCCGCGCCGCGCCGCCGCCCCGCTGCGCACTTGTATAACGCCGGGCTGGACTTTCTAGCGAGTCGTAATGACTGCCGGCAATCAGGCTGGATACTGCTGCTGCTGCGGGCGGGAGGGGCACGCGGCCGCAGACTGTACCATCCGCGAATACTTTAGATCGATGAGAGTCGGAGACGGAGGAGGAGCAGGAGGAGAAATGCTTGAGGGCGCCGCGCCGCGCCGCGCCACGCTGCCATTTCGAGGCCTCCCCACTGCTACGCCGGGCCGGGCCGGGCCGGTCCCACCCCACCCAGCGCACCGCACCGCACCCTTCGCGTCAGGGAGGAAAAGGACGGCGGCGAGGAGAGAGGGTGGGCTAGGAGGGAGGAGGAGGAGGAGGGGGAGGAGGAGGGAGGAGGAGGAGGAGGAGGAGGAGGAGAAGAGAGGGTAAGCGCGGGCCAGCAGCAGCCGGTCCAATATCCAGGGCCGGGGGGCGGGGCGGGGCCGGGCCGGGGCAGGTGAGGCCGCGCGGTGCAAATAACTCTGCGCCTGCCAATAATCCCGGAGAGCAAAAGGGACCGTGCGGGAGGCGCCACCCCGCCGAGCCGCGGCCCCGCCCCGCCCCGCCCCGCAGCATCAAAGAGCTACTGCTGCCGCTGGCGAACAAGCCTTTCATAACCGTGTGTTTTACCGCGCGCCCCGCCCGGCCCAGCAAGGCGGCGGCCCCGCACCGCCCCGCGCGCGAGTCACTTTCCACCGCCGCGCTCCGCCCCGCCCCGCCCCACCCCACCCCGGAGGGCCCACCGCGGTGCGGCGCGGCGGCAGAGCGAGCCGCGGCCATGGTCGAAAAGTGGGTCATCTTGTCCCGTCGTCCGCCGCGCCCCGCCGCGCCCCGCCCCGCCGCGCCCCGCCACGCCACACGAGGTCCAGAGGAATGCATCGGCCGCCCCCCGCCCCGCCCGGCGATGCAGCCCGTCTCTGTCACTTCCACCACGCCCGAGTGAGACCGAAATATACATGGCAGGCGGAGTGAGAGAACGGGAGAGCTAGGAAAGCAGAGGTGGGAAAGAGAGAGAGCGAGCGGGACAGAGACACCAACTCTGAGAGAGGAAAAGGAGAGTGTTTCCCAAACGCGACACGACCACTCCGGCCCAGTGGCGGAGGCGGGCAGTCGCCGCCGTCAGCCTCGGGAGGCCGCCTCAAAAGTAGGCAGTTTGAGCCGCAAAACACTGCGACTAGCCAACCCAAAGCACATCGGCCACCCCGTCAGCGGCCGCGCCTGCTCTCCGACCGGAAATCCTTTAGCACGGCGGGTAATAAGGACGAGTGGAGTAGTGGGGGAGGGGAGCAGAGAGGAGTGGGGGAGAGAGTCCTGGGGGTTGGATTGGAGCCGAGGGGAGGGGGAGGGGGAGGACATTGACTCCGTCAACGAGAAGCGGGCCACCCCCGGCCCGGCAGGTCCGTCTGTCCACCCGTTCTCTTCCGGCCAGCGTCAGAAGGGGTTGGTCGGGGCGCGCCGCGCGGCGGGGGGCGGGGGCGTAAGTGACGTCCATCTGGTCTCCGCGCTGGTGAAAGCTCACTGCCAATATCGCGCCGGCCCGGCCCGGCCGGGCCACGCGTATCCACACCGCTCGCAAAAAAATAAAAATACTTCCGGCGAGAAAACGTGTTTTCCATCATGCGGGTCGAGAGGAGGAAAAGGGTAAGGGGTGGGGGGTGGGGGGGCAGAGGTACCACCACCGTATCGCGGCGTCACTGCAGGACCTGTTGCGAGTTACCCGACCGCGGCGGCGCGGCGGCATGGCCCGCCTGAAGCGCTGTTAATTTGGGGTGCTCAGTAATTGTGCGTCGAGGCGTACAGTGATCGTACACCACGCGAAACTGTACTAGGCCTGGCGTACAGTGACAGCACAACGTCTGGCGTACAGTGACAGCAAACCTTCAAACAATGCGACAGAGAGAGAGACGCCAAGGGTGTACATTTACAATTACTGAGAACCCCACAGTGGGCCTGCCTGGCCCCTCATGTTACCCCGCGGGTGGGGGGTAAGTTAACCGCGCGAGCCCCCCTCCCCCTTTTACCCCACCGCCAGCACCACTACCACAACTTACCCAACTCGATAATGGCGCTATGTACGAGCAACTGGAGCACAACCAGCGTTCCGCCTAGCCGCTCGCCACGCCGCGGTACTCTGTCAAACTTAATCCTCCCGCATCTGGTGAAACGCGCAACACGGCAGTAGAGCTTGCGACGGCGGCCGCCCCGCCCCGCCCCGCCCCGCCCCGCCCCGCCCCGCTCCACTCTGCGCGGCGCGCTCGCGCTGCCCGACCCGGTCCACACCACCACCGCAACCTTGGAGGGGCAGCAGCGGCGGGCGGGCAGGACGGCAGGACGCGCAGAGGCGCGACGAGGAAACACGCCGCTCCGCTCCGCTCGCGCACGTGCTGGGCTGCAGCTGCGACACCTGCACCGCCCGGCCCGCAGCACCACCTGCACCTGCACGCGCACCTGTCAGCGCGGCGCAACACATATCCCTGTGCGCGGGGGACGCGCCGCGCCGCGGGCCCGCGGCCGCGTCCTTGAGGCGGGGCTGTGTGTGAGAGCCCCCGGGAGGAGGCGTGGCGGGGCGGGGCGGGGCGGGGCGGGGCCGACAAGCCAGCACCAACGCCGCCAATAGCAACGCCAATTTCAATGCGAATCCCCGCCTCCTCCTCCGCCTCCTCGCGAGCGTCGGGCCGCCGGCCACCCGCAGTCTGGATGACTCGGCGCGAACACTCGCGGGCGGCGACAAAAAATAAAAATTATCTCGCGCGCGTTTGCTCCCATTCTCCACGGGCGGCATCGCGAAAGAGAGACAGAGAGCGCGCCTCTGACAAGATCCGCCGCTCCATTCACGGCCACCCCGCCCCGCCCCGCCCCGCCCGGGCGCCACCCCTATCGGGACCTCCCTGCAAATTGGCAGTCGGAGCGCGGCGGGGCGGGGCGGGGCGGGGCGCGCGCAAAGGACCTTATCACCGCCGCCGTCCTCAGCCTTTCATTATCCCCCGCCCGCAGTGACCGTCCAAGACCCTGAGGAGTAGGAGGAGTGGGGGGAGGGCGGCCCTGACCGAGGAGCCACCGCCACCCGTCCGCCCGGGAGCCCCTCCGCCACCACACCGCGCAGGACCGCCACGCCGCGCCACGCCGCGCCAAGGCCGAACTTTGGCGAACCGGACTATACAGCAGTGCGGTGCGGACAGCGGCGCTGGCATCCCGTTAGGCCCCGACAACAAGATGATCTGACGTAAGTGATGCACGGCCAGAGCGCTGCGGGTCCTACGTGCCGCCCGCCACGCGGCCCCGCCCCGCCCCGCCCCGCCCCGCCCCGCCCCACCCCGCCGCGCCCCGACACCCAGTTCAAACAAGGCATTCGCGCCGCCCATTCGCGCCGCTCGGCCTCGGCCCCGCTGGCCGTGCGCAGCGCAATGCAGCGGGCCCTTCTGCAGGACGGACCCCCGGGGAGGGGGGACAACAACAACGGCGCACAGCGCGGCGTAGAGCAGCGCACCGAAGACGGAAGAGAAGTCAAGAGATAAAATAAGAATACAGATACAGAAACACGGTTGGTTGAGGGGGAGAAGGGACCGTGGGGGGAGGGGGACATTTGGCAACACGGCTCCCATACGTCACCGTGCAGCGCCGTGGGGGTGGGGCGGCGGGGCGGGGCGGGGCGGGGCGCGGCGGGGCGGGGGCAGCGCACGACACACTTGCCGGCCCGGCCCCGGCCCCGGCCCGAGCCTGTGCTGCCCGCTGCTGGCTTACGCCGCGCCGCGCCGCCCCGCCCCACCACTGCGGTTCTCTGGTGGGCTCTGCTCCTACCACCCCCACCAGCCGCCTCCTCCACCACCACCACCGCCGCCGCGGCTCGACGCTGGCCGCCCCGACGGGGCTGGCGGTGCAGCTATAGCGCTCATGGGGCCGCAACCTTTTCCTGTAGCCTGCGGCCCGGCCCCAGCAGGCTACAGTGATTCACTCCTGATCACCGGCGCGGCGGGCAGGGCGGTCGGGTCGCGGGGAGGGGAGGGCGGCAGGGCGCCCACCAGCGGGCACCCCGACTGAACGGGTTCACTAACGCCGATTCTGTCTCCGGGTCCGGGCGGTGCCGCAGCCGCGACATGTTTGCAGTGAGCTGCTCCCCTGTATACAATGTCTCCCCCGCTATCTCTATTTCCTCTCTGCTCCGCGCGCCGGCCGGCCGGGCTGGGTCCCAGATGATGCTCTATCGATCCTTTACGAGGGACACGGCCGCGCCGGCCGGCCGTCCCACTGGACGCCCTGGACGTGCCTCACCTTTATAACGTCCCGTGAGAGCGGCAGGGCGGGGACAACCCAAAGGCGGCCGGCGCCAGCAGCGCTGTCCCACACCTGGCGGGGCGGGGCGGGGCGGGGCGGGGCGGCCAGGGAAGCCCCGACCACACAACAAACACGGCAATGCAAACATGTTTTTGCGCCGGGCAGGCCCTGCCGTGCCGGGCCGTGCCGTGCCGTGCCGGGCCGTGCCGTGCCGTGCCGTGCCGTGCCGTGCCGTGCCGTGCCGTCACACAAACCCGACCCATCCCCGCGCGTGCGCAAGGCGTGCGCAGCACGCGCCGCCAGCTGACCCGGCTAGCGCTGACCGCGCGCGCTTCCGGCCGTGCCGGGCCGGGCCGGAGAGAGCAGGGCCGGACCAGATCATCACGATGACGACGATGATGATGGCAGCCGCCGCCACCCGCTCCGCTCCGCTCGAGCCCAACGCGATCGCGCGGCGCGGCACTTTCTCAGCCTGCAGACGCCAGCAAGATCCACAATCAGACAAGCGTCGGCAGGCGCAGCAGAGGGGGGGGGGGGGTAGACCAAGACGAGATGACAACCATAGGCCACCCAGCCTGACCGCACCGCCCCTCAGGCAGCACGGCGGGTACATTATACACCACGAAAAGTGTGTTCTTGTAAAACATACACTCGACAAGTGGATTCTCTAGCAGGTATTTTTCCTTGAGACGAGAATTCCGGGTGTGCGACAACACGAGGAATCGGCCCCGCGTGGTAAACGCAGGACCTGCTCAGCCACACTCAGACGGATCCGCTGGTCGGATCTCGGATCGGGTGAGCGCCGACCAGGGCCAGGCTAAGCGCCGCCCCGCCCCGCCCCGACAGGCAGGAGGAGAGGGCGGAGGGCAGCAGCCGACGCGCCGGCCAGGGCTGAGCACGGAGGCAATCAATGGACCGAGATTCTCGGGGGGCGCGGGGATAAAGAGGGAGGGAGGGAGTGAGTGGCGGAGGGAGAGGGAGGAAGAGGGCAGGGGTCTAGAAAGAGACAGGAAGAGACGCAGCGCGCACCAGTCAGCGCCCTGATTAAAACGCGCGGGCTGTGGCCTCGACCCAGGCTGCGCCGCGGCGCGCCGGCGCCCACCATGTCGCGTCTTTTTAGACAGTCCCCAGTAGGACTGGCTTTACCAGCAGGTAATTCTTTGGCCGTTCCTTCCCATCTCCTCGCTCTCTTTTTGATGACAACATTCTTACCCGACCCACCCATCCCGCCTCTGCACGGATCCGTCCGGATCCGCTGGGGCCCGCGCGGGGCGCGCCTTTCCCCTGCGCGCTGCTGCCTGCGCTGCTGCCTGCGCTGCGCTGCGCACGGGCGGGTGCCAGATCCGGCCGCCCGCCCGCCGGAGAGTCCAGAGTCGCCCCCCCTCCTCCCTCCTGCTCTCCCGGGCCGTGCTCTGACGCAAGGCTCTCCCGGGCCGTGCCGTCACGCGCGCCCCGAGTCCCTGCGGAGCGCACTGAAATCCGAGCGCCCCTCCCCGCCCCGCCCCGCCCCCAGCCAAGCCCGCCGACCTCCCGGGGGACACACACTCATCGGCCGGACAAATGCATCACAACGGCAAACCGAGGAGGAGTTACACTTCCTGCCGCCTCCCGCCCGTCCCCACTTTGGGTTTCCCTTCCTGCAGGATCCTCCCCCCCCCTCACCCCGCCCGCCACCTTCTCTGCATGACGTCACCGCCTTGGAAGCCAAACATCCCGCCCGCGGCCGGCCGCGGCGCAACACAGTACTGCTAATAATCGGCCGTGGCGGGGCCGGCGGGGCGCCCAGGCGGCTATTTGCAGGTCAATCGGGCTGCGGTTACTCTGGAGCAGCTGTTTATAGAAGGCCTGCGGTGCGCGGTGCGCGCCCGGCCCGGTCGCTCAAAATATTTACTCGTGTCTGTCGGGTGGGGCGGGGCGGGGCGAGGCGTGGCGGGCCTTGGCCCTTAAGGGGCGTGGCGGGGCGTCGCCGGCCCGTGGGAAAGACTCCCAATAAGTCGATTTTGGTATGTGACCGATACCGATGCGGCCGGAAAGTCCTGGGTACTTGTGAAAGCACGAATGACGATTTTTTGTTGCCAAGTTCCCCACTCCAGAAAAGTTGTTCACTGTGTGGCTCTGCGCGTCCGGGAAGTGCTCTCCACAAGTACATCATATCGACTGCATGCTGCCTTCGCAGACAAAACACAATCGAACGTAAAACGGGCACAAACAAAAACCTGGTAGCACCCTCTGAGGAGCGAGAAAGAATGGTGAGGAGAAGAGAAGGGAAGGGGGGAGGATCTCATAAAATAGAAAGGTGTGCGCTGCCCACTCTTAAATAACAAACAATGTAAAAATAAATCACGCATTCCAGTCAAGCCCTCTACACGTAGCTCGGAAAGAATTCCAAACGGCATACACTCACACACATTTTAACTTGCCGTGCAAAAATTCTTTCTTAGTTACGCATCGAGCACGCAAGACCTTTGACGACGGCCTCCTGGTCAGCTGCTGGCGCAGCGGGGCCGGGCCGTACACGTGTTGACGACCTGAGCGCCCGCCCGCCCGCCCGGTGGCGAGGCGGCGGCAGGCAGCGCACAGTGCGGCTGATGCCCACGACGATGAATCACCCCTGGCAGAGATAACTAGACACTCACGGCTCTCGTGAATCCGTCTGTGTGTGAGTGTGTGTACGTCGCGGGCCTCAACGGTAACCACCACGCCGCCACCGGGCCAGGGCACGGGCACGGGCATGAAAACAAATCCGCCCGCCCCGCCCCGCCCCGCCCCCGCCCCCGCGCCTCGCGGTGCCACCCCCGCCCCCGTGTGACTCAGCACTGCGGCCCACCGGCCCGGCCCCCGGCCCGCAGCACAGCACGGGCTTACACCCCACCTGCCGCAGGACACCATGACCCCCAGGCCCCTGCTCTGCTCAGCCCGGCCCGGCCCGGCCCGGCCGGGCCGTACAAATTCGGATCCCTATTCTAATAGCCCCGCGGGGCGGCCTGCGCCGCGGGACCGTTCGGCAGGTGTGAACAACCTTGCCGCGCTGCGGTGCGGTATCTAGATCTCGGGGCGGGGCGGGGCGGGGCGAGGCGGGGCGGGCGGGGTGGCGCTTGCTGCTGCTGGCGCCGGCCCGGCCCCGCGGCCCATTCATTGCGCCCCTCGTTCATTCATCACAACTCCCCCCCCCCCCACTCCCCTCCAATAGTGTAACGTGCTGCTCAAGGGCCACTTCACGCACGCACACACACACACACTTACACACATACTGGCATACTGCTGCATGCGTGTAGCGCCCCTCATGGGGGACTTGCTAATCGTGCGCTTACCACCCGCCCCGCCCCGCCCCGCCCCAAACCTCCAGAGGGCGACACGCTATCACAGGCCCTGACGCCTGACACAACTGACTCAACCGGCTTTCCAGTAACTCCCCGTTATTCGCCCGGCCGGGCGGCCGTCGATTGATTCAGAATGAAACCCCAAGGCCAGGGCGCGCCGCGCCGGCGCAGCAGCGGTTGCGTCAACCGTGTTCGAACACACACGCACACCGTTGCGCCGCGCCGTGCTTTGGTCCTGCTCCAATTGAGATGTCGCTCTCACCTCCCCCGCCCGCCCGCCCGCCACACCCCCTCCCCCTCCCACGACTTATTTCCCACGCGATAACAGAGTAAGCGGCCCCACCTCTAAAACGGATTGCGTAATACAGCAGGGACCTTTAGGTCCAATCGTAATGAGAAGCGAAGTGAGCGGCCGCGGTGACGAAGGGACAGGCGGACTAACAGATAGAGAGAGAGAAAGAAAGAAGAACGGAGAGGGAGAGACAGAGAGACGGACAGGGGCGGAGCAAACGACCAAGAAGGCCTGAGACGAGGAATCAGTGTAGAAAGAGGGAAAAGACAAAGAGCGATGCAGGTAAGACCTGACAAGCCGTGAGGCGCACGAAGGAGGAGGGGAGGGAGAAATAGTAGTGGTGGGAGAGCAGGCCAGGCCAGGCGGCCGGGACCCGCGGACAACAGGAGAAGCAACAAGAGAAAGAGGAGGACAAGGACGAGGATGGAAAATGCGCGGCCTGGCGCGGCGCGGCGCTGCGGCGGTGTGGGCTCCGCGATTTCGGAAGTGAATTCGACAGATGACAGGGCCTGGGCACCGGGGCCCACCGGCAGCCACCCTCCCCCACCCCGCCCCCTAAGTGGTTGTGGTAGGGGCAGCCTAGGGCCCCTCCCCCCCCCCCTCCCGGGAGCCGTGCGCACGCTCGGGGGCCTGCGGGGGCCCCCCCGCGCCCCTCCACGAAGTGGGGCACTATACTCACCGGGGTCTTTTCATAGCTGAAGCGACTTGGCTGGTCATTTCGTTGGGGGTATCCACTCAGTTGCAGGCGCACTCACTAACACTCGACACTGCACACTGCTGGGCCATTTAAACGGGCCCTTTTAAACATGACGGTCGCACTCGACCCTCTCCCGGTCGTCAGCCCATCGCGCATCAGCCAACACTCGCACGGGGGCAGGCACACAGACACACACACACACACGCGCGCACTGGGTCGCGACCACTAGCACTGCACTTAATCCACTTATTTGCTACTTATTTCAACGGCATAGCGCGGAGGACACGGGACGCGCGCGCACGGGCCTCCCTCGTCGGGCTCCCTAACCAAACTAAACTGCCTCCGTCCGTCCGTCCCTGTCCTCCTCCCCCTCCGCGCCGCGCCCGCCCCGCGCGCCCGCCCCGCGCCCCGCCGCGCGCCCCGCCACCGCACCGGCCCCGTCCGGCCGAGCCGCCGAGCGCGGCAGCCAGCGGCCGCGAAGCGGTGCGCCGAGCCGCCGCTAGAGGGCGCGCACCGCGCCCGCCCGCCGCCCGCCCGCGCGCCCCGCGGCGCCCGCGCCCGCTCCCACGAGGACACCCGCAGGACACACACACACACAACATAAGCACGCACAGCGACGGCGAAATCAGACGAGAGACACCTCTCATTCCCACGCGAATCACTCCAAGGGCCCGGGCCGGGCCACGGGCGCATCTTAGGGCCCCGCGCCGCGCCCTATGGAGCCCCCGCGCAGGGCCCGCGCAGGGCGGCGGGGCAGCGCGACCCCAACGGGACCCGAAACATGACCGCGGCGGGTCGCGCTGCGCTGGGGTGGCGGAATGTAGAGGGGGAGGAGGGGCGGAGGGCGGTGTGGTCAGCGCGCGCGCGCGCCCAGCACGGCAGTCCATATGGCAGCAAGTCTGACTGGAGCGCAGCGGGCCGAGCGGGCGTGGCGTGGCGTGGCGGGGCGGGGCGCCGTCAGGTGGACGTGAACATCACACCCGCCCACGCCAGCGACCACCAGCGCAGAGCAGAGGAGGGGCCGAAGGGCCCGCGACCGGACCGCTATCCAGGCCGCGCGGGGCGGGGCGGGGCGGGGCGATCAGGGCCCATAGCACGACGAGGGACGACGGGCTCAGGGGACGTCGCACTGCCTTCGCGTTCCCTTGCCTGTAACCTACCTGTGACAAAACTCATCTCAGGGCCGCATGTCCGCATGTCACTGCGCGCGCGAGAGGGAGAGTGCGGAGTCACTGGTGCTGCAGGAGAGTAAGAGAGACAGACAACCTGCTGGACGAGGGGAAGGGAGGGGAGGGGACGGTCGAGGAACCAAGGGAAAACGGAAAACCCCCCTAGTCTCGGCGTCCCGCTCGCACTGCTGCTCGAGGCCGAGGCCGAGGCTGCGCTGAGCGAGCAGCCCCACACCCCGCGAGGCATGTCAGGTCAGGGGCGTTACTCCTAGGCGGAGGCCTCGACCCCGCCCCGAGGACGCAGCGCAGGCCTGGGACACAACGGGGGATGCCCAATGACCCCTGCCGGCGTGTGAGAGAGCGAGATAGCGAGCGAGCGAGCGAGAAAGAAAGAAAGAAAGAGAGAGCGAGAGACAGAGAGAGAGAGAGAGACAGAGAGAGCGAGAGAGACAGAGAGCGAGGACTCAACGGCCCTTCTTGAAATATTCACTCTCTCGCGCTCGGTCCGCCCGCTTCGCCACGACCCTTTTCATTTAGGCCCGACGCAAAAACAGGTTGACACGATCTCAAGGCCGGCACAACAGAACAGAAACACACACACACACGCACACACACTCGCAGCGAGCGGGCGCGACCAATTTCCTTTCATCACCCTCCCCTCCCCTCCCCCGCGGCCGCCCCGTGTGTGCCAAGGTCGCAACCGGCGCTCTGAAATTTCAGTCTGAATAGGCGACAACTCTAGAAGAAGGGGTGATAACATCCCCATCAGCCGACTGGGGCGGGGCGGGGTGGGGCGGGGCGGTGTGGGGCGTGGCCCGCGCGTCTCGTCTCGTCAACAAGAAGGACAGACAAGTGACTCACGCCAGCTCACGGCACGGAGGCGCTCACGCCCACGCTCTGCTCCGGAGCCCCTTCCGTCCGGCCCGGCCCGGCCCGGCCCTGTACGTGCGTGAGTCCCGCCCCGGCGGACACCTTTCCTTTTCCCCGCCGCGCTTAGCGGCAGCAGCGCCACCGGGGAAGTGAAGAGGTGCGTCGGCGGCGTCATCAACGGCGGGGCGGGGCGGGGCGGGGCGGGGCGGGGCGGGGCGGGGCGGCGCGGGGTGGGGCGGGGCGGGGCGGCGCACACCGCTCATCGGCGGCGCGGTCTTTGCCCGACCTGGGCCGGGCCGGGCCGGGCAGTTGGTGCAGACGCAGGCGCATTTCAAACAACGGCAACTGGGTCAAACGTGTGGTCCGGTGCGAGTGTGTGTGTGTGTGTGTGTGTGTGTGTGTGTGTGTGGCTCTGCGCTGTAGTAGAGCCGTTTCACAAGCAGTGCGCGCAGTACGGGGCGGGGCGGGGCGGGGCGGGGCGGGGCGGGGCGGTGCGGGGCGGGTCCGGCGCGCGGGCGCACACACACTCACGGGCGAGCGCGTCGCCGCGGGCCATGATCCTGAATGCCTCCCCACTGCGCCCATCAACCCCGCTGCATGTTCATCACCATTTCCGACAGTGTACTCCGACGGGCGTGGCGGGGCCCGGGCCGGCCGGTGTAGAGCAGCGCGCCCCGCCCCCGCCCCGCCCCGCCCCGCCGTCCACCACCGGTCTTGTTTGGAGCGGAGGACAAGAAGCATATAGCGTGCAGCGGGGCTTGCACACACATGTGGGGGAAATCGATATTGGCTACTTCTGCCGGCTCTGTGCGGCGGGGCGGGGCGGGGCGGGGCGGGCGCTGCGTGGAGGAGGCGGGGGGGGGGGGGGTGAGCCCTGCGGCCCAGCCCAGCGCTCCGCTCAGCCAGCAGAGCGCTATTGTTTTAGCCGACTGCGGTTATAACCCGTGCCGGATGGATGCGCGCCAACGGGTGGCCTACCCGCCCGGGGGCTGCGCCGCGCCGATACAACAGCCCCCGCCGCGGCACCTGGCGGCACGTACGGAGAGATAAGGGTGACTCGGGCACATTATTCGCCGCGGCTAGGATAGTCATGAAAGGTGCGATGCGCCCGGGCCGGGTTCGACCCCGACCCCCTCTGGAGTGGCCGCGACTGCCGCTTACACTTTTAGGCCGGCCCGCGACTCTTCTTATGAAACCCGCCCCCGCCCAGCCAGCACGCGGTTATTATCACTCCAAGGAGGGGGCGGTGTGATATTGGCTGAGCGGACGAAGGCCACGCTGGGCTGCGAGAAGGTTTAGAGAGAAAGAGAGAGACTTTCGAGAGCAGACAGCAGCAGCAGCAGCAGGGCCCGGCCCGGCGCCCGGTGCCGCCCGGTTCGTTCGGTCTTTCTCCCTCCCTCCTCCCACCTCCTCTCTCTCTCTCCGTCGCGCTCCTCGCGAAGCTCGTGGGAGGCTGACGTAGTAGACCCCGTGCCGTGCCGCTGGATGAGCGTGGGCCGGGGGGTGGTTGGTGTGGGTGGCGATGCGGCGCGGCGTGGCGCGGCGTGGCGCGGCGCCCCTTAGTCGTGTATAGTGGGTGTACGCGACGCGCTGCGCTGCGCCGGCCCGGGCCATGGCGCCCCCATCGCGAATACCAGCGCGACATCAGCAGCGCCCCCGCCCCGCCCCGCCCGGCCCGGTCCGACCCGACCGACATCATATACCGCACGAGCAGCCCTCTGGCGCCGCGTTTATCTCACACCAGCCGAGTATGAATAGTAAGGAGGGGCTCCCACAATAAGGGCGAAGCGTCTCCTCCGCCGTCTTGGATGAAAGAGCTAAGAAACTAGAAAAGTGACACGTCAAGCGGGAGGAGGTCCAGCTGGTCCACCTGCAGCTGGAGGTGGCCCACCTGCAGATGGAGGTGGTCCAGCTGCCAGCCAGAGGCTGCGCGCGCAGGGCAGCGGCCGGGCGGGGCGGGGAAATGGGAAAGGGAGGAGTGAGAATTGGGAGAAGGCGGCGCGGGGCGGCGCCGGCGCGGGCGGCGCAGGGCGCGCGGGTGGCGCGGGCGCCGGGGCGCCGGGGCAGAGATGGAGGAGGAGGGAGGTGGGGGGCTTGACCGGACCGGGGTACCGCCGCCGCGCGTAGTAGAGCCGAGCCGCGTGGTTGGAGAAGGGAAAGACATGCGCGCATGCGCTGCTGCTGGCCCAAAAGGGGCCTAACCACTCGTCCCTCCGTCTCCTATCCCACCGCCTCCTACCCGCCCCCGCCCGCCCCCGCCCGCGGCAGCGGCGGCCCCTTTGCGCCAGCCTAGTCTTTCCCGATGTCAATTATTCTCCGTTGTAGCACCGCCCCCCCCCCCCACCGCCCCTCTTTACGGGACCCGCCGCTGCAGTCCGCGCTGCAGTCGCTGCTGCACCTAAACAAGACGAGTTTTCTTCCCGTCACCGAGCCGCGGGGTCCTTGTCGTTCGCTTTTCATTTCTTTTGCTTTCCTTTGTTGTTGTTGTTGTTGTTCTGTTTTGTATTCTGTTCACTAATTGTGCCCTCGGCTCCGCAACACTGCTCTACGCCCGTACCGTCGCCGAGGGAAAACAGTCATCGCGGGTTTTGGGATCCACTGTATTACTTTCTCAACATGTTGGACACGTATCTTGTTCACAGTCGGAAGCCCACCCCTCCCGCGGCGCGTCATCCTCAGAGGGCAGCCGGCCGGTGTGCCCCCCTCCACATGACTCTCCGACATGCCGCAAGACGCACTTGAAGGGTTTTGGTCGAAGATGATCTCTCTCACCCCCGTCAAGGGCACGCCGGCGGGACGGGACGGGACGGGACGCGACGGGACGGGGCGGGCTGTGCAGGACAGCAAGCCCACGGGGCTCTTCGATCGCACCCAGCCCAAGCCAAGCCCGCTCCCTCCCGCCGCGCCCTCTCCCTCTCCCTCTCCCTCTCTCTCTGCGCCCGTCCTTGTCTCTCCCACCCTTCTCCATAACTGACTCCCCGCCCCGCCCCGCCGCTGACGCGCTCCTGACGCGGTGTGACGCTCTGACGTCACGGCAAGACGCCCCCCGCCCCGCCCCGCAGTTCTGTGAACCCGCGTGGAAGAGGGGGAGGGGGCGGGGGGCGGAGCGGACCGCGAACGGGGGAGCAGGGAGAGGACTAAAACCGATAAAACGTATTCAACTTATGGCAGGCGCACTGACACTGGCACGGGCCCGAATAAAACAAAGAAAAATTCATCCCGCTAATTTCGTACGTACGTGCGACGTCAAACAGTGTTGAACGTTCGAGAGTAACGGGCCCGCTTAAGCGGTTTATCGCACCCATAACTCGTATACTATTCTATAGTCCAACTAGGCACGCGAAAAGCGCTGCTAGGCAAATCGGCCTGTCATCTGAGATACGTCGGATAGACAGAGCGACGGGCGTGCGGGCAGACAGACGGACAGTCGCTCGCGCGCACACAACAGGGGCATGACCACGCGACACCCGGCCGCCCGAGCCGCGAGGACCGCGCCGCGCCGCGCCGCGCCGCCACGCGATATCGAGCTGATAACGCGACAAACACTAGGCGAGCGCGAAAATATTTCGGCGAGGCGAGTCGGGCTTACGAAGTAAAGAAGGCGTACGACACACAGTCATAAGACAATTGGACACTTCTGAGAAAGAGCAGGGGAAGAGGTCCTCGAGGTAGGGTAGCAGCGGTGCCTTTGGACGGATACATGGTGGGCGCGGTGGAGTCGGTGCCGGAAGAAGTCAGTACCCCCCACACACACTCTCTCTCTCTCTCTCTCTCTCTCTCGGTTTGTCCAAAGTTACGCCCTGCCGACGGCATTCCCACGTATCGACGCAGCCGGGCGGCAGTGAGCCGGCTATGGATGGCGCGGAGCCGCCACGCCGCGCCACGCCGCGCCACGCCGCGGCCTTTCGCACTTTCACTCTCTTTCGCCGGCAGGCCAGGAGGGCAGGACTGGGCCTGTGCTTTCGCGAGGACCACGGGCGCCACCGATAGGCGATGGGGCGCCCGGCCCGGCCCGGCCCGTCACGTGCTGGAGGGGCGCCTCCGCGTTAGCGCCCTTCAGACTGAAGACGTCCACGGTCAGGTTATTCCCCAACTGGAGACACCGAATCTAAAGACGACTCAAGAGAGAGTCCCATCTTAAGGCGGTCTACCATATACGATCGGTGGCTGAACCAGACAAGAAACATGACCCGACCTTACACGTTAGGGGCCAGAGCAAGGTAAGACCGCGATTAACAGGCAAACATTAATGTTCGATTGTCAAAACCTCGGAGGTAAACACAAAGTAGGTCAGCTCGTCAGGCTGCATCCATCACAGCCACGACGTGTCCAGCCCGCCTCCGCCGCCTCCTCCTCCCCTCTCCCTCCCTTTCCCTCTCTCCTCCTCCTCCTCGCGGGCGCGCGCACAAGGGTCATAGCCTGCCGCGGGACGCGCAGCGAGCAGAGTGCAACAGCGACAGCCAGGCATCCTGAAATAGCTCCAAGACGAAGGCAGCGGCGCCGAGCCCACCCCGCCCCGCCCCGCCCCGCCCCGCCCCGCCCCGCCTCACCCCGTCCGCGCCGTCCGGAAACCACTCCAATCCTTTCCCACGGCGCGCCGCAGGCCGGGCCGGGCAGGGCGCCGCACCGCCAATCCATGCGGCCCGCTACACCGCGCGCGGGGCGGGGCGGGGGGGGCGGGGGCGGGGCGGGGGCGGGCCGATAGGGAGTGGGGGAGAGGGCGCTCCTCTGCTTGGAGAAGAGTCCCCCGCAGGTAGGCCCCTCGCTGCAGCGACCCTGCTGGTGACGGAGACGCCGGCCGGCCGGCCCCGCTACGCCGCACGTCCGTCGTGCCCGTATGCACGTACCTGGGCTGCCGGGCCCGGCGCACCAGCCGCGTGCACTTCCGCGATGTGTGACGCAACCCCGCCCCGCCCCGCCCCGCCCCGCCCCGCGCTGTGTTGTACGGCAGCCGATGGCGACGCGACGGCGCGATCCAGGCAGCCTCTCTATCTCGGCTCGGCCCCTCCGTGCGTTTGACAAGCGGAGCTCTCCGCGCAACCCAACCATGAGGGCAACGGGGGAAGGGGGGGGGGGATAGTCCAACTAGATCGTGGCTGCGTTGAGCAGCCCAAGCCCAGGGAGAGAGAGAGAGGAGCGGAGAAACAAGGTGCAAGACCACTGTTAAAAAACAATATTCCGTACCTATTTTAACGGTATGCCAACGGTCGGAACCGTAAAGGTTTGGACCGAACCTTACTATGCCGAATTAATACTTTACGGCTTATATCTAAAGCACCGGTACAGTACACACATCCTGTACGGATCGGACTATAATTCAACATTGGGAAACTGATGCTCTATGGACAGGGCGCACTGCAGCATAGCATAGCATTCCCCCGTTGGTCTTTCTAACATCTACCAGTGACTCTGGGTCGCCGCGGCCGCCTATGGCAGCCCCGCCGGACTTGCGCGGGCCGCCGCCAGGGGGCAGCACACACAATGCGCGCGCACGGCCCCCACCACATCATCGAGTCCACACGGCTCGTCCACACGGCTCTGTCGCCCTCATTACCAAGTCCACGGCAACGCCACAGAGAGACGCAGCCCGCAGCCGCCCCCCGCCCCCCCGCCCCCACCACATCATCCAGTCCACACGGCTCGTCCACACGGCTCTGTCGCCCTCATTACCAAGTCCACGGCAACGCCACAGAGAGACGCAGCCCGCCGCCGCCCCCCGCCCCCGCCCCCACCACATCATCCAGTCCACACGGCTCGTCCACACGGCTCTGTCGCCCTCATTACCAAGTCCACGGCAACGCCACAGAGAGACGCAGCCCGCCGCCGCCCCCACCACATCATCCAGTCCACACGGCTCGTCCACACGGCTCTGTCGCCCTCATTACCAAGTCCACGGCAACGCCACAGAGAGACGCAGCCCGCCGCCACCCCCCGCCCCCCGCTGGCCCACTATGTGTACAAAACGAACGTGCTGATAAGGCACGGACTGCACCAAGGTTGCTCGGGGCACAACCGGCGGGGCGGGCGGCGGAGGGGAAGGAAAATGGTAACAGAAGGGGGAAGAGACAAAAGCAGGGGAGGGGGGAGGACACTTGTCTACGCAGCGGTAAAGAGGAGGAGGAGGAGGAGGAGGAGGAGGAGGAGGAGGAGGAGGAGGAGGAGGAGGCGGAGGTGGGCAGGGCAGGAGGGGCGCGGGGGGACTGTAGCCCGCTGCTGCTGGAGGGGGCAGGGCGGGGCGGCGGGGCCGGCCCAGCGCCCGACACGTAGGCAACCCATCGGGCGCGCCGGCGCTACGGGACGGCATGCCGACAAGGCTGAGGCCAGGCGGGGCGGGGCGGGGCGGGGCGGGGCGGGGCGGGCAAAGCGTCGGCAGGGCGCGCCGCCGCGCCGGCGGCAAGGTCCAGCGGAGAACTACTCGACTCGGCCAGCTCAGTTCTTACCGCCGACAGGCCGTGCCCTGGCCCCCCTCAACGCCTCCGGGGGGCTTTCAGGCCTCCCAATGAAAAGGGCACGTCGTCTACTGACCCTCATGGGCGGCGGATAAACATGTAACAGAAATGAAAAATCCGCTAACCGCGCCCCGGTCGGGCAGGGCGGGAGGGGAGGGGAGGGGAGGGCGCCGTAAGCCCCTGGCGCCGCTGGTGTGTCTCCTCGTGCAGCCCCGCCGACACAGACCCGCCAGGTCACCGCGGCTCCGCACCGCTGCATTTTTGCAGCCAACTTAACAAAGTCCTGATTCCATTAAAACTTTTGCAAAGCTCCGCTCGGCTCGACTGGGCCGGGCCGGGCCGGGCCCGCTGCACTCTCGGCTCCGGGTGACGTGCCGGAGCCCAGCCGGAGCCGGCCGGAGCCCGGAGCGCCTCATCTCACCCTCGCAGAGACTCGCCTAAGCCTCCTAAGCTAGCTCGGTCACGGGACAAAAATCGAAACCGACCCTAAATGTTTGCACCCGCGAAAGAAAAGGTATAACTATGAGTCGGTGACCAAGGCGGATTATCAGCTCCTCGGCTACCAAATCTTCAAAGCGGCCAAGAATTGCGCCTGCCGGCCTGGCCTGCCTCCACTCCCTTCCTCCCTCCAGCGGCCGCGCAGGCGCAGCCCCACAGTCAGGCCAGGCAGGCAGCTCCACTTGCATCACTGCACTGCCGACCAAGCGCATGCGTCGATACGAGCGAAGAGAAGCGCAGCGCAGTAGTACAGTGTGTTGGCCGCGCAGAGATAACCGTCTAGGTGTAAGCCCCCCACCCACCCCTCCGCTACCGGCAGCAATTACTTCGGTGGTCTTTGGCGGCGCACCGCACCGCACCGCCGCTCGCGCCCGCAGTACAACAACCCCTGCTCTGCTTCTCACTCACTACACACACCCACCCCCGCCCACTCATCTGGCCAGATCCCCTTCACCTTGCTGGATTAGAAACATATCACGTGATGCGTGCGCGGGCCTCCGGAGAGCAGCCCCCCTCCCTCCTCCTCCTCCTCCTCACCCAGCACCTGGCCGCCGGTCCCGCCCCGCCCCGTCCACGAGGTAATGGCTACATCCGTCAAGGCCCGCTTTCAGTCGGGCCAGTCGCCCTAGAGGGCGCCTGCTATGCTCAGGTCGCTCTGGTCTGCTCTGCCCTGCCCGCCGCGGGCCGGGCCGGGCCGGGCCGTGGGGGCCGGGGGGTCACGGACCCACGTGAACCCAACCCGCGCGTCGCAGGGGGACACTCGTCTCGTCAGCCACCCCCTCTCCTCTCCTCTCCTCCCCGCCGCGCAGGGCCGGTTCCTGATGAGCCGCCGCGGACCGTCCGCGTCGCCCCGCCGCGACACCTGCGAGCGCGCCCGCCCCGCCCCGCCCCGCCCCGCCCCGCCCACTCCACGGGCTCAACTCATGTAGAAAACACGGCGGGGTAAAAATAAATAAAGATGCCAACCCCCGCGGGGTATGAGCGCTCCGGCGGGGCGGGGGGCCCCATTCTAATCACTGTAAAGCCTCCACGGCACACTACAGGGCCGCGCCAGCTCAGGTGGCGAGGGGGCGCAGCGCGCAGCCGCGCAAAAGACTCAACAAATCGGCGTGTGCAGAGGGGGCGGGGCGGGGGACTACCCCCCTCCGCGCGCCAGGCTACGCAAGGGAGCAAAGAACTCCAGCTTCCCTTTCGTGTCGGAAACGGCGTGGCGCGGCGGGCATACCGGCCGGACCGGAGCGCTCAGATAGGATGGCAGGCAGAAAGGTAAAACAAGCACATCATGAGCGGCGCTATGGCGCGGCGTGGCGTGCAGTGCACACCGAGCCTTGCACAACTTTACACCTGCGTCCGGCCCCGCCGCACTAAGATAAACACGGCGAGGGGGATCGGGCGGGGGGCAAGCCAATCTCAATTGCTCTCACTACAAAGTTGGTGACCGCATGTTAGTAATGCCCTCACATCCTAGACGTAAACCAGATTATACAGACTTTTGTACGATTTATTTTTCTTGCAAATCGTCACACATACTACTCCAAATAAAGTGACAAGTGTGCAAAATTAAACAAAGCCCAAAAGCCTCTCCGACGCACTACCCAGCCGCTCCGGCTTGCTGGCCTATGGCCTCGCTAAATTTTTCATATTTTCTAAAAGCACAGACCATTAATTAAAAGGACGGCGGCGCTGATACCGCCGTCTCGACGCCTCCCCCCCCCCTCCCCTTTCCTTCTCCACGCCAAATTCCCCTACCATTT
This sequence comes from Frankliniella intonsa, assembly GCA_033675135.1. Lineage (NCBI taxonomy): Eukaryota > Metazoa > Arthropoda > Insecta > Thysanoptera > Thripidae > Frankliniella > Frankliniella intonsa. Next base: position 4,457,357 of record CM066254.1, read on the forward strand.
CGAGCGCCTTCCAGTTGACGGGTGGGGGTGTGGTGGGGCCGCGCGGAGGGGGCGGGGGCGCGGGGGCCGGGAGGGGCCTGGGGAGGGGCGGTCTATATACTCGGGGCGGCCTGGGCGGGGCCGCAGTTCGTTTGTAAACACACCGAGAGGAGGAAACCAACTTGCGTTTACTTAGTTTCCCAGCCTGACGCCGAAAACGGGGTAAGTGCCGCCAACTTTGGCGCAATTAAGGGGTCACGTCGAGGGAATTACACCGCGCTCCCCGGCCCGGCCCGGCCCGGCCCTACACCTCGCCCCTGGCCGAGTACGACCCCTGCTGCTCAGCCCTGGCCCGCCCCCGTGCACAGGTAACGGGACGCACGCTCCCCGCCCCGCCCCGCCAGGGAGAAATATCGTCCAAGCCAGATTTAAACTTGGCTCCCGGCAGGACCGGGGCCGGCCCACTTTGGGCTGGACTGGACACAGCCTTCTGCTGCTGGAATCGAACTCGAACAGCGAGTCGATGGACTGAGGAAGCCCGTTCACCAGAGCGGGCGGCGCGGCACGGCGCCTCGAGTGCAACATGTTTCACGTCCTCATTCATATCGCAGTGCAATAAACTTGCCGAGCAGTAAGAGCACTTTCCCAAATGAGCTTTTACCACGCCGCAAAGCTCAGTGTAAACTTTTTGTCTCCGTAATAACTGTGTAATAACTGTGCAAGTCAACAAAAACGAAATAATTGATAATAACAACGAGAGCAGCTGAGCGAGTTGACAACAGTCCCATACCACGAATACGTAAGCGGCTGACCTTCGCGGGGGGGGGGGGGGGGAGGGGGGGGATTATACAAGAGCATCCACCCCGCGTGCCCTCGCTGGAAGTCCTCTGGCCGGCCCCGCCCCGCCCCGCCCCGCCCCGCCCCCGGGCCCTGCGCGGCGCGCGCCCATGTTCACTCACATGCTGCTGACAGCAGGCCTCCCCCCCGGGGGGGGGGGGGGGGGGGGCTGGACATGACAGCGAGTGACACAATACGACGCACGGCCGAGGGCGCGCGTCCAGGCGCGTCCAGCAGCTTTACGTAAGGCGCGCCGCGCCGGCCGGCCGGGCCAAAGCGAGAACCACCACGCCGCGCCCCGCCCCGCCCCGCCCCGCGCCGCCCCGCGCCGCCAGTAGTGGCTCACTGCCACCCCTAGCCAGCCTAACCCCGACGCCTCGCCGTGCCGCGCCACCTGCAGATGCCGCAGCAGGGAGGAGCCTTCTGGGAGCCGCTGCAGCCCGCGCAGCTGGACCAGCTGTACCGCGAGCTGGGCGCCTCGGAGGAGACCCTGCGCAGGGACGTGGCCGCCATCCGCCAGTGGATGGCGCTGCAGCCGCACCTGCCCCAGCTGGACGGTGAGTGTGAGAGGGAGGGAGGGGGAGGATGTGGGGGAGGGAGGAGGAGGGAGGGAGGAGGATGTGGGGGAGGGAGGGAGGGAGGGAGGAGGGAGGGAGGGAGGGGGGGAGGGATAGAGAGAGAGAGAGAAAGAGAGGCGCCACCGCGCCTTTCACAATGCGACGGTGAGCGCGCTGCATACGGTATCAGCCAGCGCGACTCATTCAAATTCGCGCGCCAAAACCGACTGTCGACACTGTGAGGAGTGAGAGAGAAGAGAGAGAGGGAGAGGGCAGCGCGTGCGTGCGTGCGTGTCCACTGGGGCGTGACCGGTTGGAAGCCGAGACCCTGCGCGCAGGGCTGCATTACATCCATCAGGACGGCACGGCAGGTATACACTGTCACAAAGTATTTTGTGACATTGGAAACAGCTGTATTAGCCATTGACCGACACACAAGAAAAGAATCGATCGCTCGTCAGTTTTCGACCACTTTTAGGAACTTGCCGTGTGATTAGCATTCCGTCAGGCAGACAAACGGCCGACCTATTTCTCAGAGCCGTTCTTATCAACTTTCCGGAACTTTTTATTTGGATCAAGGATAACTCGTTTTAAACCTTTTAGCGACCGGGCAGGTTTTTAAAACATCGGCAGAGATGGATGTGTAACGTGAAGCTGCGCGCAGGCACGGGGCTGGACGTGGACCACTGGCTGCGGATGTACCTGCTGCGGTGCAAGAACTCGCTGGAGCGCACCAAGGAGTCCCTGGACGTGCTGCTCTCGGGCCGCACCACCATCCCGGAGTTCTTCCGGCAGCGCGACCCCACCGCGCCCGACGTGCAGGGCAGCTTCGACACGGCGCTCATCGCCACCATGCCGCGCCTCACGCCCGAGGGCTACCGCGTCCACTACTACGCCTACCCGTCCGCCGACGCCAAGGGCTTCCAGGTAGTGCACCACAACCTGCTGTTCAGCGCGCGGCTCGGAGCAGAAATAAAATGTTGAAACGCCTCACAGGTCGAGGCCCTGTTCCGGCGCTGCCTCATGATGGGCGAGCTCCTCATGCGGGACGACCTGCCGGCCGGGGAGATCATCGTCGTGGACCTGGCCAACGGCAACGCCTCCCGCTTCCGGGACTTCACCCTGGCCATGAACCTCTTCAGCAAGTTCATCCGCGCCGGCCTGGTGAGTCAGTCCCACCAACTGAACCGACACCGAGGAGACCGAATACCGCACCCACAAACGCAATACAAACGACGATGAAAAAAAAAAGTCGTACGGTACAGTGCCGAAATTTTGCGGACTGAACGAAACGGTCCTGTGGACGCACATGTGAGCTAACCGAGGCGCTGTCCGCAGAAAATGTACCCGATACGCCTCAAGAACTTCTACCTCATCAACCTGCCGCCGTTCCTCAACGCCGTCATGACCCTGCTCGGCACGGTGATGCGCGAGAAGCTCTACAGCCGGGTAAGCGACCACGACCAGCTCACCGGGTACTTGATTCAACTTGGGGCGTGTAGTAAGGAACCCGGCCCTGCCGCGCTGCCCTCTAGATCATCGTCGACCCCACGGGCTGCAGCGAGCTCAAGAAGAACATCCCGGCCGAGTGCGTGCCCGGGGACTACGGCGGCGAGGGGCCCACCCTGCGCGAGGGCAACGGTGAGGTCCACGGCGGGGGGAGGGGGTTGGGTTGTGCGGGGGAGGTCGTCCTCAAATAACAAAAGATTACTCGCGGTGCAGGCCTGTGGCGCAGCCTGCTGGCGGAGAACAGGGACTGGTTCCTGGCCCAGGAGAACATCAGGACGGACGAGTCCAAGAGGGTGGGCGCGTCCAGCTTCATGGACGACATCGGCTGCCCGGGCTCCTTCCGCACCCTGGCCGTCGACTAGCGGCACGGTACGGTACGCTCCAATCCCGTCTGATTATAAACTTTAGAGTTGAGCGAAGCCTGTCTCGACACTGTTCCCCTCGCGCAGGTCCGACACCCCGCCCCGCCCGCACAGCAGCCGATACGCCAGGCGGGGCCGCCCGCTACGCGCCAAAGTCGAAGAGGTTGCCTACGCAGCGGGCGCCAGGCGCCGTCAAAGGGGGCGCCCCGCCCCGCCCCGCCCCGCCCCGCCCGGGGGGTCCAGAGCTCCACGGCTCCACAGCGCGGCAGCAGCACCGTCAAGAGCACGCCAGCAGCCGCCACCGCACCCGTCCTTATCATATCCACAGCACCGCAGCCGTTTCTCATTACTCACCGATACGTCAGCGCCCGTTTCCATCTCTTACTTTCCCCCCACCACCGCCTCTCTCTTTTTGCTTCCCTTTTGAGGCAGGCACCACGACCAAAGCGTCAAAGCGCGCCAAACCGGCGGGAGCGACGCGACGCGACGCCAGGAGGCGAGCGCCGCGCCGGCCGCGCGCGACCCGATCCAAAGTTCCTTCTCTTAGCAATAAAAGTACAGGAGCCCCTCTCCTCTCCGCCAGACTGTTGGTTATTTCCTCCGTCCACCCGCCGCCGTGCCGTAGGCGTGATGCACGACGCCGTTGCACACATTCCGATGGGTAGACGGTCCCCCGCGCCCCGGCAGCCCCTCCTCGCTGCGCGAAAAATGAAAGTGGGACAGGAGCGTGATGTAAGAAAGGCGGCGGGGCTGCTCCTTGAGCCTCAGACCGCGCCACCGTGCGCCGCGGCCGCGCAAGACGGGTTGCCTACCGCCCCCGCCGGGCGAGATAAGTTGCCTACAGCCCCGGCGCGTCGGGCTGGAGGCGCTACTCCTAGTGCCTCAGGACGCGCCATCGTGCGCCGCGGCCGCGCAAGGCGGGTTGCCTACCGCCCCGGCGCGCGAGATAAGTTGCCTACCGCCCCGGCGCGCCGGGCGCGCGCCTGTGCCCCACAATGGAGCGGGGTCGTGGCAGCAGCGCCCGGCCACCGTCATGGGGAGAGACAGCTCAGCCCCGCTCTCCGAGAGGACCTGGGGGGGGGGGGGGGAGGGGGAGCGAGAGAGGGGAGCCGGGGAAAAAGTCGTCCGCACAGAAAGCAAAGGGGGAAGTTTATCGAGAGCAAACAAAAGTTGGACAACTGCCCCTTATTAATGCCCCCCGCGGAGCAAAGAGACACAAGTATCGCCACTCACTCCAGACCCCGGAGCCCTCTCTCTTAAAGGCACGATACCCGGCCCGGCCCGGGGCTGCAGTGTTCCTACCAGAGACGGTCCGGCCCGGTCCGGCCCAGCACAGCACAGCGACTCACCTGCACAGAGGAGAAAACAGACGTTATTAGACAGCCGCCCAGCCCATCGCAAGAGGAGGCAGCAGACTTTGCCGTGCCCCGACACTTCCCCCCGCCCCCGCGGTGACGCCGCGAAATTAAAGGAAGCGCCACTCCGCTCCATTCTCCCCTCGGCGCCAGTCCTTGTCGCCCATCGCTCAGGCGGGGCGGGGCGGGGCGGGGCGGGCCACGTCAGGTCAGCCAGGGTGGGAGCCTGATAGGAAAGGGCGGGGCGGACGGCAAGTGGAGAGTGAGGCGAGGCGGTCCAGTCGGGTGCCCGGCCCGGCCCGGCGAGCACGGGCGCACGTCAGAACCTCCCCCGCACCCCGCACACTGCCAGACAGAGCTTCTAATTACTGACCAATTAGGCGCATCATGCCTTGTTGGTCATAACACACCCAGTCCTGTAATTCAATGCCCCCCCCCTACCCCCTCTGCTCCAGCCATACATACAGCCCACCCGCAATCGTTATCGGATAGAGGCTTTGACACAGTTTTCCGCGTACATTTCACCCCGCCCGGTTCCGGGAAAGCTTTTTTCCCGCACGGACCAGCGGACCCCGACAAACATGTAAGCGCCCTGGATTTGGGAGCGGCGACGGCGCGGGCGAGTAACGTGTCAGATTTATGAGAGGGTAGCCTGCAGCGAGTCGTTACGGCCCAGGGGCTTGTGAGCACCGTAGGGTACCGTGCATGGGCGGAACGAACAAACACCGCCAAAAATAGAGCTTATCACATACACTACTAAAAACGTAAGGCGCACAACCCTTTTTTTCCAGACGCGAACGTCGCGTCTCATCCTAAAGCACACATTCGTGCCCATTTTTATCCGCGTTCATGACAAAATGGTCCGCGCTAAAGCACTTGTCGTGAAGCCGCAGATAAAATGCAATATGCGACCTCACAACCCTGTAGATTAGCGAACTCGCCCGCGCGAACTATCGACGTGCGTAATTGTATCGTGACCGCTCGCCCGCGCGGGCGCCCCTCGAAACCCAGGGCTTGCCAACCCGATGCCAGAGCCAGTGGCTGCACATCAAGTTTTCATCCACAGCCACGCTGAGCCAACAATTAGCAATTCAGGGCCCGACGAAATGGCGCATATTCTCATTTTTACGGGCGCGGGGAGAGCCCCAGGGAGCAGCAGACCTCGCGGTGGAAGGGGGGAAGGAGGGGGGCTGGAGAGGTGCGGGGCAGGGAGGAGGATGAGTCATCTCGCGGGAAATACTAAGGCAAGCAACTCGCGAATATAGGTAGCGGGGTCGGTGGGGAGAGGGGGGGGGGGGAGGCAGGGGGCAAAAATAGAATAGAAGGTGGGGAAAAGGTAGACGGGCCTACCGCGGGGCGGCGCGGCCTGCAGGGCGCTTTCATTACAGCGTGACGGCTTTGCGATTTATTTCCCCAGCGCCAGGGTGACACGAGTCATGCTCACCTCCGAGAGAATCGATAAATTCATCTCGAGATTCTCTAGCGGACCCGAGCCCTGGCGACTCGCGCGCGCTCGTGCAAAAAAAAAAAAGATCTGCAGGGAAGTCTGTCGCTCCCGATTCCCCACTTGATGTTTTGGTTGAAATGAAAAGAATTCGGATGCGACACGGCTATCTCTTTCCTAATCTCAGTTAGGTAAGCGAGCCCCTTATTGTGACGGGGGAGAGCGGGGCCCAACTTTTCCCCGTACAATACCCCGGGCCGCCTGCCCTGCCCTGCCCTGCCTCCCCTGCGCGGGCCCCCGCTGCACGGAGAGGAGGCGGGGCGGGGGCCGGCCGTGTCCGTGCTGGGCTCAATTTGGCCCACGTTAACCGTACTCTAACAGGACCGCTGGGCCCGGCGCTGCGCGGCGCGGCGCGGCGGCCTCCCCGCTAGCCTCGCGCCGGCCTTCTTGCAGTAAGCCGTGTAGTCTCGCACCGGGGATGATGGTCTCAGCCAGAGTTTCACAACCCGGACGAGCGAGTGTCCGAGTCTCCGCCATGCCATCCCCCTCTCTCCCCGCGCTCTGTAGTGCCGTGCCGCTACACAGACCCCCCGCTGCCTCTCTCTGGTCCGGCGCCCCCCAAGGGCACGCTGCTGCAGTGCAGACAGTGCAACGACAGCACCTCCTTTTTTCTTCCACGCAAGCTCCACAAACAGCGAAAGGCCCTTTTGGCGTTTCCACCACCACCACCGCCACCGCCGCCGCTCCCACGACCACCGCCACCGCCACCGCCACCACCACCGCCACCGCCACCGCCGGCGCCACCACCACCGCGCCGCCGCGCCACGCCGCCTCCTCGCGGCCAAACGGTCGGCGGTGTTCGGGTAGGTTCGGCGCCCCGCCCCGCCCCGCTCCGCTCGGGCCGCGCAGGGCACGCCGCCGGGCCGGGCCGGGCCCCCGCGGGTACCTGCGGCGAGTACCTGGCGGGTACCTGGCGGGCGCCGGCAACCAGTGCGTCAGCGAGCCTCCAGCAGCCAGCCAGAGCAGCACCACCCGCCCCAGCCACCCCTCCAGGCTCTCCAGGCCCGCCAGGCCCTCCAGGCCCTCCAGCAGCCACCGCACCACCCCTCCAGGCGCTACAGGCCCTCCACGACCTCCAGGTTCTCCAGGCTCTCCAGGCCCTCCAGCAGCCACCGCATCACCCCTCCAGGCTCTCCAGGCGCTACAGGCTCTCCAGACCACCGCGAAGGTCAGTGTGCACGCACTCCTACAGGTGTTTCCCAGGGTGCGTTCGACTTTGATTTTATTCTTTTAAAAGGGGAAACAGCATGAGGGAAGCATTGATATGCTCGCTCCAGGAAATACGATGGCTCCGCGAAAACTTAGACGGCAGCCACGAGAGGCATTCTAAACGTCGCACGCGTTGACAGAGACACTGAAGCGCGGGTATTGGGGTGTTCTGTCGGCACAGTCTGGCCGGGGGGCGCCCCCCCCCCCCCCCCCAAGCACCTGGAGGGAGGGAGGCGGTCACGCACAGCACAGGGGTGTTGATCCAGCGTAGGGCCATTGACCGGACCCAACGACAAATCAGGGCAAATATTGCCATCGGCCCCAGCCCAGCCGAGCCGAGCCGGCCAAAGTCAACTGGCCGCCCGGCCCGGCCCGGCCCGGCCCGCTTAGCTCGGGCCCCCGCGGCCCCTTCCTGTTGCGCCCCCACAACCCCTTTCTCCGTCCACGCTACGCCGCGCTACGCCACGCCACGCCACGCCACGCCCGCTCCCCCGATCAATAAGACTCGCCGCACACGGCTTAAGGGGCCCGGGGGCAGCCGGCGTCATTAAGGGGGCTAATTCCAATCCGTAATCAAGTTTCCGCTGCGGGCCGCGCGGCGTGGCGGGGCGTGGCGGGGCGGGGCGGGGCGGTACCGGAAGCTAGGCCGGCGACAGGACAGCTAGGGCAGAGACACTCCTTATTATTCGATTTACACGGCGGATATTCTCATTTATAGCGGGAGGCGGTGGGGAGAAAAGGGGTGAGGTAATCTCGCGTCCTTCCCGTCTTTCTTCTTTAGACCCCTCGCCCCCCCGAAAAAAAAAGAAAATGGTCAGTAGTTGCACGGTGTACGGCGTTGTGCACTCTTCGGACGTGATTACGGTGGACGGAAGCGTCACAGCGATGCGGCCCGGCCCGGCCCGGCCCGGCCCGGGCTCAACTACCAATCACTTGTCCTGCTGCGGCGCGTGCGGGGCGGGCCGGCCCGTATGCCAATCAGAATGATGGGCCCAATCGAGCGAGATGGGGGCGGCGAGACGGGGGAGTGGGAGAGAGAGAGGTAGAGAGGGGGAGGAAGAGGGGGGGGGGGTAAACACTTCCGCTGCCCTGGGCCCACTGGAGCACTTGACCCTTCGCAGCGCCAGGCGGCCACGTCCCAGGTGGACCGACGCCTATTCACTTCCATCCAGTGGGAGCGTGGAGTGAGAGAGATGAGAGAGAGAGTGAGAGAGAGAGTGAGAGAGAATCCGAGGGAGAGCCTCCATCTGATTTATGACGAAACCGGCCACGTGACGCCGCCGCACGGCGCGCGCGCGCGCGCGTAAGAAAAGGAAGAGGAGTGAGACACAACAAATGAAGTGCCGTTTTTCACAGTGTACACCGCGCACGCTGCCGGGACGGTTCTTAAAAATTGCAATTACATCTCTCCTGGAGCGGCGCATCACTCACTCCACTCCGCGCCGCGCCGCTCCGCTCCGCATCCCCGCGCCGTGGCGTGGCGGCGCGCGGCGCGGTCACGGCCAAAAACTAACAAGCGGGGCGGGCGGGGCGGGGCGGGGGGGCGGGGCGGGCGGAACGGCGCCGCGGCGCTTTCGCCTTAGAGTCACCCCGCGCCGTCCCGGAGCGTCACCGCCACAGATACGCCCAAGCCGAGATACCAAAACTAAAACACGTTTCAGGCGTTTCGTTCCACGCGTTTGCTACCGCCACTTAAAAAAAAATATACTTTTCCGCATCTTCTTGTGCTCTATAAAGTCCGTACGCATCTCATAGGATTCAGATAAATCTTTCCGTTCAACAAAAAGTGAGGCAGGAACTCCACATATAAGGTAGGTAGCTGCGGGTGGATGAAAAAAAAAACATGAAGCGCGCGCTAAAAGAGTCGTCGTTGAGCCAACAGCATAGCAGAAAGGGAGAAGAAGATCTCAGCCCGAGGGAGGGGGGGGGGGGGGGGGAAGTGAGCAATAAAAAGCTTTTGGTTGTTGCACGACTCGTGGCGCGGCGTGGCGCGGCGCGCGGGTCCGGAATGGAGTGGGCGGGATGAGTTTTGACAGGACAGATAAGGACCGGTGCGGGGCGGGGCGCAACCGAAAAGACGGAGCGGCGCGCGGCGTGGGGGGGCGTTATAGGGGGAGAGAATAAGGCGCGCGGGGCTGGGAATGTGGCACACAGGGTCGCAGGTTCGAATACCCCCCCTCCCCACCCCGCGCTTCGATCCCAATCAAATCGCGACCATTGTGCAAATGACGGAACCAGATCCAGGACGCGCGCGCGCTCGCTGCGACGGAAGGCGAGGCGAGGGCCACCCCGCCCCGCCCCGCCGCGAATGATGATAAGGTGTTCCTCCGGCGCGGAACGCCCGCCGGCCGCTGCTGCCACTAGAACGCCCCGCCGGGCCGGCCCCGCGCACAGCCTATAATAAGGCGGTGCAAACCCTCCCAGTGCGGCCGCACACGGGCGAGCTCAGGGTACCCGGCAAAAAAAAAAAAAAAAAGCAGAGGCGGCGCGAAGAGATTGAACACGCCCAGCAGAACACCCTCGTCGCGCTGCGCTCCCTCCGTTGCGTCAAATGTCATTGGGGTCGCGTTCGCAGGTCGCCATGGCAACGCCAACGCCACGGCCTTGGCTACACTCGCTATCTGCACAATGGCCAGCTGCTGCTGCTGCAGACCCAGTGCAGTGCGGTGGCGCCGGCAGGCGGGATGCCATCAAGTCCCACGGACAGAAGGAAAAGTGCGAGAGAAGCGTCCAGCAGCGGCGGCTTACTCTCCAAGGGACTCCCCGCCACCTGTCCCTAGCGCGAGGGGCTCCTCCAGGGGGAGGGCGCCCGGCGGGGTAGGCCGCCCCGCACTGCACCCGCGCTTAACGGGACGGCCTACCCCACAGGGGCCTCCACCCCGTACTGCCGGGCCGCCTGCGTGGTTAGGCCGCCCCGCACTGCACCCGCGCTTAACGGGACGGCCTACCCCACAGGGGCCTCCACCCCGTACTGCCGGGCCGCCTGCGTGGGTAGGCCGCCCCGCACTGCACCCGCGCTTAACGGGACGGCCTACCCCACAGGGGCCTCCACCCCGTACTGCCGGGCCGCCTGCGTGGGTAGGCCGCCCCGCACTGCACCCGCGCTTAACGGGACGGCCTACCCCACAGGGGCCCCTGACCCCTCCTCCGCACCGCCCCCGCGCTGGCTTCTAACGGGACGGCCCACGTTGCAGGCGCCATGGCCAAGATGGGTCCCGAGATCTGGACGGCGGCGACGGCCGACGAGGAGCAGCGCATCTACGCGGGCGTCGAGACGGACGCGGCCAGCGTCAAGCGCGACGCCCTGCAGCTGCGCCAGTGGCTGCTGGACGAGCCGCACCTGCCCGACGTCCCGGGTGAGCAGCACACACAGCCGCCATACATGAAATAGATGGCGAGGATTGTTCACCGCGCCGTTCGCGATGAAGAAACACTGTTCCTATGCCTTTTCTTTTGTTCCAGAGGAGGACCTGCCGTGGCTGGAGCGCTACCTGGTGTGCTCCAAGAACTCGCTGGAGCGAGCCAAGCGCGGCCTGGACTGCTACTTCACGGTGCGCACCGAGGCGCCCGCCATCTTCGCGGACCGCGACTCGGACACGAGCGCCTTTAAACGCTCCTTCGACTACACGTGAGTGGTACAGAGGGGAAACGGCGGGGAGGAATAGTGTCATTACAGTGGGGAGTGTCCGAGGCTCCGCACTCAAAGGGCGTCGCTCGGCGGGGCGGGGCGGGGCGGGGCGGGGCGGGGCGGGGCAGGCATGCGGCGCACACCTCATAATCAGCACCAGAGGGTGCGGCGCGGCGCAGCGTGGCGACCCCAATCCGAAGGAAGACTAAACTAGGTCAGCAGACGGCAGCGGCGCGCGGGTGGACGACAAGAGAGCGTCCCTCCGCCTCGCCCTCCTCCACCCGCACCGCGCCACGCCGCGCCACGCCACGCCACGCCACGCCACGCCACGCCACGCCACGCCGTGCCACGCGCGACACAACGGAGTCCGGCCGGGACCAAAAGACTGCACAGTTAACACCTGTTCGCCGCGCGCCGGTCCCAGAGAAAGCCCTTGCCCGCCCCCTCCCCCCGCTGATGCGCTATTCTTTTTTTTCGGCCACCCCGTTTGTCTAGGCTAGGCAGGTCCGGTCCGGCTAACGGTGCGCCATTTTCACGTCAATCCGTCGCGGGGCGCCGGCTGGCCGCCGCAGCGCAGGAAGCCCGGGCTGCAGCAGCGGAAACCGCAGCCTGACGTTTAAGGGGCCAAAAAAAATAAGAGCACCTTAGTTATTGTTTTTGCCCGAATCCAAACAGGGGATGTTTATAAAATGTATCCCGCAAAATACTTGACCTAAAACAGTAGCGGACTGGAGTGGGCGAGGGGGGTGGGGGTGGGGGAGGGGGGTGGAGATTCTCGCCCCCCCCCCCTCCTCTTCCACTTCCGTCGTTGCAAGGAACAAAACCCCGTGCCGGGACGGGCATTAATATCGCGATCGCGCTGGAAGCAGTGCCCTTCTGGAGAATACCGAAAGAAAAGCGCAAAGCGTTGCTCGCGGGCGAAGCACGGGCGGGCCAGCTGGGCCGGGCCGGGCAGCGCCGCTCACTTCAATGACAGGCCAGCGGCGGTCGATACTTTATAGCTGCGTGTGCCGGCGGGGCGGAGCGGGGCTGAGGTAAGGGAGGAGGTCAGACAATAGGGAGGCGCACCGCCCGGGTCCCGCAGGGCGAGAGGGTCACTGTCGCCACAAATAATTCAACGTCAACCCCCTCGGGCTCAGCGGGTGCGGCCAAAGCGCGTCGAACTTGCCGCGATAGTTAAAGACCTTCACGACTTGTTTTGATCTTGTTTTATTCATAAACTTTTCCTTTCCCGCGCGTGCTGCTCCCGTGCGCCAGCGAGTCGCACTCGCTCAGCCACCGCCTGTTCAAAGTTAGCATCTGCGCTCGCGCGCCGCCGCCGCCGCCCCCGGGGGCGCCCCGCCCCGCCCCGCCCCGCCCCGCCCCGCCCCGCCCCGCCCCGCCCGGAGGGGGCGCGCGCGCGCGCGCAGCCGCACCACGACACAACACACCCTTTGGCGGCTGGAATATTCATATCGCGCGCGGCATTATGGATGAGCGCGCACTTCCGGCCGCACCTGACTGACATTGCCACCAGTTCTTCGACACGACAACATGATTGATGGCTGCCGCGATGTCTTTAGGAAAATAGAAAAAAATAAAACAAATATGTAGGCGCGTTACGCCCAACAGTTCAAAATTCAAAACGATCGCAGCCAAAACATGCGTCAGCCAGCCACATCCTTTTCTTTGAGTCTCACTCAAGCTGCACCTGCTCTGCCCCCGCCCCGGCCGCAGGTACGTCGCCACGCTGCCCAGGCTGACGGGCGCGCTGCACCGCGTGCACGTGTACGCCTACGCGCCGCCGGACGCGTACGGCGCCGACCTCAACGACTTCAGCTTCGAGGACCTGTACCGGCGCATGAGCATGACGATGGACGTCAAGTTCCGCGAGGACCTGTGCGCCGGCGAGGTGTGCGTCCTCGACCTGCAGCACAACACGGCCGGCCACATGGCCAAGTTCACGGCCGTGCTGCCCTTCGTCAAGAACTTCTTCGCCTGCTCGCTGGCCGCGTACCCCGCGCGCATCCACCAGATCCACGTCATCAACGCGCCCTCCTACATGAGCACCATCGAGGGCCTCATCAAGCCCTTCCTCAAGAAGAAGATCCAGGACAGGGTGAGGAGAAGAGAATCATCACGTTGGCTCATTCCCAAAGTGTTCCCGCGTTGACAACAGTGACTGGCTTGTGTGCGCAGGTCATCATCCACCCCCCGGGCCTGGACAGCTTCTTCGAGCACGTCCCCAAGGCCATGCTCCCGAAGGACTACGGCGGCGAGGAGAAGAGCCTCAAGGAACTCAGCGGTATGAACAACATTTTAAAAAAGAAATTTTCGGGCTTCTACGTGCATTATTGTTTAGTGACATGCCATCACAAGTCCAAAGCTTGGTGACAAAACTATTCATAGTGGGCGCATGTCCCCTCCCTGTTGTGTTTCAGACGCGTGGCGGACAAAGATCGAGGCGTACCGCCCCTGGTTCCTGGCCCAGGAGGGCGTCAAGAGCGACGAGTCCCGGCGCGTCGGCGACAAGACGGCGCTGCAGGAGGAGATCTTCGGCTGCCAGGGCTCGTTCCGGCAGCTCACCGTGGACTAGCGCGCGTCGCCTCGCGCCCGCCCCGCGTCACTACCAAATATACATTTATCTATTACCGTTGTCCTACTGTTTGCTTTCTCTGCCCCGCCTCGTGCCTGTTCCCAGAATACACACAAACACACGACCTCGTGTATACGCCTGGTTCGGCGAAGCTTAAATCATATCTCTTCACCCTTTCACCGCGAGAGAGAGAGAGAGAGGGGCGCTTTTTATTCGCGCTTTCGTCGCGCCGCCCAGTACTATCAAACGATGGCAATATCCCCCAGAGAAACACGCGCGTGTCAAAGAGCCCCGTCTCCCCACCCCCTGTCGGGAAATACATCACACACGACCCGAACACCTCGACACCCCTGGCGCCAACAACAGACGGAGACCATACGCACTGGCCGTTTTAATGCCAAAATTTTGGCGTTCTCTAAAGAACGCCATTTCTTGGCCATTTATAATGCCGATTTTTTGGCAATCTCCGAGAACGCCAAATTTGGGCGTCCAACGCAGGAGGAGCGCCAAATTTTGGCGTTGAAAATGGTCAAAATTGGCGTTTTTTCGGAGGAAGCCACTGGTGGCACCGCGCGGCCAGCGGAGGACAAGACGGCGGCGAGCGCCCGGGCCTCGGGCCGTCCCGGCGCGCCGCCGAGCAGGAGGGGTTGCCTACCCCGCGGGCGCTCCGGGCCGAGCGCGCTGCGCAAGCAGAGGGCACGGGCACCAGCGGCACCCAGAGAGTCGGTCATGAACTCTCTGCAGGCGCGGACAGGACAGCCCCTCCCCCTCCTGCAGCGCGAGTACAGCACCGCGCCGGGACGGGACGCTCATGGCGGTCAGCTCGGCCGGACCGCGCCGCGCCGGGCCGCGCCGCACTTCCTGATGTCGGAGAAAGCGCGGGCGCGCCACGCTCCGCCAGCAGCAGCAGCAGCAGCACAGCCGGCCCACTATAGGCACGGCCCTCGGCGTCAGGCCGGCGGTCATGGGAAGCGCCCCGCCCGGCCCGGAACGCCCAAGCCCTTCGACTAATCAGATCCTTTTGACTAACTGCCCTGCCCCTGCCCCTGCCCGGGGGGCGCCGTGCCCTACCGCGCTGGGAGATAGGGAAGAGCCAGGCCAGGACGGCAGGAGGAGAAGGGGTCTGAGTGGGTGGCTCAGCGGCGCATGTAGGGCGCAAACCACCGGCGGCGGGGCGGGGCGGGGCGGGGCGGGCGCGCAGCGTTGCCTATGAAACATTCACGTCCTCGCCATGGGGTCGTCCTTTAAAGGGACCCGCGCCGCCCCGCCCCGCTACACCCCGCCCCTTTGCCCTCAGACTCAGCGCAAAGCACGAAAAAAAAAAGTGTATAAGAAAATAAGGGAGTCGGCCGATGGGGACGGCGGGGATGGGGCGCGAACACACAGCCCGCGCGGTTTGCTGGGGCCGTGCGCGGTTATTTTGCTTTACGCCTACGCCCCTCATCCAGCTCGGCCTTGTAGACGGGATAATTATTTTGGCACGCCTAAAAGAGAGAAAATAAAGGGGGTGTGGTGGCGTAGTGTCAAATATTCAGTGACAATCGCGCAATTATCTGCCTGGCTTCTTGATAAGGGGTGTTGAAGAGGGGCGCTCCGCTCCAGCGTGTCATGGCTGCCGTATGCCGCACCGCGCGCAATCTGAACAGCTGGCCGCCCCGCCGTGCGCTACCCCGGGCGGTGCAGCTGCAGCTGCGCACCTGCACGGTGCAGCCTGTGCCCCGCCGTGCGCTACCCCGGGCGGTGCAGCTGCAGCTGCGCACCTGCACGGTGCAGCCTGTGCCCCGCCGTGCGCTACCCCGGGCGGTGCAGCTGCGCACCTGCACGGTGCAGCCTGTGCCCCGCCGTGCGCTACCCCGGGCGGTGCAGCTGCGCACCTGCACGGTGCAGCCTGTGCCCCGCCGTGCGCTACCCCGGGCGGTGCAGCTGCGCACCTGCACGGTGCAGCCTGTGCCCCGCCGTGCGCTACCCCGGGCGGTGCAGCTGCGCACCTGCACGGTGCAGCCTGTGCCCCGCCGTGCGCTACCCCCGGGGGGCAGCTGCGCACCTGCACGGTGCAGCCTGTGCCCCGCCGTGCGCTACCCCGGGCGGTGCAGCTGCAGCTGGGCACCTGCACCGTGCAGCCCAGCGCGGCGGCCCGATACACGCCGATCCGATCCGCGGATGCAAATCGCTTACGCCGCAATGTTCTACAGTAAAACCATGCTATTTTTTTTTCGCACAATTTCCGGCATCGGGACAAAAGCGAGCGCGGGGCGCAGCGGGGGCGCGCGCCGCGTGGCGTAGCGGGGGCGGGGTGGCGGGGGCGGACGCAGCGTGGCGGGGGCGGCGGGGGCGGGCGGTAGGGCGCAGGGCGGGTTGGGAGCGGAGGAGGGGAGGGGTGTGCATATCGACCTGCCGGCTCTCCCACTCTCGTCTCGCCCTCAGTGCGCTTCTGTCTCTCTCTCGCTCACGCCGCCGCCGCGCCGTACACCACCCCCTCTCTCTCTCGAACAGGACTCGTCCACTATCGGGAAGCTACCCCTAACCCCTGGCCTGGCCTGCCCCCGCCTCTCACCTGAGGGGTCCCCGTCCCGTCCCGTCGCGCACCACGTGCGGGGCGGGGCGGGGCGGGGCGGGGCGGGCGGGGCGGGGCGGGTGCCGCGGTGCCCCTACCCCCACCGCACCACACAACAAAAGGGCAGCAAATCCCTTCCCCCGCCCCGCCCCCGCGTCGGTATTCGAACCCGTGACGCAAGCACGCGCCGGCCGCGCGCCATTGGTCAGGGGAAAATCATAATAAGAAAAGAAGAAGGAGAGGTAGGAGTAAAAAAATAAAGCGATTCGCCCGGCGTCACGGGCCGAGAGACTTCCGCGCGTGCGGCGCCGGCCGGCGCGTCACACAGGTGTGACAGGTGAAGCTACGCCGTCACACTAGTCACCTGTCACCTGTTGAAGCCGCGGCGCGGCGCGCGCGCACCTGATCAGCGGGAGGGCATATCGGAATGGTTACAGGGAATGTCGCAGTGCCCACCTCGACCGGGCGCCCTTGAGCATCACGGGGTTCGGGCGGGCTGCTCCTCGGTGCGCGGCCGCGGCGCGCCGCCGCTGCTGCTGCAGGAGCACGTCGTGCTTGTCCATGGCCTACACCGGCTGCTCGGCGCGCGCCCGGCACGCCTGGCAGCATCACCGGCGACACGACACGGCACGGCACGCGGCACGGGCAAGAGCCTTCGGCGGCCTCCAGCACCTCGGCTCCGGGGACTCCAGGCGGCTCCAGGCGGCTCCGGACGGCCCGGACGAGAACCTTTCACTGGTCTGGTACGCCAGTACGGCGGGTCGGCAGGGCAGGGCAGGGCAGGGCAGGGCAGGGCAAGGCAGGCCGGCAGCGACCAACACACCAGTGCGGCCGGGCCGGGCCGGGCCGGACAGACCGAGCTGGCGCCCGGCCCGGCCCGGCCCGCGACTCCCTTCTCCGTAAATTACGTAACGGAGTGGAGTGGACTCGCGACGGAGGGGTCCAGTGGGAGGAGCGGGAGGGAGCGGGAGGGAGCGGGAGGGAGCGGGAGGGAGCGGGAGGGAGCAGAGGGGAGCAGAGGGGAGCAGAGGGGAGCAGAGAGGAGCAGGAGGGAGCAGGAGGGAGCAGGAGGGAGCAGGGGAGCAGGAGGGAGCAGGGGGGAGCAGGGGGAGCAGGAGGAGCAGGGGAGCAGGAGGGAGCAGGAGGGCAGGGGAGCAGGGGAGCAGGAGGGAGCAGGGGGAGCAGGGGTGCGCGGCCGGAGCCGGCCGGCCGGGCCTAAGGGGTGGCAGGGCAGCGCTCCGGGCGAGGGGGAGTGGTGGTGGTGGTGGGGGGGGGGGGGCGTCAGACCGAGGGGGGCGCCGAAACAGGCGCAAGGCAGGGGGCGCTCGCTGGGGGGGGGGGGGGGGGGGGGGGGGAGGAGAGCATCGAAACGCGAAACCATGTCATTGTTTTGTCATCAAGCGTGGTTGTTTTGCTCGCCGTAGAGCTGCGCTGTACGCAGTGCAAAAGCTTGGCGGGAGGGGGGAGGGGGCAACAGCCCAGCAGCTACAACCAAATACAACCAGCCACCCTGCAGCACGCGCCTACACATCTCCGACTCACTGCGCCTACAGGTAGGCAACCCGTCACACCCACGAGACTCGATTTATGTGGTGCTGGCCGTGCCACGCCGTGCCGTGCCGTGCCAAGCTGCGCAACAACTGTCGCGTCTGGGCGAGTCGGTTAGGCCCTGGCAATAAGGCCCGGCGCGGCGCGGCCCAGCCTAGAACACGTAGCAGCCGGTGTCATGGGCAGATGAGCCGAGTGCAACGCAGTACACTCGCAAATACACACACACACCAAAAAATCACAACCAATAAAAATCAAAAAAGACAAAAACAAAAGATAATTTTCGAAAATAAAATAAAATTACGGGGGAAAGCAAATCAGAAAAAGATGGCTCATTAAAATAATGAAGAGCTGACTCAGATAAGTTAACGAAGACTTCCACATTTCACTCAACAGTTTTACTCATGATATTAATAAATGTTTTAAATTTGTGGGGGAAAGTTAAACAAAGTGCTTCTGCTTTTACTGATGTTGTTCTCTAAGAACATACCATCAAGTTATACAAAAGTTGATTCTTAAAATAATCTTGAAAATTATAGTAGTTTAAAAGTATAATAGTTGACTGAGGACAAAAGTTTTTAATTTCCTCTAAAAAGTAGGTAAACTAATTGCTAATTGCTTTGATTCTTGTGTGTTAATAGATAGATTGATTACAGTAAAGCCTCTTTCAAAACAGCTGGGGAAAGGTGCCAACTTTTCAGTAACTGCCGTCTTTTCAATGAGAAACTTTAACATTGAAACTCTACATGAAAGATTTAAAAAGCTCACCCATCATTGTTGTGAAAGAATTCGGCCATCCCACTGCTAAATGTCTACACCTGAAACAAGCAAAACAGAAATAGCTGATATCAAATACACACTTTACTAAACATTCAAGCGTAAAAAATGAAACCCATAGAGCTCGATGTTACAAATAAGGGTATTCGGATATAAAAAATGCTCCTTCCATGAATTTAAACCAAGACCACAGTTCAGATCAATTAAATTGCACAATATTTGAAGACATAGAGAGAAATATTGCAGTACAGCAACAAAATGACCAAACCTAATACAAGCACTAGTAAAATTTAGAGAAGATGGCAGTGTCAACATTTAGTACTGCAAGTAATTTTTTAACAATGCTCAAACAATTTACTTGTTGACACGGGCATAAAAATATTCTTAGAGATTTCATCCATCATTTGCTCTGTGTGCTTGGGCAGTAAAGAAAAAAGAAGATAGAGGAAAATAAATTAAATGAAGGCCCAAAACAAACATTTTGACAAGCACCACAAAAGATGCTATTAATAAATATATTAAGACCACAAAACTTTAATTAATTGTTTTTTTCAAATAGCAATAGAATCTGAAAGGCAATTCCTGGACTTTTCTTTTACATAAATAAAAATATACAAGATAAAAGGGTCTTCAGAATTAACCTTCCTCAAGGAGAGGAAAAAAGGTTAAGCCTTCTACTAAATAAATACACAAAACAATAATAATGTGACAAATTTTCACGCAACAAAGATTTCTGATAATAATAACAGTAAAGGTCATTTTCAATGCCACGAAACCTTACTCTCAGCTTGCGACAGATATTGGATGACAATTGCCCTCCGCAACTATAACCTCACAATGCATTGAAAACAAACCTCACGCACGACGAAGTCCTGGCGAGGCGAGAAGGCTAGGCCGTTCTACAGTCTTTTCAGCACAGATACTTTTGTTACACCGATAAAGAAATCGCAACCAAATTTCAATTACTCTTTTAAGCCGCAAACCAAGTATTCTATAATTACGCATCGGTATTTGCTTGGTCCCTATCACTGATTATCAGATGAATGAAAACTTACCCATCAGATGAATGAGCTGAAAAAGAGACAACTACTGCGAGTTTAATCTCATTTCCCTAACCAGTTCTTGTCTCAGAATCACAACAGCACTACGCGCCGGAGTTAATGTTTACGAGTTTGCGAGAAATTCTAAACTGACAATAACAACACAAGCAATAATCAAATCTTAGGTATTTAAACAACACAAATCCGATAAATTCCCGTCATTTTGATCGCCATGATATTATTTTCAGTGCTTTCTAGAAGCTCGCGAACTGGGAGCAGCGCCTTGCGGAGCAACAAGGTCGAACATGGATCTGTCCAAGAGGGCGCTAAGAGCTAAAGAGGCGAGGCGAGAGGCGAGGCGAGGCGAGGCGAGCAACACCCGCACCCCGCACACGCGCGCCGTCTCCCTCGCACTGCCTCGCTCTCGCGGCACGAACCCTATGATGGAGAGAGAGAGGGCAACGTCGTATCCGCACGCGTCCGGCCTAGCCACCATCAGCAACGCTAGCCGCGGCCCGCCGCCCGCCTGCCTGCGGCTCGAGTGCATTCGAATCAACACGAGCTTCCCTCTCGAATGCACTTGGCTCCGCAAACTGCGCGGAAGCATGTTACGCCCGATTTGCCACTACCCTACTTAAGCCGACGAGTGTAATACGCATAGCCACTCCGGCTGCAGTTTAAAACTTACCGCTGCTGTCATCGGGGGCCATTCCTCCTGGCCAATCCGGCCATTCCACACTCTTCGCCACCTTACAGACGGACTGCATGTCACATCGCCTTGGATTAGAGTCGCAGTACCAGTGCTACCCCATTGGAATGATCCAAAGGACGGGCTGGAAACTCAAACGTGTCCTGCAGAACGATTTGGTCGGGCGCCCACAGCCGACCGACAGGGACTCGTGTAATATTCACTGGATTGGCTATGGGGAAGTCCCTGCCAGCCGAATAGCAAAGAATTGCCCCTAACACGTAACACGTCTCTTCGACCTGTTGAAGTTGGTTGTATATTAAAGAATCGATTCTCTTCGTGTGTGCGGCAAGTTTCAAGTTGCCCTCATTTTCTCGGGTGCGTAACCGGCGTGACCATCATACCTTCTCTCTCTCTCACTCACTCTCTCGCTCTCTCTGTACACGCACACACACACACAGACAATTAACATTTCGTTACCCACATTCCCGACTGTGCAATAAAAAATAATTGTTACGTTTATGCTTTTCTAAGCTCATAAGACTTTTCTTTTCACCCCTTCAAATCGGACAGTTTCAAAATCGAACACAGAGTGGCTTCCTCTACTTCAGCAAAAATAAAATATAAAATCTGGAGATATCAATAAGTCGTTAAGACATTTGTTTTTGTGACCACGGCTGTTTAAGCTGTTATTGGCTGTTGTGTGCCCGTTGCTAGGGCTGGGGCGGATGGAACACGTCCAATCCAAACTCTGATTGTTTCTGTGTAAACAATTTTACAGCAGTATATAATGTATTGATCTATCGCTTTGAAATTAATTTCCAACAATTATTTTAACTGTTGTCTTACTTAAGTTGTATAGAGCCTGGGTTTTGAAGAAAAAGAAAACATCGACACAGTATATTCAAAGCAGCGCGGTTCTGATTTCCGGTTAGCCAACTTTGAATTTTGAAAGTAATCCGTGTTCACAATGTTTTCCCTCTGCGAATGACCGATATCACAGGAAAAAAACGTGTAAAAAGGTAACTAACTTTGACATAAACTTGAAGATGATTCGTACATTCTGACGAGTCTAATAAATTTGCAATATTCAGTCACCTCTCAGTTCTCTTCTTTGGGTGGCACTACTGTTCAACAACGGGGCGCCTTCACACCCGGCTTTTGTTTTTGACTAAAACTGTCTCTGTGTTGTTGATGGTCGCATAGTTGGCCTAAACTTCTGCCCGTCCTGTCAACTTTTTGTTGCGTCCTTCGAAGCAATAAGGACTCTTGACTCTATCAATCGAGATGGACTTTTACCAGGACGTGAGTGCAACCAGCGGCGGCGGCAGCGGAGGTGCCGGAGGCGGAGGCGGACCGGGCGAGCACCGGGGAACGGCCGGCATTCCAGGCAAGGACGATGACAAGAAACTGTTTGTGGGTGGCCTAAGCAGACAAACCACAGACCGCGAACTCAAAGAGTACTTCGGTCAATTCGGCGAGATTGAGAGCGTTACTGTGAAAATCGACCAGTTCACGGGACAATCCAGGGGCTTCGCTTTCATCGTCTTCAACAACCCGAAGACCATTGATAAGCTGTTGGCCGCTGGTGACCACTACATTCAGAAACGGAAAGTCGACCCGAAACGGGTGTCCAAGAAAGCTCAGCAAGGCAAGGTGTTCGTTGGTGGAATCACCCCAGAAATTTCAGACGACGACATCAAAGGTTACTTTTCTCAGTATGGCACTATTGTTGAATTCCAAGCTCCTTTCGACAAGAAGAAAAATCAGCGTAAAGGTTTCTGTTTTGTAACTTTTGATTCCAAGGACACAATGTTGAATGTTCTTAAAACCCCTAAACAGTTCATCAATGGGAAAGAGGTTGATGTCAAGAAAGTTCGAGCCAACCCAGACATGGGACGATTTGGTGGCGGAGGAAGAATGGGTGCCTGGGGTCAAGGGTATGGGGCGTCTGGCTATGGCTACGATAGTTATGGTTACAGCAATTATGGTAATGGTTATGATCAATACGGAAGCTATTCATCTTATGACAACTATGGTGGTTACGACAGCCAAGGCTCCTATGGTGGCAATGGCAATGGCAACAGTAAACCCCGAAATAATCGCCAGTTTTCAAGGCACCAACCTTACTAAAATTACTTTTGAGTGTACAAGGAGACCCTAATTTTGTACTAGGAACAACAGTTTTTCAGTTTTTTTTGTGTTTTTTTTGTTCCCTTGTCATGAAGGGTCCAGTAACATTTTCTTTCCTTTCTTTTTCTCTTTCATTGTTGTCTCTCCTTGTTATGATTAATCTAGGTATACCTAGTTACAAGCAAAATGTCTGTTGCATTATTGGATTTATATTTCATACCACTATTTAGCACTATTAGCTTCTACCTTGATTTCAGAAGTCTGGAATTTGAAGTTATTTAACAAAAATAATATTCATGACTGCAGAGTAGGTCACCCCCCATTTTATGTCTATGACAAAGCTAATGCATTTTGCATTACTAGAATATTTTGGCATGATTTCATTGTTAAGGACTGAATTTTTATTCAAAAATCACTTGTGATAATAATAGAATATGTTTATCTTCTATTTATAATTGAATTTTTTAATCATATTCTATTATGACTATAACTCCTGTCAAGAGTGTCTTTAAATTGTTTGCGTTTTGAAGATTATCTCTTGATCTCATGTGATTAATGTAGAGCAACAATAAAATTACTATATTGCATGTCCATTTATAAACTTATGTGTGTGTTGTATCACTTACATAGTGTTATGTTTTTCAATCAAAGACTGCATTTTAGTTGATCAATTTAGAGCTGCCATATATTTATATTTGTTGTATTACTGAGCTGACCTCAGATATATTCCTATGCAGTATTCTGCTCTGTCATTCTTGTTTTCTTATGTCACAAATAAGTTGTTTTGGAATCACAGAGCTTTTAGACTGATCAGACATTGACTATCTTGCAATTCAAAGTAATTGTTAAACCTTAAGACAGCTGCTGGTGCTTTTTCCTTCCAAGGAGGAACTGAAACTATGCACCTGAATGATTTTCTTTTACTTGTTATCAAACCATGGTGTAAGACTGATGTACTGTTTGGAGCTCTTCCTAATTTTAGCTTCTATTAATTAGCTGTGGTAATCAATGGTTATATTTGTTAATGCAAAATTTATTTAAATTATTGTCAATGCATAGAATCTAATTCTAGTATCAAGGCCATGGACCTGCTAGTCATTGAAATGTTATGGATATTGCAAAATTTATACAATGTAAAGTTCCCAAGAGCCCCTAGAGGTTTTGCTTTAGCCCTGAAAATTAATTTCATGATTATGTAGGCAATGTTTTAAATATTTTGTCATCTGCATTGTGATATGTAACATTTATCAGCTATTCAAATTTGCAATATTGTGATACCACACATCATCACAGGGTCCAAAATCTGTTCAAGTGGAATCTCAATCACGCTGGAGAAGTGTTGTGATATATCTCTTTCTTGCGTCTTCAATGTTAATTTCTTTTTTTTTTCTGGTCTTAATAAATTGATGGGTTTGGATAAACGATCATGCTATTTCTTTCAAAGAACCTCCTGTTTAATATTACACTGAATTTCTAAAATAAAAATGGATTAAAAAATTCTAAAAAATTACAAATTTTTAGTAAGTTTTAACATTGCTTACCAGTATAAAAGTTGTCTATAATATGGGTACTTTGGAGAATTAACAGTTCTTACTGAAACAAAATAACATTTTTCTTGTAAAAATGAATCCGTATGAGTAAAACACATGCATGCAGCTTAAATTCAAAGACCATAAATACAAATAAGTAAAAAATCACAAGTGCTGCTTGTCATTGCCATATACCAAGCTTTTAACAATTATCACATAGTGTACAATTGAAAGTTGAAGGGCAATCAAAGATAGAAAAGCCACCCTCACTCCATCCTAGCCAGTCACATGTATAACCAAACTTGCAACTATCATATTCACTCAGCTCAAATTGGCTATAGCAGTTCATGTTATTCACAATTTGAGGATTACTATCACTTTTTATTGAATCATTTTTATCAACTGCACAGGGTACTGTGCCAGTGTAATTTTGAGGCATGTTTGTTACTGGTATCCACATATCTCCAGTCAAGCATAGCTTTTCTTCATCATCACCACACTTAATACTTAAACAGTCAAGTTTTGGAAGAACCCAAGCATCAGGCCACCCTTGCCACTCAGAGTCTTCAGAAAGGAAAGAAAACTTTTCAAGGTTTTCAAAAGATGACTTTGAAGGAGAAGTTTTCTTTTTATCCCAAGGTGCTGGCTCTGGATCACACCGCAAAAAGGCAAACTTATATACTTTAAATCCTGATTTACCATATGACTCCCAATATTTGGTAATTTTGTACAATCCTGGAAAGAAAATGAAGAAAATAAGATATATTTCCAATGTCTTTCAGTGTATTTCCATGACTTAGAAGTAAGAAACATACCATCATAGCGGTATCCTCTTTCAGGGGCAAATTTGCTGTTTAACTTATATCCACGAATCACTCGAACTGGATTCCCTGTCTCCACATTTCGTGACAAGGCTAAATTCCCTCTCACCAATTGCTGGTCCTTAGACTGAGGAGCAGTCCTTAAGTTTTTAGGATTACTTGCTGTCCCCTATAAAATAAGAATAATTGCATGAAAATTACGTAAGCAGTCAATCTGAAAAGAAATGGCAAATGCAAGCTTACCTTCAGATCCCGCCCACCTTCACCAGTATAAGTAAAGGAGTCTCCCAAATCTACATCATCTTCATATCCGCCAGAAAGTGCCACAGAGTAGGCACCATCTGGACCTTGATGAATGCCAGCAACAGTAGGCCTATGGATGCCATCATAATTACAGTCTAGACGGGTTTCCCACCAAGTCCCAACTTTGACACCTGCATTGTCACGTTTGTTAAATATTTACAATGTTACATATATTTCAAAACCAAAAATTTAGGGGGGAAACAAAGAATAATTAATACACCCTACCTTCAATAGACCCATATGTGTTGGGTCGTGGGGGGCGCAATACTTGACGGTTTGGTTGGCTGAGATTTTTCATCAACTCAGCTTCGTCTTCCTCATCTTCATCACTATCTTTCAGGGATTCATAGTCATCATAAGATTCTTGCTGTATAAGGTAAGATTGGGATTAGTGTCATTACTTTCCTAGGATAAATTAGACTTGGTCTAAAGACAAATTACTGATTTGATTCTGTCAAATCAAATTACCTGAACCTTGAGGCGAACTCGAAAGGAAGTTCGCCTTTCAACAAACTGAAATTTTTCCTTCGAATTTTTGGGTTTCAGAGGTTTACGAATTGTTTTTTTCTTTTCTTGGTCATCAACTATTGTAACGGAGCTGGTTTCAACAACCTAAATTGGACAGGAACATAAACCATTGTCCGAAGAGAACATAAATGAAATAAAACATCAAAATTGAAGAAAACTAAAATTCACGAAGGAAAGAGCAATAAATATTTTACCGGAGCCTGAAGGCCATACTGCATCAACAACTCTGTGTTTTCGTTCAAGTTGGCTTTTCTTAATCGTTGATAAGCCGAAAGATTCGCCATTATGTGGATGAAAGAGTAAAACCTCGAACAGGTGAAGGAAAATTAAACCTGTATCCAAAAATGATGTTTTGCTTGATTGATGCTATTTGAGTAACATGCACGAATCAAAATAAAACAGAAACATTTCATGCATTTCATCTGAGCAACACTTGTTCTTGCTGTTAAAACATTTAAAATGGAGTCAGGATTCATGCACTCAAACGTCTGCAACAAATCATCATCAAAATTGTCGGGTCACCTTAAATAAAATTGTGTCCTTATGATTATATATTATCTGTATTCCTTGAAAATTAAAGAAAACAGTCATGTATTCTTTTTCTTAATAACGAGACAGTACTCACAATTTCGTGCAATAAAAGTTTGGTAGTTGGTAGCTTTGATAGCAGAAGACACTCAAGTTAAAACATCTGAAGATCAGCGCGCGAAATCCTCTGGGCTAGGATGGCTGGGCTGGAACCGGATACGAGGGAGTTGTAATGTATGCCAGTGGCAATTACAAAAGTGAATGAAATAAAGCAAAGAGTGGGCCTATCCCAAGAGGTTTTTTTGGTAATATGCCAAGAACATCTCTGAACGAAATAACCGAGGAAGCAAACCCAGAGCACCCGATAGGCGAATCTGATACTGATATGCCAGTTATCCGCACTATAAGGTCCATGAACAAAGTATTTAAATTACCAGTTCTAAACAGAGAGTTCATTCACAAGTTTGTTGCGGTGGGAAAGGTGCTCACTAAAATTAAAAAACATGCGTTAAAAATTGAATTTTATTTGACAATGTTAAAGGTCTTCAACCTATGTCTAAAATGTTAGATAGGAGCAATGTATGTATTTATTTGGTATAAGCTTGATAAATGAGGTTCACTAAAACATATTGCTCAAATGAACATCTGCCACCTAGAAAAAAAGGAGTCCGTACAATAAATGTAGAGGAAATGTAAAAATACTCTTAAAGTAAACATGGTAAAAAATACG
Source organism: Frankliniella intonsa (assembly GCA_033675135.1). Classification (NCBI taxonomy): domain Eukaryota; kingdom Metazoa; phylum Arthropoda; class Insecta; order Thysanoptera; family Thripidae; genus Frankliniella; species Frankliniella intonsa. The sequence continues at coordinate 4,484,051 of CM066254.1, forward strand.
GAAGTACACAATGAACCATGCAACATTAAATTATAACACTACAGTACTACAGTAATATCAAAATTCAATCCAGTACTGGTCAATTGTAACTCACAAACATGTTAAATTACCTCTCAATTTCATTCTTTGCCCTTAATACTCATCAGTGGGACATCAATAAATGCAGGAAATACATCAGAAAAGAAATGAATAAATAAAAAGTGATAGGATTCAGTCAAAACGTTGTTACCTCCACATGAGAATGTTAAAATAAATAAATTCACTTAAAACTGGAAATAAAATAGAGAAAATTCTAAAGAAAAAAGTTACAGATCTTTCACACAAATTTTGAGATTGCACAACACAAACTGTCAACTGTATGCAACACAATAAAAAAAAAAAAAAAAAAAAAAAACTTTTCAAGTCTGGGTTTGATTTAAAAGGTTGTAAGGATCAATTTTTAATAAATAATATGGAAAGGATAATTCAAGAGATCAAAGAGTGTATATTGTTCATTATCAGAGTGCAGCATTTAAGAAGTTATTAAGGATTGATACAGCTACAATAGCTGGAAAAGCATCACGTATAGTGCCAGTTGTGACACAGAGCATTTGCTGAACACTGATAATGAAATCACACATAAGCTGAAATTGGGAAAGGAGGAGCGAGGGAGTAAACAAGTATAAAATGAAAGCAGAAGCTGTAAAATTCAAGTTGACTACAATCTACACAAAGATTAAGCTGTTGTTGCACAGCAGGTGCTTTGGAGACCTTACACTAAAAGTTATCAGAGACTTATGACATGACACAAAGAGTACCATAAATACTGAGCAACCCACAAGAATATCTGCACTCTGACCGCTCACAATTGTCTTGCATCAATATAAATCAACCAGAAGTAAATTTGATTATTATCTTAGCATACTATTTCTGATAGTACACCGCAAACATTGAATAAGAGCACAACCAAAGCTCTTCAACATAATTTACTTCTTTTTGCTTTTCCCAAGAGTCAAAGTGTGGTGGCTAGAACTCAAAGCCTGTTGAGCTATTTGTGTTTTACGGCGATTGAGCTCGATGATGTCCTCCTCTAATGTTTTACGCAACTCATCTAATTTTCGTTTCTCTTCTGAATGGTCTTTTTTCAGCTTGTCAAATTTGGAATGTAGCTGTAGAAAAATTGAAGGAACTTAGTAACAAAAAGTAAAAATTTCGAGCTCATTCAGAATATTAAACAACAATCACATACCTCTTTCTCCTCATCTTTTAATTCGAGCTCCTTTTCCTTGACTCTGTTGACAAACATCTGCCTCATCTCATCTTCTTTGTGTTGAAGTTCCTGGAGATGATGAGAACGCTTCTGCTCAAAGGATTGTTGAAAACTGACTGGTTTGTTATCTGAATCAACATCAGTAAAGCCCATCTGAAAAAATAAAAAGAAGCGTATTTTAAGCTTGTGATGCAATGTATGCATTTTAGATTTTAAATAGTTATCCATGGATGCATACCTGTTCCAAACGTTTCTTCCTGTACAACTCATAGTGGCGCATGTGGGTTTTTTCACGCATGTCTTCCATATTTGTTCTGATTAGCATTTCTCTCAGTTTCACAAAGTCACAATGACTTTCATTCTCCACTAGAATTGAATGTTTATATTAAAATAAAAATATAAGCAAACTCAGATGTAATATTGATAAAAAATTGTATTTTGTGCCATACCTTGAACTGTGCCCCATGGATATTGCCTTGAACGCATCATCTTGTTGCCGACTCTTACAAAGTCAGTACTTCCCACAACAGCAAAAGGAACATGAGAGTTCATTTGAGCATTGATCTCAGTAACATTCTCATCATCGACAGGAAATTGGTAGATTTGAACTCCATTGTTAGAAAGTTCATGTACAATTTTCTCCTACAAAATATGACCATTGGTTATGCAAACTGAAACCTTACTAGATAAAAGAAAAGCACTAAAACTACAAACCTTGAACTTCTGTAATTCGGTCTTGGAAATAGTATCAGCTTTGGCAATGATTGGAATAATGTTTACTTTGGTGTCCAACTTCTTCATGCACATTAAGTCAATTGACTTCAGTCTATAACAGATTATGGAATTTAAATATTCTATAGACAGAATGGAAACATTACAACATTAGTTTTAAAGAAAAATTTCACTAACCCGTGACCTGTGGGGCAAATGAAATACAGGCAAACATGAATTCGTGTGTCATGGAACGTTGCAAGAGAACGCTTGATTTTCAACTCCTCTTGAAGGTATGATTCAAATTGAGCATCAATGTAATCCACAATAGCCTTAAAACTATCTTCTTTGTTTATTTGGTCACCATATCCAACTGTATCAACAATTGTCAACTGCAAAAATTAAAAAAATGTGAATCCAAAGCACCATTGTAGGAAATTAAGAGATAGTTTGTGGAACATATCAGTACCTTAAGACGAACACTGCTTTCTTGCAACTCATATGTATGTGCCTTCAGTTTCACAGAAGGAAGAGAATGTGGGCTGGCTGATGATTCAAAGCTTGTGTTGAATAAGGAATCCATAAGTGTTGATTTTCCTAGTCCAGTTTCCCCTTAAAAGGCAAAGTTAAATTTAATAACTAAATAATAACAATATGTAGAACAAAACAGAAGAAAATAATTAGGTATGTTCTCACCGATACAGAGGATATTGAAAATGAAACCATTTTGCACAGACTTGTTAACGAGTTGGTCAGGAAGGCTGTCAAATCCCACATGCCCAGACAACTTGAGGTTGCGGATAGGTCCATCAACCTGAAATTTAATATTTCAATAAGGAGGAGTTGGGGTGCAGATATACAGAGATGTGCACAAGTATTTATCAGGCAGCAAAATGTGTGCTAACATGCCTAGCTAACTTATTACGGTGTGACAGTAAGATAGGGCAGACACTACCCACACAAATAATAAATCTACCTTCTGCTGGAAAATGTTTTGAGATACCAAAAAAGAGTGAATTGACCTCCTAGAAGCAGCATGTCAAATTAAGCTTATTTTTTCAATAAATTGGCATTTAGTGATACGGACTTCAACATAAAATGAAGTAGCAAAGCAGTGCATTCATGCCAGTATTTCTTGTAGCCACACAACTAATTTGTGTATTTGAAAAATTAAACCATGCAAAAATATAGTAGATCTATGATATGCTTGTCTCTAAAAATGCTATGAGTTAGATACAATTGAAACAAAAATAGCCAAAGCATGAGAAAGGGCGCCCTTTCTCATGACCAAAGGAAAGAGATTTTCTCTTTCCTGCTTGCTGATCTGAATAGACAACTAATCTGGAGTTAAGCCTACCTGGCGCACCTTCCCGACAACTGGCTTAGTTGACGGATCTGGTAAAGGTGGCTGTGAATAAGAATGCAAATTGAATTTTGAAAAATGCCAAACATTATAAATGAAGTTAAATTTAGGATATGAATTGAGATAAAAAATATTTTGTCATGATAAGTTAAAAAATATCCTAAAGCTAAAAAGGCTTTAGAAAAAATATTGTGACAATATTTACATATTATATACACTGCTGGTCGAATTCCACCCTTTCTTAAAAGCATTGACGGAGATGTAGGTGACATTGGGGTGATAAGCAGGATTGACTTGCAGTTCAAACTGCGCAGTCACCAGTATTAATATCATGTATTTATACGAACAAAGTGATAATTAGATTCCAAAATTAATATAAAGCCAGACTTTCATGACCCGACCTTTTGACATTTTAGGTTATGTAGCGGATAGAATTATTCCACTTTAATATATAGCCTGGACGTCCGCTAGACAGACAGACAATATAGTAAACCTAATCGCAGTCGTATTTCGTTATTCAATTCCTCTGAAAACCCTGGGAGCACATTCCAATAATCGGAGACAACTTGCAGCGGAAGGGCGATGCCCTGCCGCTGTCAAGACGTCTTGCGGCTAATATCACCGTCATTCGGCCACACATTTCATCCCTGATGTGGCAAACACTTGGAAATCAAGGCCAGACAACAGATGAATCAACAGAGAGTAGATACCTTTGTGGAACTTACGCGAACTCGCTCAACCTCCGTCGATGCCATTTTTGTTTTGAATGAACAACTATCCCGAGCGGAGCGGGTGCCGTTGGGCGTAAGCGGATGCAGCGGAAGCGGACTGGAGGGAGGGGTTGGGGCAGTAGTGTCGAAGGGGAAGGGGAAGGGGAGGGAAAGGGGGGGGGGGCGTTGTTAGTACCTAAAGTCGCTAAGGCGGAACTATTCGAACTTCTCCGCTCGTTATTATCTTCCTCGAGGAATTTGATTTAAATGTCGGCTTCAATTCAGCCGGCTTCTCTTTAAAACAATGTATGGGCCTATTCGAAGTAATCACAAGTTAAGAGCTTATGTCTTCCTCCCCCTCGCTAAATACAATATTTACAGAATTTTCTGAACGCTATTGTGTTCTTTTGGTGTCGGGAAATAACATTAGAGCTACACAAAGAGATAAGAGGGGAAGGTATTTTATTAACGTCGGTGTTTGGCGTCGTTGTGCAGAGATCGATAATTTTGAAGTGCGCGCTGGGCGGCATAGTGTCCCCAGACACCTGTCGTTTTTTGACCAACATCACCAACAACTCACCACCAGTTTTCATGGCTCTATCGCATGGCGCGGACACTTTTCGCGCACGAGAAAGTGGGTTTCAAATTTAAATACTATTTTAAAAAATGTGCATGGCCTCAAGAGTGGTCAAAGGCAAGTATGATCTATCCAATACGCGTAGGGAGTTCTACGAGAACAAACCATGTTAGGTTGGCTACATCGGCAACCCGTCAGTTTCCAACATGGAAGATGGGACCGTGTCTGGTTATCATGTGACGGTGCAAATATCGGCGTAAAATTCTAAGTTCGGTCGCGTTTTGTTAATATTCTTGGATTGTGTCGTCAAGTTAAAGACTTTGGGCAGCCATGGCTGAGCCAGCCGCAGCGGCGCTGCCCGAAATTAAGCGGCCGGAGGAGGTGGTTAGAATGGCGATGAACGACGGACTCAAGTTTGCGGTCTTGATCGGGCTCATTGAGGTGGGCCAGGTCTCCAACAGAGAAGTTGTCAACACCATCCTGCATTTGGTGAGTGGCGAAAAAGGTTTTGGCCAGTGGCATGTCCTTGCCATCCCGGTCCTGGCTGCCGTAGCTGAAAAAAGCACCTGCCGTGAAGCGGCACCCAGCAGAAGCTACGCATAGTTGCCAACTGAAAACACGGTTGACGTTTTGTCAATCGGCTGGTTTTAATTATGTTTCTGATCCATGTTCTGCATGCGTGATCACCTTCTGGGCAAAAACTTGGAGCTCATTTGTAAAGGGTACAATCGCCATACCAAATTTAAATTATTTTGCCGATCCGTCAGTTCATGAATAATAAATGTCAACAAGATGAGGTTATAATACATTTCAGGCTTTGTTTTGATTCCTCACTAGTAAGGTTTTTGAAGCTTCAGCTTTTACATCAGGCAGTTCAAAGACTACCTCTTGAATCATGTACTGCTCCAGCATGCAATCAATTTTAGTTTAATTTGCTTTTCATTCAAATAACTCTTTTGAAAGTGTAGATTGTCAGAAGTTAGACATGCGATAAATATTTTCTTATTAATTGACAATGAAGCTTTAATGGTGTAGAAACATTATGTAATGATCATTCATGACTGAGGTACCGCCTTATGAGAGTTACATTTCAGAAAGTAATTTTTCCTACTTGTGTTTGCTTTTATCATTCTCTCCAACGTCGTTTAATCAGTAGTTTACAGTTTCGGGGGGAGGGTAAGATTTATATCTTAAATATCTATTGTGATGAAGTGCTAAATTGCTGCCCAAACACTACGGTGGCCTTCTTTCTCTTCAATTTTTTTAATATGGAAATTCAGCTGTTGGCTGCTGTGACTTCCTCTATTGGCCGGGTCAATAATATGTGTTTTATAATACTGGCATATTCTAGGCTACACCGTAATTGAATTGAAATTCTTAAGGAAAATCCTTTTTTTCTTCTTTTTTTTCTCTTCAAGTGACCGTATGGTCTCTACATTTATGAAGGTCTAGTAAGATATGTGCGTGTATTTATTTTTTTATGTTCTATGTGTATTGTTGGCTCATGTTGACACTTTGATTGCGCGTCTCACGGGGGTCCCACTGAGCTGCTGTGTTATGGTCTTTTGCCAGGACAACCCGTCGGTACTGTCCTTCTCCCCATTGAACCCGCGCAGAGCAGAGCAGAGCAGGGCAGGGCGTTTCCTCGCAGGCAGCTGCAGGCAGCTGTGCTGACCAAGGGCGTGCTCAGCGTGCTTCACGCTTCACAATGCGGGTCCGTGTGGCGTGGCGTGCATGTGACATGCACCATTAGGCCTGTGGCGTGGCGTGGCGTGGCGTGGCGTGGCGTGGCGTGGCGTGGCGTGGCGGGGCGCTCCACCTGTGACGATGCGGAGGGAGGATAGGTCTATCGCAATAAGACGTGGGGGACAGGACATTCAGGGAGTCGCGCACCAAACCACGCCCCTTTTTCGGTCCCAAAAAAGATATCCGCAGTGGCAGCAGGGACACGCGTAGTGGCGCGGCGCCCGGCCGGGTACAAGGGCACTGCGAGACCTGGCTGGGCTGATTAGTGAGTCCTCGTCAAAGAGGCGGGGCGGGGCGGGGCAAGGTGGGGCGGGGCGGGGCGCGATACTGAGAAACAGTGAAGCGCGTCGATGTTCCTCATGAGGCACATACATGGCACGGGCGTGACGTGACGTCGCCTCGCATTTCCTTCTGCCTGTCCTTGCCCTGCCGCGCCGCTATAGTCTGTCTCTTCAAACTATTTCTGGGGGTGTTTCCGTAGGGCTTGCGCGGCGGTGTGGTCCTTCCCTTCCCCTCCGGGCCGGGTCCCTCCTCCTGCCTTGAGGGATATGCCTCTGTCCTGTGTGTGTGTGCGCCCTCTCCGCTTTTTATGGGAGGGTGGGTTGGGTTGCCGCTGGCTGCAGAGGCGGCTCTCCCCGCCCCGCCCCGCCCTGGGGTTGTGTCGTATGCATTATGACGGGCGGATAATTGCTTAAGACTGCCTTGGCACTAACTACCCCTCTGCGCAACGCCCTTAAGTGGGTCAGGCCTACATGTGTGTGTGTGTGGGCGCGTGTGCGTGAGATTTGTGGGGGCGGATGGAGGAGGCAGAAGAGGGAAGAGAAGAGAAGCCATTTGGAAGTTGGCTCGCCTGGTACACGGAATTCCCAGGCCGGCGGCGGCAGGGTGGGCGCCCGCCCCGCCCCGCCCCGCCCCGCCCCGCCCCTTTCACTATGGACGGCAGGCAGGTCCTCGGTGACCAGCTCGTCACCACAGTGTCATTGACCGCTGCCTCGGGGCGAGGAGAGGGGAGGGGAGATGCAGGCGGGTGTGGAAGACCTGGCGCCAAACCCACCGGCTGACTTTGACCTCACCTCGCAGGGCTTGCGAACTTACACTCACAATTTCTCTGCCCGCACAACTACATTTTTTTTTATCGCCTCCCCCCTCCCTTTTTTTTTTGGCCTCACCCCCCAACCCCGTTGCCGCACGGAGCATGGCGCGGCGTGATAGCTGACTTGGCGTGAAACCTTCCAAATTTTATACGACGCCACCCCGCCCCGCACCAGCACCACGAGAGCTAGCGCAGCGTTGGTGCTTTTAAAACGCGACGCGCCCGCGAAACTTTGACAAAACAGCCACTCTGTCCCTCTTTTATTTCTTTTTTCGTAACTTGACGGGATGGGCTAAAGAGGAAAGGGGGTGTCCGTATAACAGGGCACAGATGATGCGGGGGTGGCGGGGCGGGGCGGGGCGGGGGTGAAATGAGATGAGGAGGGGAAAAGAGTGGTCCAAATTAGGGGCTGCGGCTGAGCGCGTGGCGGGGCGGGGCGGGGCGGGGCGGGGTGGGGCGGCGCTGCCGTTGTTGCGCCCCGACGCGACGCCGCGACGCGCCTCTCCGCTACAAGAAGGTCATAAAAGCGGCCCGCGCAGGGCACGGCAGGGCCAGCCCGACCCGACCCGACCCGCCATAAAGCTGCAAGAGAAATATCCGCAATTCGGCGTGAAATTTTTACCAAAATTGGGACCGAAGAAACCGGGCGAGCGGTAAGGGCCGAATGGGGTGTGTTGCGAGGGAGGCTCGGAGAGGAATGTTTCAACCTCTACCGAAAATTTATTTAAACATCCGACAAATGTTCGCAGTTAGTAAAAAAAGGTCTGACTAAACTTTTGCGTAAAAAAAAGGAAACTTAAACGTGGCACGGACAGCGGGTCTCTCTGCGCTGCGCCGTGAATGGGATTTCGTTATGCCCGACAAGTGCGGTGTGATGACGTAGAGAAAAAGAAACGCAATAAAAACAAAGAGGCGGCGCAAAAGGTGTGACACGCTTGCATATTGCGATTGAGGCCGGTCCCCGCGCCCTCCTGCTTACATTTATTCTTTTATTCAGACCCTCCAAAACCGAAACTCACGTCGTAACATTTGAACGCGGAGCTCGTTAGGGGCGATTTGTTTGGGCGCGCCCTGCCCCGCGGTGGAGAGAACTGTGTAGCATATATATCATGTGTATATATCATGCAAGAGCACGTTGCGCCCTTCTGCCGCTTCCGAAAGAAAATATAAAGGAAAGGGTTTCTCCTTTACGACCCCGAGTGAAAGTAATTATTTCTGTGCGGCGGCAGCGGCAGCGGCAGCAGCAGCAGCCTTTACCGCACAAATGTAGAGCGAATAATAATTCCTTTTTGAAAGGCGCTCCTGCTTGTGGGAGGGGCGGGAAGGTGCGGACCATTGCTCAGGGCGAAACCGTGCTAACCCATCTCCTCTCTCTAGAGACGGGGCGGGGCGGGGCGGGGCGGGGCGGGGCGGGGGGGGGCGGGGGGCGGGGCGGGGCGGGGCGGGGCGGGGTGGGGCGGGGCGGGTGGTGCGGTGAGGCGAATCGGTCTCGCTTGCGGGCAGGGCAGTGGAGCCGGGCCAGGCCGGGCGCGGGAGAGAGGGTGGATTTGGGAGGGGCTGGTCTGGGGTGCGGAGGTGTAGCGCCCAGAGCCAGGAGGGCGCGCCCACACACACACTCTCGAGCCATGGTAATGACATGGGCATCCCCCCACCCCCCCGTGCGGCTCCGGTAGGAGAGCGTGGGAGTGTGCACCCTGGAGGTAAGAGCCGTACCGTACCGCCTCGCCTTAGCAGCTCGCCCCGCCCTGTCCCTAGCCTGGTGCCGGCCGGCCGGCGGCCCCTGCCCTGCCACGAGCGGGTGCACGGTGCAGTGTGTCACATGAGACTGCGAATAGTGTCGTACGAGACTGACCCCTTGACCTCACGGTTGTGTCTAAGCGCGGGGCGGGGCGGGGCGGGGCGGGGCGGGGCGGGGCGGCGCCTCTGGCCTCGGCCCGGTGCTTAGCCCGGCAACGTCGTCGATGACGTATTGTTCCGGAGCCCCGGCCCGGGCCCCCAGACTTGTTGCTCCTTGTCAGCGCAGGCATCGATCTCCATGAGCCCATTATGTATTTTTGCGGGTCGCGCAGGCTGGCCTGGAGTGGCCACGCCACGCCACGCCACGCCACGCCACGCCACGCCACGCCACGCCCCCCTGGCCTCTCCTGGCCTCGCGCCCTCCTCCCCATCCCCCATGAGGCTCTGTTCTCGTTTTGTGACCTATCAGGGTGCAGTGCCCGCCCCGCCCCGCCCCGCCCCGCCCCGCCCCGCCCCGCCCCCGTGTGGAGAGGAGCGGCTTTGTGCTGCTGAGCCTGAAAGGCCCGAGCGCTGCTCTGGTCGGGCCTGCTCTGGCCGCGTCTGAATCTCCTTGTTTGCGGTAAACATCATCAGTGGCCCACTACACCCCCGCCCCGCCCCGCCCCCCCCCCGCCCCGCCCCGCCCCGCCCCGGCCCGCCCCGGCCCGCCCCGGCTACGCTACGCCACCCCAGGGTCTTTGCCTTTCCATTCAGCGCCCCCTTGAATTGACCTGGATCTCATTTTTGTTTTATTTCTTAAACCACGCGACCACTTTTCCCTCTCAAAAGCAACCACAGGCGTGGCGTGGCGGGGCGGGGCGAGGCATGAGCTCGATGACCCTCCCCTCCCCTCCCCTCCCGTCCTTTTTGACCCCCGGCGGGCGCCGCTCTGCCCCTCTGCTCTACTGGGCGTCGCGGCGCCGGCATGGACGCCCCCGCGACGCCCCGCGACGCCCCGCGACGCCCCGCGACGCCCCGCGACGCCCCGCGACGCCCCGCGACGCCCCCGCGACGCCCCCGCGACGCCCCCGCGACGCCCCCGCGACGCCCCCGCCTGATCCGACATGCAGCCGACATGGCAGCCAATTTCATTCTACATTTCTCTTGGGCCTTGTCCCCCTGATGATGCGATGCGGCTGCCAGCTGACCTCTCCTGAATCCCCTGCCTGCCCCGTGCCCCGCGCAGGGCCTCTCCCACCTTTTATTTTCTCTCACCCGACTCTCCACACCGAAAAAAAAAGTAAGAAATGATTCGCACTATTGTTTGAACAGGCCTGAAATTGTACTATGATGTTTTTACATGCAATTCGAATGAAGTTTACTTTGCGCTGCTCGTGGCCGTGTAGCCGCATAAGCCCGAGCGGGCAGGGTGGGCGAGCAGGTGTGAGCCCTGGAGTGTGTGTGCGGGGGCTGCGGGGGCTGCGGGGGCTGCTGCAGCCCTTGATCTCCTCGTGATCCACCCCTGCACGGCCGTGCACCTGCGCTGCGCGTGCGCGTGTCGCCGCCCCTGTGCATGCGTGCTCCGTGCGCTCGCGCCCCGCCCCGGCCCAGCACCCGTCGTCCTCAAGACGTTTCATTTCCTGCTCGCTCTTTCCCTTTCTTGTTTTTTCGAGAGATTTTATTTCGACTACGACGAGACGACGTAGCCCTGGCCTAGTTATCTTCCCCTCCTTATCCTCTCGCTTTTCCCCGCAGCTCTCGGGCCGCATGCAGCGCGTCAGCTGGCAGGGCGGGCCCGCACCGCAGGACAGGAGCGGCGGTGACATTTAGCGGGGCGGGGCGGGGCGGGCCGGGGCGGGGCGGGGCGGGGCGGGGCGGGCCGGGGCCCTGCCGACCTGCTGCACTTTTCCTTATCGCGGGCCGATAGTTATGGGGGAGCGGGAGGGCGTGGCGGGGCGTGGCGACCGCGGGGCCTATCTGTGCTTATCGCCGCACCTGTACGATAAGGAGGCGTTTGAGCAGGAGAGAGAGACTGTGGCGCCCCCGGCCCTGCCCGGCCCTGCAGCCGACAGAGAACCTCGTACATACATATGTCGTATCTAGTTAAGGAGCCCCGATTCGGTTCCCCGACTCGTGCCCCGGTTCGTGCCCCGATTCGTGCCCCGATTCGTGCCCCGATTCGTGCCCCGATTCGTGCCCCGGGTGGGGGAGACCCAGCGCACCCCAATGCTTACCCAGGTTAAGGACGGACACCATGTAAGCGTGGCACCGGCACAATATAAACAGCCTGATTTTCACTGCCATTGAGTGAATGGTTAACTAAATCCTCATTTTCACTAATTATTGCATTTTCTTAGTTTTGCGCGGGGTCTCCCCCACCCGTCAGGGTACGAACCGGGGCACGAATCGGGGCACGAACCGGGGCACGAGTCGGGGAACCGAATCGGGGCTCCTTAACTAGATACGACAATACGAACCCGTAGGCCTACCAGAGAAATACAAAACGTACCCTTCAGCCGTTAGGTCAGACTGTAGGCCCTGGCCTGGCCTGCAGGCCGGCTGCAGCGGCGCGAGTGGCCGCCGCGCCGCGTCACACCGCACTGGTAAAACTAAGGCGTAGTTGTACGCCTTTCATGAAGCGTACAGTCCGTACGCCCTTCTTGAAGCGTACAAGAGCTCATGCGCTCTTTTCCTCCTATCTAAATGCATGGGGGAATTTTCTTGAAGCGTAGTTGTATGCTTCAAGAAGGGCGTAAGGTCTTCAAGCGTAGTTGTACGCTTGAAAAAGGCGTACAACTACGCCTTAGTTTTACCAGCGCGCTTTTGCCGATTCGAGACTCCCCGGGTGTTTTTGCGCGTTTGCTCCGTCCCGTCCGCGCAAACAGCTTTCGCTGAGGGCAGCACGGTGCGGCGCTGCGCTGCGCTCTGCTGCTGGGCGGCCGCTGACCCCGCATACCTCGCCGCCCCGCCCCGCCCCGCCACGCCCCGCCACGCCACGCCACGCCCCGCCCCGCCCCGCCTTTGCCGCGCACGACGAGACCAGAAACTCGTGTGCGGCGATAGCTTGTCGTCCGACTATCGCGATGCACGCGGCCAGGTGTCGGGCGCGTCCCCGCAACATGAACGAAAAAAAATAAATAATAATATCGCGATTGCAAGCAGCAGGCGAGTGCAATGATTTCTTTCTTGCACCTGTGTCGTCTGCCGATATGCTTATCGTGACGGTGGCCGTTGGCAGTGTACTCCCCTCTGCGGTCCCAAACTGTGTTCCGCTGGCGCCGTGCTGGCGCGGCCCCGTCCCGCCCCGCCCCGCCCCGCCCCGCCCCGCCCCGCCCCGCCCCGCGCGGGCCCGCGCCCCCCGCGGATGGCCGATGGATGGGGCTTCCCTCCAGTTCCGTACGGCCCCGCCGCGCCCTCCCCCTGCCTGCAGCGGGGCCGCGGGGGCCGCGGGGGCGCCCGGTAGCGTCGCGTAGCGGCCGCATATTGAGTTTTTGAAATGCCACTCGTGCTGTGGCCCCGCCGGGCCGGGCCGCGCCGCGCCGCGCCACCCCGCGCCCTGCGGCCCTGCGGTTCTATACCCGGTCCTGTTCCACTCGTGTCGTCTATCTCTTACATCCAGCGCGCCTATCCCCTCGGGCGGGGCGGGGCGGGGCGGGGCTCTCACCGGTCGCATCGCGCCGCGAAACGCTTTTAATTTCCGGGGAGAGCTTCAAAGCCTCGGTGCCACGCTGCGCTATGTGGCGGGGCCCTACCGTACCGCACCGTACCGTACCGTACCGTACCGCACCGCACCGCACCTAGAGAGACTCAGAGGGAGTCTCTCTAACCGCACCGCGCCGCACCGCGCCGTACCGCACCGTGCTGACGCTCCCCGGCACGTTGTACGTTGGGTCGGGCTGGGCTCTGTCAGCTCGACGCGCTTCCGACCGGCAAGCGAGCAAGGCACGCGGTGCGGTGCGGGGGGAGGAAGCCCAGCTCGGTGATGGAAGTGAGAGGGTGGCTCGGAGCGGAGCGCCCGAGACGAGACGGATCCATACGCTCTTCCATAAATCACTGTAACGACATGTGAACCGCTGTAGGAATTTTTTTTTTTTGGTAAGGATGAGAGGCCGTGGGGGGAGGTAGGGAGGAGCAGGAAGGGCGGGGCGGGGCCACCAATCACATGCCAGGGAAAATGATCGGGGAGCGTAGCGTCCTTCCGCCAGTCCGCCCCTCTCTGGTTCCCCGTAGGACGGATCTGTTACTGTCCCGTTCCACCCACATCTTAATTCTCAATCCACTATGAATATCTCTGTGTCCCTGGCGTGTTCTTTGAATGTGAGCTAAAATTTTGATAGTGCGTCGTAGTCGCTGTATGGACAGTGCTTTCACGTCGACTGGATCAAAAGGTGTGCCCCGGGTGAGGATCGAACTCACGACCTTCAGATTATGAGACTGACGCGCTGCCTACTGCGCTACCGAGGCGAGATGGTGGGGAGGCCAGCCGGTGCCGAACACAGCAGGGAGGGGACCGGCCATGCCCGGCCCGCCCGCCTGCCGCGTCCTCTCGCATCACGTGGTCGTCGGGCGCCTCGAGCCGAGCCGAGCCGAACGGAGCAGTGCGCGCCTGCGACCACGCGGCCCCGCCGCGCCCCGCCCGCCCCGCCCCGCCCCGCCCCACCCCGCCCCACTCGCCCCACTCGCCCCACTCGCCCGGAAAGCACCGCACTGAGAAAAATATTTGGTTGCAGTCATCAAATTTTGTCCGATCCGTCAAAATCGTCAGGGTCATCAAAATTTGAGTTCCCGGAACTGAAATTTCGATTACAGCAATCGAAAGTTCGATGCCCACAACGATTCAGACGGATCGGACAGCAGTTTGATGGTGGTAATCAAAGATTCGATGACAGCAACCAAAAATTTTTCTCTGTGCGGCCATTGAATAAAATACTGGGGCCTTCCTTCATTTGCTACACTAAATTTGTCTTTTGTATTTTGAAATAAATCTGGGAATAACCGTAAATTTTGAAAACAAGCCGACCAGCAGGTCAGCAGGCCGATGAGCCTTGACCTTTAGGCTCCACGGCCGCTCGATATGTTGGGGCACCGGACGCTCACCAGCCCCTAGGCTGATTTATTCGATATCCTAGAGCTTTGAAAGTTACAGTCGTAGGCGTCGAGCGAGTCAAAAACAGTGGCAGCGATGGGATTCGAACCCATGCCTCTAGAAGAGACTGGTACCTGAAACCAGCGCCTTAGACCGCTCGGCCACGCTACCCGGATGGTGGGGGAGCCAAGCGCTCCCCATCAGTTTGGCCCCGCCCCGCGGTGGCGGCCCCGAGCGGTGGTGGGGGGCTCGGCTCGGCTCGGCCCGGTCGGGCTCGGCTCGGATCCTGCTCCGAGGGCCACGCGCGGCCGTGCCGGGGCCGGGGCCGGGCCGGGGCTACATGCATGTTACACGCATGTGGCTCGCAAGAAAATACCGCCAGGCGACTCGCCTCGACTCGCTCGAATATTTGATGAGGACTTCCTCCAGCACCCCGCGGGGTTGTAGGGTTGATCCGTGGGGCTCTGCGCTGCGGGCTGGAGGGGCGGGGCGGGGCGGGGCGGGGCGGGGCGGGGCGCGAGTCCTGCGGCGAGCGTTCAACAAGGAACAGCCGAGAGGTCGGGAGACAGAACACCGTGGCGGCAGGGGGGCGAGGCGCACAGGGGAAGAACCTTGTAACTCTGCCATGCCCCCCCTCTAAGTTGCTGCCCCTGCTCCCTTTTCTCCTTTTTATTTTCCCCTGTCTTCGACAAAGCTTGGCCGTGTATTCTCACTCCCCCGGAATGTTTTGCCCCACTTGGCCGTGCTGGTGGCGGGGCGCGGGGCGGGCCGGTGCGGCGGGGCCGGTGGGGCGGGGCCGTTATGAAAGGGCAGGGCCCACCATTCTCAGGGTGCAGGCGACATTTTCGCAACATGGCCGGGGCGGGGCGGGGAGTGGGGAGTGGCGCATTGTGCCGCCGCCCCGCCCCGCCGGCCGGCCGGTGCCGGTGTGCAGTCAGCAGCAGCAGTGCGAGAAAAAAAAGGGGGCGTTGTGAAGGGGGCAGAGAGAGGGTTGTGTTGTTCGTCATGCCTGTCTCCTCCCTATTTGCGCCCCCCGCCCCCCGACTCGCAGTGGTTTGTGTCGGCAGACATGAGACGAGGGAAACGAGACAGGCAGAGACCTATCTGTCATCGTGTCGCCGGCCCCGGCTGAGCAAAACACACTTTGGGGCTGGGCTCCCCGCGTCTGCGGCGCAGCCGCCCCTAACTCAATCGTGGAGGGGCGAGGAGAGGAGGGCCCTCCGCGCCGCGCTGGTCTGTGCAGTGCACTTCTTCCGCCTCTCTGTCTTGGTTTCCTTTCGTCCGCCTCTCCTCCTCTCCTTGCCCGCTCCGCGCTGAGTCGGGTGGCAGCCCGGTGGACACGTGAGCGTGCCGGGTTGCCTAAGCCGGACTTGTAAGGCGCCCGAAGGTGTCGAGGCGGGGCGGGGTGCAGCCGAGGTGGTCAGCCGGGGCCGCCGGGGCGCGGCTCTGTGACTTGAACCGTGAGCCCTGCGCCCCGGCGCGGGGCAGGGGCAAGGGCGGGCGCGCTGCAGCTCCCGGCCTGGCCCGCTAGATGGCGCCACAGGGCTGGGCGGGTGGCGCCTGGGGGCGCCTGGGGGCGCGGCCGCGCGTCCCGACGCCTCGCGGTGCGCGCGACAGAGGGCGCTGGGCGTCGCGGCGCCGCGCCGCGCCCTGGCCGCGGGGGCCGCGCGCCTCCAATCACATGGAGTCCTAACACACCGGCCCGGCCCGGCCCGGCTCCACCCGCGCTTCCAAAGTTTCTGCGGTCCCTCGCCGGCGGTTCTTTCGGAAACAAAGAAGGGGGGAAAAGGGGTAGAAGTAAATGTGGGGGGAAACTGTGGAACCAATCGCTCATGGTGGCGGCGGTGGGTGGTGAGGCTGCTGCTGCTGGTCTTGGTCGTTTTTCTAATGCGATGTAGCGGTGAATTAGCATAACTAGGGATGCCACTTTCCACTTTGGGAGTACACGGTGCATTTGCAATTCGGATGGGAGCAGTCAGTGAGAAAAGGGGCGGGTGGCGGGAGGGGCGGGGGCCCCGGCGGGGCCACGAGGGGCACCGGGGCCGGGCGCCGCCGGGCCGGGGGCCACGGGGGGCCACCCTCAGCAAGGCGAGATGGGCGCATTAGGCGTGTCAATGTTGCAGACGGACGGGAGCAGGACGCGGGCGGGGCGGGGCGGGGCGGGGCGGGGCGGGGCGGACCAGGAACTGAATGGCGACCCGCCGAAAAGGGACTGGGCGAGCACCAGCAGAGAGTGGGAGGGACAGCGAGAGCGACAGAGCGCGCAGGGCGGGCTGGGTGCGGTGGTACCGTATTTTCTCGGGGAAGGGGGCGACTCGGTTCATTCTCTCTCTCACTCACTCTTCGTCCCTCGCATGTGATATTTTTCTGGGCCTCTCGCTTGTTTTCGGACGCTTTGCGAAACGCTTTTGCTGCCCGTGGGAATCGTAGTTCCTGCTGACCACAGGGGCCCTTTCCGTCCGTCCCCCCCCCCCCCCCCCCTTCCGCTGTCTCCTGTTCCCCTTTTTCACTCTCTCTCTCGCTCTCTCTCCTACCTCCGCTCTCCCCAGCCCCGCTGGCCCATCCCTCTCGGCTGAGCGCTCCCGTGGCCGTGTTTGTCTTCTCGCAGCCCCGCCCCGCCCCGCCCCGCCCCGCCCCGCCGCGCCGCGCCGCGCAGAACTGAAGCGTCGTCAGTTTCGCCGCGGAGACGCCGCGCCGGCGCTGTGCTGGCGCCGCTTTTGTTTTATTCGGTAATCGATGACGTCACTCGCTCGCGATTTTCCTCCCGCGACGCTGTTCGCGGAATCTTATTCATAATCCTCCCGTAACTCTTTCGCAAAAAACGGGGTGCATTGTTAATGCTATATGAACGAGAGAACCGACGTTCATAATTTTTACCAGACACAAAACCCCTCCTCGGAGACTATTTAGCAAATCACCTTTGAGAGTTTCTCAATCTCAATAAAGATACCACCGTTTTAAATAACAGCCAGTCGCCAGTCGAAAAATCGCCCGTTTCAGTTTAAACTGTGCAGTAAGGGAGTTTGTGCTCGCCATATATATTCTTCGCCACGTTGCGCCGCGCTGGCCGCGAGTGCAGCGCGACACGTCCCGATATTAATATGCCGAGCGAGTACTGGCCAAATTGGAGCCCATTGAAAAGTTTGCCGAGCTGGAGTTGCCAATACATCGGTCCGTGCCGCGCGGAGCAGCGCCGCCAGCGCCCCAGCCCAGCCCAGCCCAGCGGCAAAACAAATCTGCTGCCGAAGAAATTTGCGTTCGACCTTGTTTCTTTTCTTCTTTTTTTTTTTTCGTGCACGTGACGTAAATTGATCAATACAAAAAATCGCTCTCATAATATAGCATGTTTCCACTGTGTTCTTGATTGAAAGATATTAAGGGTATAGTCCAGTGATTCTGAGCGATTCTGAGTGACGTAGCGTCGGTGTCTGTCGGTATTAACAACGTAGTGAAACAAACTGCAGGGGCGGGTGACCGGGGCGGGTGTCGAGGGCGGGTGTCGAGGGCGGGTGTCGAGGGCGGGTGTCGAGGGCGGGTGTCGAGGGCGGGTGTCCAGGGCGGGTGTCCAGGGCGGGTGTCGAGGGCGGGTGTCCGGGGCGGGTGTTGAGGGTGGGTGTCCGGGGCGGGTGTCCGGGGCGGGTGCCCGGGGCGGGTGTCCGGGGCGGGTGTCGAGGGTGGGTGTCCGGGGCGGGTGTCCGGGCCCAAGGTGTTCGGGCCGGCACCTCACCTCCGGGTGCTCCACTGGGTGTCCCCAGGGTGTTCCACTGGGTGTCCCCCCGGGGGCCTCCGCCTCCGCCTCCGCCCTCCCCACGCTGCTCCGCCTCATGATTGTGAGGTTCCGCCGGGAATATGTTGCTGCGCTGAGGGGGGAGGAGAGAGGGAGGGGGGGGGGGTAACCTCTTCCCCGCAACGCATCCCCCCTCTCCCCCTCCCCCCAAGCGCCCCCAAGGGCTCCACAGCCTTATCCGCAAGAGCATGCCATGGCGGGAAATCGCTTTACGGGGGAGAATTGCATTTACCGCCCCCTTGCTCCGCCCCCGGCCCGGCCCCGGCGGGTCCTCGCTCTGTCAGGCGGCTGGGGGCGGTTAGATTAGGCTAGGTCGCGGTGTCGAAGGGCAGAGGGGCCCTGCCGTGCTGCCTCGTACACAGGCCGGCCGGCCAACACAAAATATCGTCGGTTATTGCAAGTTTTTATTTTCCTGGGGGATAAGAATGTAGAGGTATAGAGGAAGAATATGGCGGTGCTGATGACACACGACACGCGCCCATGAGCTTATCAGGAGGAGGGCTTTGGCTCGGCGGGGCGGGGCGGGGCCACACTACCTCATGGGCGGGGCGCTCAACCCGTTCGGGGCGGGGCGGGGTGGGGCGGGGCGGGGCCTGTTGACACTCTCTGCGGCTGGCGGAGCCGTGTTGATTGTGTAAGCAAAGCTGCCGTGTATTGTTTCTCAGGCGACGTTATCTGAATATCCGCCGGGCGAGCCGAGCTCTAGTACCCCCCCCCCCTCCCCCCTCCTACCCCGCGCCTACTGTTTGATCTGCGTTAGAGGTACACGTATCCTCCTCGACTAGCATGCGGAAATTGTGAAAGTTTTTTCGGTGTGGAAATAAATATTTTTTTCTAAAAAGTACCTTTTTATAATTTTTGTTTTTCGTGAGTAAGCTGTAGCGAACTTGTGGGTGAGAGGGAAGTGCTTGGGGAGGAAGGCGGCGCCATAGCCTCTTGGCTGCCGGGAAAGTTGCGTCATTAGCGGAATCGTACAGAATTGATGGCGCCCGATGAGGAGGGAGGAACACTTTGGCGTTTCTAAATGACTCATCCACTGTTCCAATTAGAGCGGGTGTGTATCGACCCGTATATATACGGGATGCGGCAACATGATGAAATAAGTAAAAAAAAAAACTGAAACGTTAGCGAAGTTTTGTTTGGACCGTCCTCAATCGCTACGCGGCGCGTGCTCTCGACACTAGGACACTTGTCATGCAGCGAATACTGCCTCGAGTCTTTTTGCGAGGGCTGGGCCGGGCAGAGGGGGGGCTGCCGCAACCCGAAATTAATTCGATTCTATCAACTCAAATGTTTGCCGAATTAATACGGTGTGGTCGGGCAGGATGGGATAGAGCGGGCAGGATGGGGATAGAGGTTGCTGTGGGCGGTGCGCTGCGCCCCCCACTGCAAGTGTTACTCAGGCTGCGTAAAGAGCGTTAGAGAGGGCCCCGGCCGGGGGAGAGTGGAGCGCCGCACCGCGTGTGCACAAGGAGAGTGAGACGAACATGATCCCTCCACACATACAACGAGCTGTGTTGTATTTGCAGCCCCTATTTTCCTCTCCCCGCTCTCTCCTCATCTGAGCCCTCCACCTCTTTTGCCTGGCATTCATCTCGTTTCACTTTTCGCACTCTTTTTATTCTGCTTACCTGCACGCGCATCCTTCTTTTTTTTTTCTTCTTTTTATTTTGCGTCTCTCCCTTTACTCCATACCTCATCACCGCCTCCCCCTCCCACCTGCCGAGCGGCTCGGCCCGGCACCGCGCCCCGCACGTCGTACGAGGATTGAGTTTTTCGGGCACGTTGGCTCTGTCAGGCAAATCAAATAAAACGCGTCAAAGTTATTGAATGGCGTGAGGGCGGCGCATAACAGAATGCGCAAACAGGAAATGGCAGCGTAAATGTAGCGGCCGAAACTATGGCAAGGCCTTTCTGGGTGTGTAGGGCGCGCGACATGAAAGCAGCTTGTCTATTGTGCTTTTCTCGCTTTCTTTTGGATACTTAATATCGCGCGATTTTCTACAGAACATGGCCAGCCTCATATGTCTGAAATTTGGGTCACATCAAGCGTAGTGTTTTCTAAAGTTTAAAATAAAAAAATAAAAAAAATGGGGGAAATGGTCGTCACTTTTTTGAAATTTAGCTTCGTAATTTCTCAGGAGAGTTTGCTGAAAGTTCTCCAAAATAACTGGCTGCGGTTCGCGACCGTAAGAAACGGCCCCGCTGCTAACCTTGGGGAAAGGGTCGAGTAGGGCGGGGCGGGGCGGGGCGGGGCGGGGCGGGGCGCACCCGGCCGGCGCTGCCCGGCTGCGGGACCGGCGTAAATCACGCGGCCTCAAAGCTGAGCTGCCTTCCGATCACGTTATTTATTTACGGCCCTTCTGAATTATGTATGCACCCCGTGTGATCAGCGCGCTCTGTCGCTCACCTTGTGAGGCGGGCGGCGCAGGCCTCGGCGCAGGCAACAGCTAGGGGTATGTGAGGGGAGCACAATAACGCGAAATAAGGGGAGGAGGAGGAGGAGGAGGAGGAGG
Organism: Frankliniella intonsa; assembly: GCA_033675135.1. Lineage (NCBI taxonomy): Eukaryota > Metazoa > Arthropoda > Insecta > Thysanoptera > Thripidae > Frankliniella > Frankliniella intonsa. The sequence goes on from CM066254.1 coordinate 4,504,605, forward strand.
AGGAGGAGGAGGAGGAGGAGGAGGAGGAGGAGGAGGAGGAGGAGGAGGAGGAGGAGGAGTGGAGGAGGAGGAGGAGGAGGAGGAGGAGGAGGGAGGAGGAGGAGGAGGAGGAGGAGGAGGAGGAGGAGGAGGAGGAGGAGGAGGAGGAGGAGGAGGAGGAGGAGGAGGTGGAAGTGGAGGAGGAGGTGGAAGTGGAGGAGGAGGTGGAAGTGGAGGAGGAGGAGGAGGAGGAGGAGGAGGAAAGAGCGGCGCAGCGGCGCGGGTACGCTACGCCAGACGCCAGTATCAAGGTACCTCATTTCGCGTGTCGTACAGTACATGGTGAGATGGAGGGTGGAGCGCTAGCGGGGCGGGGCGGGGGTGCGCGCTCGCCGTGTCCTTCACGCCCTTATGCCGCGCCCCCTTTCACCCCCCCCCCCCTCTCCCCACTCCCCACTCCCCACTCCCCTCTCCGCGCGCGGCCAACTCGCGTGTCGCGAGAATTTATCTCCCACGACACCGCCAATAATTTGTGCCTGAAGTTTTCGTCACGTGAATAATGACGGGAAGAAGGTGAAGGAGGTTGTGTGCGGCCCCCCCTCCCTCCTCCCCCCACCCCCGGGGGGTCATTAGGGATGCGGGTGCCCCCCCCCACCCCTTGCGGCCCTCCAGCCGCCTGCCTGCCGCCCTGGCCTGGCGATATATCCAACATCCTGCCACCTGGATGGGACCTGGTAAGTTTAAGCGCGCTAAATCACCGGACGGGGGCCCCGACAGCAGCCTTCGCCGAGACCTGTCTTCCTCCTCTACCCCGGCCCGCTCTCCCCCCCCTCCCTCTCCCCCCTCTCTCTCTCCCTCCTCTCTCTCTCCCTCCCCCTCCCTCTCCCCCCCCCTCTCTCTCTCCCGTTGCCCATTCCCTCTCTCCCCAGAGGCGTGAGCAGCTGCTCTTCCATTGTAAGGGAAATTATCCCGCGGTCTGGTCTGGTCTGAACTGGTCTTGCTCGCGGACTTTTGGGTGTTTCCACCGCGCTGGGGTGAGAGGGTTGCGATGGTGCCGGGGGTTGCCCAGGGGTGTCCGGGGGTCTCCGGGGGTGTCTGGGGGTGTCCGGGGGTGGGCGGCCCGCTCCCCCGGGCGACACCGCGCCGCGCGGAGGTGGAGGAGGATTCTCTTTGGCATGGTGCTGCGGGGGAGGGCGGGGAGGGGAGGGGAGCCCTCCTGGTCCGCAGCGACGTGATGGCGGCCAGCATCACGTTGGCCGTTGGCGTGCCGGTCCCGGTCCCCAGTCGCACACCTCCCTTATTCAGTCCTGTTGCTGCTTTGACGTCCCTTCGGCCGGCCCTGCGGGCCCTGCTGCCTCGCCCTGTCGTGTCCCTGCCCCGCCCCGCCCCGCCCCGCCCCGCCCCCTGGGGGATGACGCCGGCTGCTGTCCGCCTCGCCTCGCCTGGCCTGCTGCACCGTCCACCTGCTGCCGCTGCTTCTGTCCGGTCACTCGACTTGGGGAGTGATACTGGAGATATTCGACAGAAACAGAAAGACTACTGTATTTTCCACTGGGAAACTGCCCCCAATTGACTACTTAAAAAAATTGAAAATGAAATGTACGTTGTAACGCGTGTTTGCGGGGCATCACTCGAGTCTTGTATTTTTCCAGGCGGTAAAAACGATTTGTGAGCAGCCCGCCCGCCCGCCCGCGTCACAGCTACGTCTGTAAGAGATTACCGCCCGCCTGTCACCCCTGGCCCGGCTCCTCCTACCCCACCCGAACGTCTCCGTTCATCCCTCGCCTCACTCTTTTCCAGCGGGACAAGTTTCGTTTCCCGCCGGCGCTTCTGGGATTGGCAATTCGCACGGTGGGGTGGTTTAGGGGTGCGGCGGGGCGGGGCGGGGCGGGGCGGCCGGACGCGACACAAGTACACACCCGAGGCGTCGTGGAGGCGGACGGAAATACCTCGCCCGCACCGCTCGAGCGCGCCCCTGAAGACGCAATGACGGGGGGGGTCACCCCCTCTCCCCTCCCCGTGTACCCCACGTTACCCCCCCCCCCCCTGCCCTTTCGCTACCCACTTCACCTACCCTTTCCTTCCACTTCACACCTATTTGAGCCAATCAGCGCGCCCCGCCCCGCCACGCCCCGCCCCGCCCCGCCACGCCACCGGTGGGTGACGATCATTCCGGCCTGTAATCCTGGGGAAACGACTTAGCATAAAAGCAGCAGCAGCAGCGCCAGCAGGCCAGGCGGCAGGCGCCAGCGGGCCGGGCCGGGCCAGTCATTAGCTCGCCTCTCTTCTGAAATTAGTACGGGATTAAAAAACCTAACCGGAGCTAGGGGAAATCCTTGGGGCTTCGGCTCGGCCTGCTGCCTTCCGGTCCGGTGGCCGCCGCCACCGCCGCCTACTTCCCGCGGCGTCTACCTTATTTATATATTTTTTTTGCATCCCCTTTATTTTTAATTTTTTTTTCGCTCTTCGCTCTCAAGACAAGTTTGACGTTTCTCCGAAATGGGCCCCGGAGATCCACCCTCTGATTTGGCCAGCCAGGTCCCTCCTATTAATTATTTCAGAATCACGGGCCAGTGCTGTGCGGAGCGTGGCAGGGCGGGGCGGGGCGGGGCCCCTAATTGCCAACGAAATGGCAATTGCAATCACAATCGGAGCAATCGGACGATTCACGCGTCGGCGCTCGCTGACATCTAAGTGATTGTTATTACGTAGAGAGCGCGCGAGAGAGAGAGAGAGAGAGAGAGAGAGAGAGAGAGAGAGGAGGAGGGAGAGAGGAGGTTGTTAAAAGGGTTTGGGCCGAGGCGGACGCGCGGGGCGGGCGAAAGGGTGCGGTGTAAAGCGATGTAGGACTTTGAAACAAGCTGCTTGGCTGATTCCCTCCTCCTGACTGTCCGCGCCGCCCTTCCCCCTGACTACCTTTTCCCACTGTCTTCCTTTTGTTTCGTCTCTCTTTTTTTTGTGACGGGGCAATCATGGGATTTCTGCTCGAGCGTCAAAGACCCTCAAAGAGAGAGAGAGAGAGAGAGAGAGAGAGAGAGAGAGAGAGAGAGAGAGAGAGAGAGAGAGAGAGAGAGAGAGAGAGAGAGTGGAAAAAAATGGCATCTAATGGGGTGGATTTGTTGGTGGTGCGAACAGACAGGCAGGCAGGCAGGCAGGCGAGGCGCGCGGTCCCCCGGGGCGCAAGCTGCTGCCGCGGCTGGTAACGCACGGAGCCCAGGAGGACGCGAGGAGGACTCGGTTCGCGCCCCGCCGCCCGCCGCCGCCCCTGCAGCTTATTCTAAACAAAGTCGGCCTAATCCGTTTTGGAGCTGTTAAATTATGGACCTGCTGCTCTGCGACGAGGGAGAAGGAGAGGAGTGGGGGGGGGGGGGGGGGGGGACATTGTCAGGACTAATCGCTCGGCCGTGTCCGCCCCGGAGACACGGCTTGCTGCACTCGGCGGCGTGGCGGGGCGGGGCGGGGCGTGGTGGGGCGGGGCGTGGCGTGGCGTGGCGGGCCCTCCGCGGCGACAGGCGGGATCAAACCCTAACCCATGGGGAGCGGTCAGGCTCAGCACCGCGCCGGGCCGCGCGCTATCAGTAGGGCTCGGGTGAGCCCCGCGCACCAGCAGACACCGAGGGCGATCCCCCCGCCCCCCCATACCCCCCCCCCTCCCCCCTACCGGTGCACCGTGCGGAAGCCAGATTGGACAGCGATTGGCGCGGCACTCTGATGAGATTGTAAGAGGATCGAGCGCAGAGCGGTACGGGGGGGGGGGGGGTTGACACACGTACCCCATTTGTCATGAGGTGGACGGGTGTGGGGTACGAGTGGGTTGGGGGGAGGGGTAAGCCGGAGGGGGGGGGGGAATTACACCAGCAGTGGATCGTGACGCGCGCAGAGGTTCACGCCGCGCGCCCGCACTCGCACCGGCACCACGGGGAGGGGCGGGGGTAGCATTTGAATCGGAGCTGCCGCTTGGAGATGGTACTCGCCCCGTTGCGCCCCGCGCCCCGCCTCGCGCCCCGCCCCGCCCGAGTGCTTCTGCTCTCGCCCCCCGGGCCGGCCGCTCTCCCTTTGCGCCCGCCCCGCCCCGCCCCGCCCCGCCCCGCCCCGCCCCGCCCCGCCGCGTCCCGCCAGCACGCCCTCTAACTCGTAGGGAAGTGGCAAGTCTCTCAAGTTTGGCCGGCTCTCTCGCCCCCTTCCCCCTCTCTCGCTTCGACCCCTGCTCGCTATCCCTCTCTGCTTGCCCCCCACCCCCACCCCTCTCTGCTCTCTTTCCTCTTCCCGATCCGGCTTGCTGTTGGCCAGGGCCGTTCGAAAACCAGCTGCCATTGCAGGCCAGGCACCCTGAAAAAACAAGGGTGCTACACTACACCACTGTGCCTCTGTAAAGGCCTGTGTGAAGTGCTCAACATGGCCTGTGTAACGGCACTAGTGCAGCGGCACCTGTGGTGCTCCAGTGCGCGGGCTCCGGCCGAGTAGTGGTGCGAGAGAGTCGGAGTAGTGGTGCGAGCGAGACGGACGCCTGGCGTGGCGCGGGGCCGGGCCGGGCCGGCTGCGCGTGCGAGAGAGACAGAGACAGGTGCCGGGGTGGATGCCCCTCCGCGCTCCGCGCCGCGAGTTTGGACCTCCAGCCGAACTTGCACCTGCAGGAGTAGTTTGTCTCATTGCAGGCGCGAAGGGGTGGGCGTTCAAAGTCTTAAAGTTTGCAACAGACAAAGTCGGTTTTCTACATGTTGTTGAAAATCTTTGCTCTTTCCCGTCTCCAACAGCCTTGTTGCGTAGTGCGAATTCATCTTAGTCGGCAGACGTTTTGACGTCATATGTACTCGACACGTATTTATTCTGTTTTCCCTCTCTTTTTCTGTTGCAGGTGAGTTCGCTAGAGCGTGGCAACTTAACAGCGCTCCGGCCTCCGGGAGCATGCGACTGCCGGAGGAACCCGTGGGGGCGAGGCGGGGCGGGGCGCGTGCAGCCGGGTGTGACTGTAAGGGGCGCTAGCCCCGCCCCGCCCCGCCCCGCCCCGCCCCGCCCCGCCCCGCCCCGCCCCGCTCCGCTCGGAGACTGCCATGGGGTACGCGTTCCTACAGAGTGAGCCAAAGCCCTTCTTTTTGTTTCGTTGTTTAGAAAAACCTGTGCTGGTTCTATCAACGGTTCCTTTGCGATATAACTGAAAGCGGGCTATTTTTTGGGAGCGGGGTGTCTTCTTTTTTTTGGAGGGGGGGTTTGTGGTGGTGGTTAATGACCAGCAGAATGTGCGGAGTACTGGAAGAAATTGTAATAAGACATTTATGCAAACAGTGTATATACGCAGTAACTTGGCGCACTTCAAGGGCAGTGTTATGTCGTAAAAGATATATGTGTGTGTGTGTGTTGGGGGTGGGGGGGGGAGTAGCGTCTGTGTGTGTCAGGTCGTATAAGGCTGCCCGGCCTGCAATCTTGATGTCCATGCCGGTCCTGCAGCAGGCCGAGCCGAGCCGAGCCGAGCCGAGCCGTGTGGTGTGTGCGGCCGACAGATATCCGTCTGGCCTTTGTCTGGGCCAGGCCGGGCGCTGTGTCCTGGGGGCGCCTCCGTCTGTCTGTCTGTCTGTCTGTCTGTCTGTCTGTCTGTCTGTCTGTCTGTCTGTCTGTCTGTCTGTCTGTCTGTCTGTCTGTCTGTCTGTCTGTCTGTCGCTGTCTCTCTCGCTGCGGAGCATGTGCCGACTTGGGACCAGGAAGGGAGGCCAGTAAAGTAAAGCATGAAGCCGCAGGCGCACACCTGCCGGCGGTATCGCCGCCTGCCTACTAGGCAACATCTGTGCGCACCTGCACAGGGGTTGCCTATAGTGGGCAGGCGTCCATGCCGCCAGCAGCGCACAGGTGAGTGCCTTACTTTATCCTGGCACATCTGCTTCAGCCGGAGGTGTTCGCTTGCCCAGAGAGACTCGGCAGCTGCTCAAACTGCAAGCCAAAAGGGGCGGGTCGGGGCGAGGCGGGGCGTAGACGCTGGCCGATCTGCTTGAAGCTCAAAGGTTCTATCGAGGATCGAGGAGGTCTCGAGCGCCTAGCAGAGGGTCTTTTCTGGGGTCCCCGCACCGTCCTGCTCCGCCTCCTCCTGCAGGGCTGTCAGTGAGACGACTGGAGGCGCCTGGCGCCGGTGCGGGTGGATGCCCCTGCGCGCACTGGGCGCCTACAAGGAGGCCGGCAGGGCGGGGACACGGGCACCGGCGCGCAGCACGCGTAGCAGGCGAGGCACGGGGGTAGGCCGTACAGGCGCCGGCCGCCTACAAGGAGGCCGGCAGGGCGGGGACACGGGCACCGGCGCGCAGCACGCGTAGCAGGCGAGGCACGGGGGTAGGCAGTACAGGCGCCGGCCGCCTACAAGGAGGCACGGGGGTAGGCCGTACAGGCGCCGGCCGCCTACAAGGAGGCCGGCAGGGCGGGGACACGGGCGCCGGCGCGCAGCACGCGTAGCAGGCGAGGCACGGGGGTAGGCAGTACAGGCAGGCGCCGGCAGGCCGGGCCGGGGCGGCGGGGACGGGTCCAGGGCGCCAGGGCGCCAGGGCGGCGCCACAGTGCCGGGGTGGGGGGCGGGCGGGCGCGGCCGGGCACGGCAGTCGATATCGCCAGGCCGCCCCCACCAGCCCCCGGCGCGCCGCCCCCCACCCCCACGCCAGCGTGGGGCGGGGGCGGCGCCGCGCTGCTCCGCGCCCCGACCCGCCGCGCTCAGAGTAGCGCCGCCTCCGCCCGCCGCCGCAGCCTCCGTGGTCCAGAGCGCCCCGCCCCGCTCCGCTCCGCAGCGCGCCGCGCAGGCCAGCGTGCGAGCGTGTCCGCGCCCGCGAGCCGCCGGCACGGGCCCCGGCCAACCCCGCACCGCGAGCGTGCCAGGACGCTCGGCCGCGTCCGCGAGCGTGATCGCGAGCGTGATCGCCGCGCGTGTGTCACTGCTGAAGAGTGACGAGTGAGTGTCAGCCAGGAGTGTTTGGTGCGCGTGTGCTGACACACCTGAGCCGTTTGGGGCCGCTGTCAGCGCTGTCAGCGCGCCCGTGCTGCCCGCTAACAGCTGTGTCAGCGCTGTCATTGAGCTGTGTTAGAGCTGTCAGCGTGCCCGTGCTGCCCGCGGTCAGCCGTGTCAGCGCTGTCAGCGTGCCCGTGCTGCACGCGGGCAGCCGTGTCAGCGCTGTCAGCGTGCCCGTGCTGCACGCGGGCAGCCGTGTCAGCGCTGTCAGCGTGCCCGTGCTGCCCGCGGTCAGTCGTGTCAGCGCTGTCAGCGTGCCCGTGCTGCCCGCCGGCAGCCGTGTCAGCGCTGTCAGCGTGCCCGTGCTACCCTCAGTCAGCTGTCAGCGCTGTCAGTGTGGGATACAAGTGATAACTGCGAGTGATGTGGAAGCAGCAGTATGATTGTGGCGCCGGCGCCCGGGACATTTCTCCCCCCTCTCTTTCCCTGTAATGTTCTCACTCTCTCGCTCTCTTACCCTCTCGCTCTCTGACGGACACGTCCGCCGCGAAGGCGTTAATTAAATCATACAACTTTCACTCATTAATTTAATGGAGCCAAACTTGAGGAGAGGGGTTGGCAAAGTCACTTATATAGATTTTAATTAACTGTGTCCCCGCCCTCCCGCCTATAAAAGGGGTATGGGCGAGGGCGGCGCGGGGCGGGGCGGGGCGGGGTGGGGCGGCCGCACATCCGACAGTCAAAGGAGTCAAAGTGTCCAAAAGAGCAGTGCACGGTTCTGCCGCGGCGTGGCGGGGCAGGGCTGGGCGAGGCGTGGCGGGACCCCCGGCCCCCCCGCGCGCGCAGCGGTGTACCGACCGCGATGGGGCCCACGGGAGCCCCCTGCGGGAGGGGGTGGCGTCAGCATCCCCCCCCCCCCCCCCCAAAACCCTCGCTATCTCTATTTGGGGGCCGCGCCGCGCCGCGCCCCGCGCCTCTGCCGCCGTGGTGGTTGAATAGAATAAAATAAAATAAAAACGTACACCACAAATTTTTACGAGTGTACGTGTGCGCGCGCGCGCCCAGATGTGGCCCCTCCCCCCCTGCCCCCGCGCCCGCAATCTCAATCCGAATATTTACGCGCCCGGGCGTCGTTTGGACGGGGGCGGGCCGGGCGGGGCGGGGCGGCGGCGCGCACAGCAGCACAGCGAGGCGCGCCGAATCAAAACGGGGGCATTTTGGCGCCGGGCGGCGGGGCGGGGCGGGGCGGGCGTCGGCGTCGGGCCGGCGGGGAGCGGCGCGTGCTTGCGGATGGCAGCTGCGGGAATGTGAGGGGGAGATAGAGGCGCCCGAGGGGGGGGGGGGAGCAGGAGGGCGCTCACACGTCAGTGGCAACCCGGCCCGGCCCGCTCCTGGGCCTCGGCGCCCCGCCCCGCCCCGCCCCGCCCCGCCCCGCCCCGCCCCGCCCGACTCCGCCCGGCCCGGCCTCTCCAAGGGGCTTACACCAATTTCGCTGAACATGTGTCATTGACGGTGTCGCTTCGCTTCTCCGGAGCCCCCGTTTCCTCTCGTTTTTCTTTCGCCCTCTCTCTGGTCCCTTCCTCTTCCAGTGCCGTGTGTGCTGCGAGCGATAGCGATATGTCGGTCGTGCGACCATGATAACGTTTTACTGATTATGTAACGCAGTTTCCATATTAGCGTGACGAGACGAGGGAGGCGGCGGGGCGGCGCCGGGATCAATCATTTGCTGTCGCGACGTAACATTCTTCCTGTGGGACATTCCCCTCCTCCACAGTAAAAAAGAAATATATCTTGGACAACCGGACATATATATCTCATGGAAATTTTTCCCGTAAGCCCTTGCAAACAGGGTCTTGTCCTCCTCCGCCTGCCCTGCCCTGCCCTGCCCTGCCCTGCCCTGCCCTGCCCTGCCCTGCCCTGCCCTGCCCTGCCCTGCCCTGCCCTGCCCTGCCCTGCCCTGCCCTGTCCCCAACTCTCCTCCACTCGCCCGCCTCGTCTGCCGTCTAAGCGAATCCCGTGATGACTCGGTTTGGTCCAGACCAGCATCCCGCCCCGCCCCGCCCCGCCCCGCCCCGCCGTCGCTCTTTCCTGTTGTCCCGTGTGCGGCCTGTGCGGTTCACATGGCGGAGACAAGGCAGGCGTGGCGGGGCGTGGCGGGGCGTTGCGGGGCGTGGCGGGGCGGGGCGGGGTGCGGCTGTGCAGCCTCTTGGAAGGCGACGCGACGTCCCAGGTCAAACGGGTGAAACGGGATTATTTGTGTGAGGGGCAGACGGCAGGAGGAAGGCTTGCGTGGAAGAGGGAGAGAGTGAGAGCGCCAGACTGTGTGTGTGTGTGTCCACCTCTGTATTGGGCTCACTCTCTCCTCCTCCAAGCCCGCCCCTCCCTCTGCCGCCAGCTAGCGCGCTATAGCGCTTCCAGGTTACTGAAGCGATGGCGTCACGGGGAGTAGGACGCGTTGAAACCCTGTGGCTCCCACCCTCTCCCTCTCCCCCCCCTCTCCCCCCCCTCTCTCTCCCCCTCCCTCCACCCTGCAGGTGGCGCGTCGAGGTGTGATATGCGATATGACAGGAGGCCGAGGCCATGCGATCTTTTCCCTTTCATCCCGCTGTGGCCCCCCTCCCCCCCCATCCCCCACCCTCCCCCCCCTCCCCCCACGCGCGGTTGCTCGCGCTGGCCTCGCGCGCTTTGGCCGGGGCCGGTGGGCGCCACCGCTGTGAGTGTACAGTACCATACACAGCGCTCGCCCTTTCCACTCCTCAAAGTGAAACTTTTACCGGTCAAGTAAGCTCGTGCATGGCGCAAATATCGGCCTTTTTCAAACTGGGTTTTTGTTTCTCCTCGTTTTTTTTTTCACCAAATTGGTAAGCACAGAGAGAGAGAGAGAGGGGGGGACGGCAGGGATCCGCTCGATGCCCATCAAACGCCGGGTGGCACGCGAAGTTGTTTCATTCAGGAAAGTGAATTAAAGAGACACCAGCTATTTTCAACCGTCCCCTCTCTCCTGTCATTCTCTTTCTTCTCTTTTTTTTTTTATTTGTTCCCCTGAATCCTTAATTTTTTTCCGGGCGTCCGAGCTTTGCCGGTGATAATGATGCCAAACCTCGACGTACAAGATTAATGATAGCGGGAAGGTATATTGGAAGCCTCGCTCTTCCCGCGCCGAATAGCGCGAGCGCGGAGAGTAAGCGCTCTATTGTCTTCTTTCAAAGTTTTTTTTTCCTCCCACCCCCCTCCTAACTGAGCGAAATGTATCACACTGCCGCCGGTCGTGATTTCGTCTCTCGTCCGTAAATGATAAAAAAATGAAAGTAATTTAGTGAAAAGGGGGAGGGATAGGCGACAGGGTGGACCGCGCAGAGTAGCGAGGTGAAAATGATGAAATAAATGAGGCTTTTTACTTGTGTGCGCGTGTTTTTTGCACTCATGTACGCTCCCCTTGACGAGCTCGGGGACACTGCGCGGGGACGAAAAGAGAAACGAGAGGACGAAATAAAAATGAATTATGAAATACAATGGCAAGTTTATGACATCGCGGCTAGAACACGGTCAGCGCAGAGTAAAGCCGTCAAACTGGAAACGGCGAAACCTTAAATAAAAAACTATAAACCTCCTTTTTATTATTTTTTTTTTAATTTTTGGGATGTTATTTTGGGTGACGACAATGAGACAAAGACAGGACGCGTTTTCTGTAAACAAAGGGGACGTGGGCGCAAAAAGCCTGGCGCTCATCGTTGAAGGGAAATCCGACTGGGAACAAATGAGTGATGATATTCGATATGTGACGCGCGCTGATTCGATTAGTCTCGCTGGCCAGTCGCCAGGAATATTGCGCTTTTGCGTCCGCCTCTCTTGTTAACCTGCTATTGGGCTCTGAAAAATAAAAGCAGATAAATGAGCTGTCTCATGGAGAAGCCCAGCGGGTCCCTGTCTGCCTCTCTCGCCGTCGGCAGCAGTACTTGGAGTGTATTTATTAGTTCACAGTAAGAGGAAGCGCAAAACTTTTGATAACTCATAGCTATGTCGATGTGGAATGCCATTGTCGACGGTGAAATACCTTCTGCTTTACCTTAGCGAGAGCTCGCGTTCAGCAATTTTTTATTGCTCCCGGACTGTGAGCAGAGAGCGCCCCGCCCCGCGCGCCGAGAGGAGAGGGGGGGGGGGCATTTAATAACGCGCTTTATGAAGCAACAATGGCAGAGGCTAGCCGGCTCTTTTTGTGCTGGTCTTGTTTATACGGTCCTACTGCGGAGCTGTGGGCTTCTCTTCTCCTCCTTACGACCCCGCCCCGCCCCGCCCGGTCAGCTCGCGGCCTTGTCTGTTTTATTGTGTTGGGCCTACACTTGAGCGGGGCCACCTGACGATGACCCCGCACCCTATTTGGGACACGCGCGGTAGTCTGGAGAGGAATGGTTCGCGCTTGTGACGGCGGGGCGGGATGGGGCGGGGCGGGGTGGGGTGGGGCGGGGCGTGGTGGTGCGGGGTCGGATGAGGCGGGGCAGCCGCGAGGGTCTGGTTCAGACGGACGCTTTACAACCCGGGATCTCGGCCGTGACGATGGAAAAAGAGGCGCCGCTGCGGGGGCGGCCCGACTGTCGGGGGCGGGGGCGGGGGGGGGCGGGGGCGGGGGCGGGGCGGGGGCGGGGCGGGTTAGGCCTAGTCTGTTCGGGACGCCACGCCCCCTGCCCCGGCCGCCGACCGCATGCTCGCTATGGGCGCGCGACGCGACGGCCGCGCACAGGGCCGGGGCGGGGCGGGGCGGGGGAGGAAGGTGCCGGAGCGAACAAACGGTGGAAATTTTGATGGCGGAAATAAAGAAATAATAAGCAACGAGGTGTCTGCCGCTGCCACCGCGGACCAGGGTGTTGTGACGAGCTAGAGAGAAGGCGGAGGGGGATCAGCAGCGAGATGAGAAAATGTTTGTAGTAAAGTGATTCTGCCCGCGGGCTTGTTTGAGGGACACGAGTCGGTCCCGGTCAAATGCTGTTGTTCGTTGCCGGCAGTGTCGTGGCCCTACCCCGCCCCGCCCGCCACCCCGCCCCGCCCCGGCAGTCTGCCCCCCTGCCCCCCTGCCCCACCTCGCTCGCTCGCTCTCGCGCACTGCCGGCCCGGGGCCTTTCCACGCCGCCAACAACACACGGATGCATAAATTGCAGCCTCCCTCCCGCCCTCCCGCCCTCCCACCCTCCCTCCCTCTCTCCCTCCCGCCCTCCATCCCCTCGCCGCCCGGCGTGCCACCCCCAACAGGAAGAAGTGTATTTCACGGCGATCTTTTTACAAAAGGAGGGCGAAGCCTTTTTTATGTACACTTTTTCCTCGGCGGGAGGGCGGGCGCCGCGGTGTTTGAGGGGGTGGGGGTGGGGGTGGGGGCGGGGGCGGTCCGGAGCATCTGGGTGGAGGACAGGGGCGGGGCGCGTCGCAAGGGTGGAGGTAGGCAAAAAAGATTTATTGTCCATCAGTCATGGCTGGGCCGAGCTGCGCCGGCTAGCGGGCCACTTACCGGACCCTTGTCACAAATCGGCTCGCGTGGACGGCAGGGGCGGGGCCGGGGGCGGGCTGAGGGGCGGCCCGGGGGCGGGAGCGGCCCACTTGTCACCAGGGCCGCGGGAGGCACACATGTTAGGGCCCTTCTCTCTCTCTCGCACCGCAAGGCCACGGAGACACCCGACACGCTGGCCTCCTTCTCGTAGAAGGGTGACCAAAAAAAAAAAAAAAAAAAAAAAAATTAAGGGCGGTCAGGAGCAGCAATCCCTCATGCCGGGAATCTCGTTTTCTCTCTCGTTAGGGGAAGAGCAGCGGCATAGAAACAAAGCTGGTTGAAAAAAATATGGCTCGCGGTGGTTTTAGAACCCACGACACATGAGTATCGCAGGGAGGCCCTCATGCCCATGCTTAGCCGACAGGCAGCTCCTCGTCGTCAGCGACTCCTCTCCTCTCCTCTCCTCTCCTCTCCTCTCCTCTCCTCTCCTCTCCTCTCCTCTCCTCTCCTCTCCTCTCATCCTCTCCTTCCCGCTCCGCCCCTCTCTCCTTCCTCAAATCGGATTGGAGTTCCTCTATGGCTGCCTCAAGTTCGCCTTGTGTCCGCTTAAGGCTGCTTGCTTTTCAAAGCGGCCGGCATAAGCGGCGGGGGTGGAGGGGCGGCGTCCCGTCTGGGCCTGGAGGGGCCCTGCTGGCCGCCTAGTAGGCCTCGTGGGCCTCCTCGGGCTCTGGGCTGCTGCCCCGCGGCCCCCGGGGGCCCGGCCCGCCCCCGGCCCGCCCCCGGCCCGCCCCCGGCCCGCCCCCGGCCCGCCCCCGCCCGGAGACCACTCAGGCCCTTTGCGACTTTGTGAATGAAACTTGAGCCTCATTGGGGAGCGAGCGCGTCTTCTGCAGGACATGATGTGTGTGTGTGTGTGTGTGTGTGTGTGTGTGTGTGAAAAGGAGGGAAAAAAGATGGACAGCTGCCGCCCCAAATCTTATTTGAGCCTCCCTTACCAACGCCTGTGTCATGTCCTGCCCCCCCCCCCCCCCCGCCCCCTCGCCCTGCCCAGCCCTGCCCGGCCCTGCCCGGCCCCAGTGTGCACCGGGGCCCCGTATCGCTATCATCGGTGTATCGATGTCTCGCTATCGCACATCGCCGCTGGGACTGCGACGCACGGGGCGGGGCGTGCGGCGCGGCGTTGTGGGCAGGGCGGGGCGATATCGGCGTTGCCATAATATCGCTTATCCATACCGCAGGCTAGGCTGCTGCTGCTGCTGCTGGCGGCGAGGGCCCCGCCCCGCCCCGCCCCGCCCCGCCCCGCCCCGCTCCGTCCTGCTCTGCTCCGGAAGGCCCTCATTTTCACCTGGCGCTGCTGGCGTCGCGGGCGATAAAAGGGAAAGGGGAAAGAGAGCGGGGCGGGGCGTGGTGGGGCGGGGCGGGGCGGGGCGGGGCGGGGCGGGGCGCTGGTCGTTGGGGGTGTGGCCGCGAAATGTAACGGGCGCGCAGAGTTATGAAAAGATATCTGCGGAATATATCTTGGAGAATTGACTTGGCGTTTTGTGCTTCATTTCCTTTGCGGCGGACGGTGGCGGCGCGCCGCTGTCGCCCCGCCACGCCCCGCCACGCCCCGCCACGCCACGCTCCGCACAGCCGCCACCTCTCTATACATTTTTTCCTCGCTCCCTCCCTTTACCATCCCTCCCCTTCTCTCCGCTGCTCCCATCTCTCTCTCTCTCGCCTGTCCCTTGCTCTCTCGCTCTCTCTCGCGCACCCTCTCTCGCCTGGCGGCAGGCATGGGCTCCAAACTGATAAAAAAGGGCTTTGGTCTGTTTGCCCGTTCCGGCGGGGCGGGGCGGGGCGGGGCGGGGCGGGGCGGGGCGGGGCGGGGCGGGCTCTCGAAACGAACCATTTGCTTGCAGCGCGACTATAGCGGGCCGGGACGTCCAGATCGCTCTTCTGGCGAGGCTCGTCGCGGTGTAGCCGCAGTGTAGCTACAGAGGAGAGGGAGAGAGAGAGAGAGGGGGGGGGGGCGGTGTGTGAGCGCCGTGGTGAAAGGCGATGGAAGAGCTATGGGGTGGACCGACCGACCCAGCAGACAGCAAGCGAGGGGGAGAGAGAGAGAGAGAGCGAGAGAGAGAGAGAGAGAGAGAGAGAGAGAGAGAGAGAGAGAGAGAGAGAGAAAGAGAAATAAAAAAGGAGGCGCCCTTATTCCGCTGGCCTGTTTGATGTTCTCGCCAAGATCCTTTGTGTTCGGCGGAGTGAGGGCCGGGTAGGTGGAGTCTGGGGGAGGGGGGGGGGAAGCGTCCGTCGCAAAGGGACTCCAACGCCTCTTGTTTTTCCCCGCCTGTCTAATGAGGGATGTAATCGGTCCGATCGGGGCGCGGATCAAAACTGACAGGTGCACGGTACCCCCCCTCCCCCCCCCCCCCCTTGGAAATTGATGACGTCGGTAGAGGTTATGGGGGGGCGGGGGGGAAGGACTGCACTCTGATGCTCCATTCAGTCGGAAACCCGAGAGCGCCGCCGCCGCCCTCCTCCTCCTGGGCCCGCCCCGCATAGAGCCAGCCGTCCGCCGGTTGCCTACTGAGCGCCCGCAAAGTGTTGGGTAGGCAACGCGCTTCACAGCCGTGCGCTCGTTTGCCTCTCGAGCGCCCGCAGAGCGCGGGATAGGCAACGCGCTCCACGGGCGTGCTTGCGTTGCCTACCTCCCGGGCGCCCCGCTCGCTCAGTCACGACTGCTGCTGCTGCTTCCACATCCCTGCGCGCTGCCCCCTCCCTCACGCCGCCCCCTCATCCCTCCAGGTGTGTGTGTGTGTGTGCGTGTGCTCATCGCCGCCGCCAGCCTGCCCTTTGGATTAACCTCGCCGCCGGCCGGGATGGGCCCACCGTGAATCACCGGCCGCCCGCGCTCCCCGGCGCCTCGCCGCGCCACGCCGCGCCACGCCGCGCCCGACCTCGCGTCGCCATGCCGTGAGCCGCGCGGCGACTGCCTAGCGGGGGCCTGGGGCCCGGCCGTGCTGGCCGAGGCCGTGGGGCCCTCGGGGCGCCGCCAGCGGCCCTGCCAGCGGCCCGGCCTCGCCATGGACTCCCTGGAGCCGCGCCTGGCCCTGCCCCTGGTCCGCGCGGACGGCAGCAGGCAGGCCTCGGCGGTGGCCAACGGCCTCACCAACGGCCTGACCAACGGCCTCACCAACGGTCTCACCAACGGCCTCGCCAACGGCCTGACCAACGGCATACCGAACGGAATACCTAACGGGATCGCCAACGGCCTCCCCAACGGCATCCCTCACGGCATCGCCAACGGACTCCCCCACGGCCTCGCCAACGGACTCCCGCACGGCATCCCGAACGGCCTGGCGAACGGCCTCGCCAACGGCCTCGCCAACGGGCTGGCCAACGGGCTGGCGAACAATTTTTCCAACGGCCTCGCCAACGGCGCGGCGAGCAGCCAGGTGCTGGTCTCGGCCTCGCTGGCCACGGCCATCGGCAAGAAGCCCGTGTCGGGCTCGTTCTGCCTGGCGGGCGGCACCATGGAGGGGATCATCCAGTGCCTCGTGTTCCTCAAGGCGTTCCAGGTAAGGTAGCCAGCCGCCCCGGGACCTCCCCGCTGAGCGTCGCGTACGTGGGGTGTCGGTTTTCACTCAATAAAATGCGGGCTGGCGGGTCCCCGGCTGCCTGCAGGGGTTGCGCCCGCCGGCGGCCCCATCGACTTCCCCGGGGAGTCCCAGGTAAATGCGAATCAGGAGAGGCGACTGGGGGGGGGGGGGGGGGGGGGACGTCGCAGTAACATTCGAGGAGGTCAGGGCCCCTTAAGTGCATCGTTGAAGCGACGAGCTTTACTGCCATCGCGTCGCCCCTCCCCCCTCTCCGCAGCCCTATCTCCCCTTATCCGTCTTCTCGCCGTCTGAGACAATCCCTTCCCCCCCTTTCCCGCGAAACTCATTGTGCCTTTTCTCTGATGCGAGTTCAAGTACTGCGACGCTGCCAGATTCCTTTTTTACTTTTTTATTGTCATCCGTGGTACTTTTTTCCCGCGAAGCTGCGTTTCGCCAACGCCAGAAGTGCATTTCTACCGAATTTCTTTGCGATATGACAGGGTTTAATTAATGGTGGGAGGAGGTGCGGGGAACAAAAACTGTATCATACCGCGGTATTATTTTACATTTTTTTCCCATGGCCGTATTTTTGCTCACACGTCATTACCGCGCGGCTTGACCGCGGCAGGGAGGCGGAGGGGGAGGGGGGGAGGGGTCGTATTAGCCCCCAGCCTGCTCTCAGCGCCCTCCACTCCCCCGGCTCGTGAAACAACAGCAGCCCCGCCACGCCCCGCCACGCCCCGCCACGCCCCGCCACGCCCCACCACCAGCCTATGCCCTTGTAAAACGGGACGTAATTTCACAGAGAGGCGGGCTGCGCGCGCGAGCGCCCAGGCGTTTCTTCTTTTCTCCATTTTTGCGCATGCATTGTCGTGTTCATTTTTTCCGAAGCGGGTATATGCGTGCATCGCGGGTGCGAAAAATAAAAGACAAACGCGTGGCCGCCGGTGCAGCCGTGAGTGACGCCGTGGAGCAGCCCGGTGCTGTCCCCCTGCCTCCCGCGCCGCTGCGGCCTTCACTGGACCTGGAGCGGGTCGCATTGAGGCGGCCGCCAACAATGCCGCCGTCCACGCGCCTCCCGCTGCTGCCGGGGTTAATGCAGCCCCCGACCGCCCCCGCACCGCCCCCGCACCGCCCCCGCACCGCCCCCGCACCGCCCCCGCACCGCCCCCACCCCCTCTCCTCTCCCAAAGACCGCTGCGTCCCCACCCCCTCCTCCCCTCTCCCACCCTGCCTTCAATTTCCCCCGCCCCCTGCCATCCCTTATTTTCCCCAATCCGACGACGTGACCAGCGAGCCAAAGCCATCTGCCACAGGGAGGAGGCGGTGGGGGGCGAGGAGAAGATAAAGGCTGTGGGGCAGGGAGAGGGAGAGAGGGAGAGGGAGAGAGGGAGAGGGAGAGAGGGAGAGGGGCACGTAAGAGGAGGTTGTGGCCGGAGAAACGAAAGTAATTGTCGTGCAATCTCCATGTAGTCGAAGGCGCCCTTGAGATCGCTTTCGTTAATTCTTTCATTCGGCGGGGCTCGCCTCGCGCGGATCCTCTGGCCGATTAGGCGGCGCCCCGCGGCCCCGGCCTGGCCGAGGTCAACGGTCCCGGGGGGAGAGGGAAAAGAGCGCACCGTGTTTTAAGCTGCATCATGTTTAACTGTGGGACGCCAGAGGTGAAAAGAATCGAGTGTATGAGAGAATATTATTTCAACAAGCAAAAAACAAAAAAAAATAAAAGAGCAGGTGAATTATCTCTTCCCCCGTCCCTCCCGTCCCGTCATTACAGTGCCGTAACGGCAAGATTTTTCCTCCTCCGAGTTTTGTGTGACGGCCCGTTTGGGCCCGTGCGCCGCGCCGCGCCGCGCTCTCCATGAAGGAGCGGCCCTCGCAGATTGTATCGCGCGCGTGTTTGAAATACGACGTCGGTGCGCGCGCCATTCAGCATCTGTATCAATGACGAATCACTTCGTTTTCCGCTTTCAATTTTTATTTTTTACCTCCCTTGCTGTACGAAACGTATCCCTCTCCGTTTTTTTCCCCTCATGCTGCCGCTTTCCGTCCTTCGCTCGCAGTCTCTCTAACTCTCTAGCGAGCCTCTCCTGTATCGGAAGATGATGGCGCCAGCCCGACACTTCCCTCTCCTTTCCCCGGGAATGCCAGTGCCGAGCCTAATTATATATAGCCCGGCTGGCAGGCGCGCTGTTCGCGGAGAGGAAGTTTGAGCTCCTTCCCTTTTTGGCATCTCTACTCTGTACTTTCGCCCGGCCCGCCGGGCCCCAGCGGGAGTCGGGCGGGAGCCTCCGACGAGCTCGTATTTATTTTTGAACAATGTGTTCGACCCACGTGGTGCGCGGTGCCCGGGAGGGACGGGTCCCCCAGGCCTCGGCCGAGGCCTCGGCCCAGCTCTTGTGTGCCGGGCACTGCCGGGCCAACGAGAAGCTTGTCCAGGTACATGGTGCTGGCGGGCGAACGCCTTCCCTAGGGTTTGGCCTAGCGTTCAAATACTAGTCCATGTGGGTGTCTTGGATTTTTTATTGTGTGTGTGTGTGTGAGCGCGCATGCGCGCAGTGGGATAGTGGGAGGGGAGGGTTTCCGAACTAACCTCGCCCGAAGGGCTCGGGCTAAAAGGAGGTCGGGTCAGAATTTTGAGCAGTGAGTGTCCCTCGCCACGCCACTTCCTCTTCCTGGTCTCTGCATCTCCTCCCCCTCCCTGCCTCCACCCCCCCCCCTCCCCTTTCCGGAATTTCGTCGCAAAGGGAATTGTAACATCCAAGGTAGAGAGACCAGCTGGCGTCTCAAAGGGAACTCCCCGTGGGGCGGGTGGCATGTCAGCCGACCGGCGCGGCCAGCGGAGAAGATTGGAACATTTTAGCCCCGGCCAGGCCAGGCCGGCGAGCGTCACTCAAAAATTAATTTTCTTTTAAACGCGGAGCGCCATTCTTGTCTTGGCCATTTGTAGAAATTTGACTCACTAAAGGACGTTGAGAAAACAAAAAGAAGGGCGAGTGGCAAGCGGACGGGACGGGGCGGGACGGGCGGGCGGGCGGGGGAAGAAAGTACACAAAATATCCGGTCTTTCCTTCCGCCCGCGCTGCGCTGCGCTCCGTGGCGCTTTGTCAGACGCGGCTTTTGTTCCGCTAGGCTGATTAGAGGCTCTGCCGCTACCTCTGCGATAACAACTTGACCTCTTCAAGATCCGTCTCTATTCACCGCTGCCGGCTGACTCCGCTCCGCGGGTATTACAAAGCACCGCTCCCTGATGCTTAGAGCCAGGTACTTGCTTCTCCCCTGTATGGCGGCTAAGCGTCGGTTAAAACGCGGGATTTTCTTTGTCGGCCGATTTTGATGGAGAAAGTACTGTTTAGATAATGGGGCTAATTGCACCGCAAGCGAGTAAAATTAAGCTAATTCCCTGTTTCCCCTCGAGTTGTCTGGGGTGTGTGTTCGATATTGCGGCACGTCCCTGTTGAATGAATCTCCTCTGCGCCGGGTCCTGGTTGAGCCCCTCCGCGCCGCGCTGAGAGGAGGCCCAGGGTTTGGCGGGGGGGTGGGGGGGGGGGTGGGGGGCCGAACGGCGGCGCGCTGACCAGCGAGCCCGAAGGTAGACCAACTGGCTGAATATTTGAAGAGTTGTGGCTTGACTGGCTGGCCTGGCAGCGAGCCGCCCACTGCACTGCCCCCGCCGGGCCGGGCCGCTGACTGTGCTGCCCTCTGTAGCCCCGCGCCGGCCAGGGGTCCACGTGGAGAGTGAGCGAGCGAGGGATTTAAATCATTAAAACAGACTTAGAGCGCCGCGTGTGCGCGCGGTCAACTCGAAAAACCCTTTTACCGCGGAGCATTTTTCCCCCCTTTTGCGTCATTCTATTTTTTTTTGGCTAAGAAAGACTTCCCGGCGGCGTATCTCTCATACTGCACATAAAAGGGGTCCTTTTCATCCCAGGCAGTATACACGTATATAGGACGGAGTGAAAAGACCCCGCTGACCCCTTTTCAAGATCCGCCCACATTTCCTTGCGAGGCGTAAGGCGCCCGGTTCCTGACGTTCCTGACAAGGCGGGCGGAGGAGCCAGGGGTGGAGCCGGAGATAAAAAATAAATTATGTATATCTCTTCCTTTCCGGCTGATTCGAAAGCATTTTTCGTGACTGGCCGCACGAGTAATGTGATGAATTTTTAGTCCAATTATTTATCTGCAATGTCTTGCTAAAAATGTCATAACATTTTACTACTAAAAAATAGAAACCTTGTAGGGGCCTAATATTGAACTTCGAATCCGTCTGACTCGATTTTTCTGAACTTTGTATGTTAGGAAGTAATGAAATGTCAAACATTTTTCACTGTGTACATATTAGCCTTTCAGTGGTAGCATTTGGCTAGGTCAAAACGAGTTGTTGCTCGTGAAATAAAACCGAGGTCCATACAATTTCTTATCTGAAATTTAAATCTGTCCTCAATTATAATTGTAAATGATATTTTGGTGCGCCGCGAGCTCCGTGCTCAGGTAGGGACCCTCTCATCCAGCCGACGACTTTTGTGGGCACTTTTCGCAGCACAACTTTTGTTGGGGGTGAGTGAAAATTATCACGCGGAGTGCAGAGTTTTCATGTTTTATCGCCAGTGGCGTGAGGCTGGGTTCAGTCTGCTTATTAGAACAGACAGCTTCTGCGATACTGTATCGTTCAAGACAACTTTTTTTTTCACCGTTACCGTAGGCGACGTGGTGAGGTGTGTGACGGGGGGCTCCTCGGCCAGCCCTCGCCCCCGAGGTCCACTCTCCCTCCCCTCGGCCGCCTCAGACCCTTGTCGGCCAGAGCAGGAGGCCCCAGCCCGGCCCGGCCCGGGCGGGCCCCAGGGCCCAGGCGTCGTCGAGCCCGTCCAGAGGGGTCCCACTGGGGAGCCGGCCGGGAGCCCCCCTAGGCCTCTCCTCTCAGCCTCCTGCGGTCCCTTCACAGATCTTAGATTTACAGAGCGAGGCGAGAGGGGGGGGGTGAAGGGGGGAGGCGCCGAAACATTCATTGCCACCGCTTTTAGAAGAAGGGGCACGCTAGCTAGAAACTCCTAGGGTTTTTTTTTTCTTTGCGCCGTTCGGCAACTATAGCTTTGGATCCCAAGCTGTAGTACACTGCCGTGGCGGATCTCTAAATCCCTCCCCATTGCTAAGAGGTTCGGTGCGCGCTTCCATTCCGAGTCCCCCGCCCCGTCCCGTGCCTCTCTGGAGAGCGGATAGGCTCTGTCTCGGCGGCCCGGCCAGGCCCGCTTTGTTTGCTCTGAGATCGTGTTGTGGAGGTGACTGCTGAATGGAGATGAGAATGTTGTAGGGACGGCCACGGGATGGCAGGGCGACCGCCAATGCAAGAGAGAGGGAGAGGGAGGGAGAGAGAGAGAGAGAGAGAGAGAGAGAGAGAGAGAGAGAGAGAGAGAGAGAGGGGGGGGGGGGGGCGGGGAGGAGAGGATGCGAGGCAGTCGGTATTCGAAGTGGCGTGACACACCTTTCTCGCTTATGAG
This sequence comes from Frankliniella intonsa, assembly GCA_033675135.1. Classification (NCBI taxonomy): domain Eukaryota; kingdom Metazoa; phylum Arthropoda; class Insecta; order Thysanoptera; family Thripidae; genus Frankliniella; species Frankliniella intonsa. Next base: position 4,526,049 of record CM066254.1, read on the forward strand.
ATTTTCTTTCATTCAAAACACGCTGTGTGGTGTACGGGGGGCCTGTGTGGGTTAAGGGGCCAGTGTTTGTTTCTCATTAAGCCCGTCTCCTCCCTCCCCCTCTCCCTCTGGCCGCCCGAGCGCTACGGGACTCCGGCAGGGCCGGCGGAAGAGAGAGAGAGAGAGAGAGAGAGAGAGAGAGAGAGAGAGAGAGGGGGAGGGAGGGAGGGAGAGAGGGAGGGAGGGAGGGAGGGAGAGAAGTGAGTGAGGCTAAAGGAGGTAGAGAGGAACGGCGGGGGGAGAGAAAGAGAGAGAAAGAGCGATCCGTCTGATTATTGCAGCGTGAATCGCCCACGTCGTGACTTGACCCGGGGGTAGGCGCGGCCCTCGTGAACGCGGCCTGCCGGGCTCCGTCCCGCCCCGCCCCGCCGGACCCCGCCGCACCCCGCCCCGCCGCACCCCGCCGCGCCGCACCGCGCCCCACCACGCCGCGCCGCGCCCCGGCCACGGGCCCGGTCCGGGACGGAAATTAAATCGGCTAGGGGTCTTAACAAGTAAAGAGAGCGAGCGAGTGAGATAGAGAGAGGGAGAGAAAGTGAGAGAGCGAGTGAGAGAGAGAGAGGGTGAGGAGCGGGGAGGGGAGGAAAGCTGGCTCCTGTAAGTCGAGCCGCCCGGCCCGGCCCGGCCCGGCCCTCTCCACATCATCCGTGACGCGGGAGCGAATTGTGGCATAATTAGGTGCGCATTAATTTCCGGATGATGCCCCCGCCCCGCCCCGCCCCGCCCCGCCCCGGCCCTCTCCTCCCCCTTCCCTCCCGCGCTGCGGTCGCGCCGCGCGCTGCATGAGGCGCCGCGCCGGCGTGTCGCGGGTTCGAGCCCCGCCCGGTCCGGTGCGTATAGTCGCTTTTGATTCCCGTGGCGTTCTGTACCCTGCGCGCGTTATTCGGGACTCTGCGAGCTGAGCAGCAGGACAGCCTTAACACACTCAGTTCGTCGTCCAGTCCGTGTGCATTGTGCACCGTGCTCGCGGAATCTGTCCGATTGTTTTTACTGGAACTTTAATCTGTACCTGTGGCGGCGCCCGTGTGCTTAACGCGGAGCGCCCGAGGAAGTTGGCGTTGGGTGTTGGGGAGGGGGGAGGGAGGAGGGGGTGAGTCGGACGAGGGCGTTAACTTTCCCCGTTTCCGCCTCTTATTGTTCGTCTCTGTCCGTCGCGCCGCCGCCGCCGCTCGCGCTCTCCCGCTCTCTCTCTCTCTCTCTCTCTCCCTCTCCCTCTCTCTTTCTCTCTCTCTCTCTCTCTCTCTCTCCCTCTCCCTCTCCCTCTCTCTCTCTCTCTCTCTCTCCGCACGCGTGATGAAATAGTGAGCTAAATGCTTTGATGAAAAATCCAGCAGCGAGGAGAGCGGCGGCTTAGAGAGGCAAAGTCTGTGGAGCTGCGCGGGAGGATTAGGCGCACTGTGCGCGCGCGCTGTGTGCAGCAGCCTGTGTGTGTGTGTGTGTGTGTGAGAGAGAGAGAGAGAGAGAGAGAGAGAGAGAGAGAGAGAGAGACGCCGATAGGAGAAATGAGAGGGTGAATCATGGGCAAAGACAGCAGAGAATGGGAGAGGGAACGAACGAGTGAGGAGGGTAGCTCCGGCAGACGTGCCTCTCTCTCTCTCTCTCTCTCTCTCTCTCCCCCTCTCTCTCTCTCTCTCTCTCTCTCTCTCTCTCTCTCTCTCTCTCTCTCTCTCTCTCTCTCTCTCTCTCTCTCCCCCTCCCTCTCTCTCCCTCTCCCTCTCTCCCTCTCTCTCTCTCTCTCTCATATCGATTTGCATACGGTACGTTATATTACCTACGCACGCACCCCGCCCCGCCCCGCGTTTTTCCCTGTTTTATTCGCACAGACCGGTACTGCAAGTGGAACAAAAAGGCTGCCTCGCGAGGAATCGGGTCGAGAGGTTTCTCGGCTGATTCAACGCGACCTGGCTGGCAGATATGCGGTCTACTTATTCTCGCTTTGGTGGGCGCGGCGGGGCTGGCGGGGCTGGCGGGGCTGGCGGGGCTGGCGGGGCTGGCGGGGCTGGCGGGGCTGGCGGGGCTGGCGGGGCTGGCGGGGCTGGCGGGGCTGGCGGGGCTGGCGGGGCTGGCGGGGCTGGCGGGGCTGGCGGGGCTGGCGCGGCGCGCTGCGCTGCCGGAGAGGCTGCGGGAGCCAGGGCGATTAGCACGCGGGCCCGGCCGGGCGCAGCCCTTAATTACAGCTCACCTGTTTTGTGCGATTCTTAATTACGTGGCGGGGCGGGGTGGGGCGGGGCGGGGCGGGCTGGGGCGAGGCGGGGCGGGGCGGGGGAGAGAGGCGCCGGCCGGGTCCTCTCATACCACGCTCGTTGACAAACCGAGCAGCTCATTGTCTTTTAACAATCCACCCAATTTTCCTGCTCTCTATTTAACTACGCCCGCGAGTATGTCGTGGCGTGGCGTGGTGGGGCGGGGCGGGGTGGGAATAATTCAGGGTGAAAACGCGTGCGAGCGAGCAGAGAGCATGCCAGGTCGAATCAGTGGGAGAGGGAGAAGAGCAAGAGAGAGAGAGAGAGAGAGAGAGAGAGAGAGAGAGAGAGAGAGAGAGAGAGACTTCGGTCCACGTCTCATCTCATTCCTCTCCTTACTCTCCTGCAGGGCTCCCGCTCGCTCTCTCGCTCGCTCGCTCGCTCGCGCCGCCTTGGCCTGCCTGTCCAAACTTTGGCGCTCGGACTTTGTTTTGCGCACAAAAGACGTTAGAGCACCTTGAGCCGAGCGAGCGGTGAGGCTGTTCTGCGAGAGGTTCAGGAGAGGGGAGGGCGCTATGGAGTGGAGGGAAAGCTAGAAGGGCCCAAGTACGCGCGGGGCTGGAGCCGTGCCCCTCCGCGCCCCGCCCCGTCCCTCATCTGAGCCGTCCGAAGCCGTGGTGGAGGACCGACAATCGGAGAGCAAAATAATCCAATCCGTGCGCGGGCGGGGCGGGGCGGGGCGGGGCGGGCAGTGTCCGGTCTAATGAGCGCCGACGAGCTGGGGCCGGGCGCAGCGCACGGCGGGGCTGCTTACTGCCAGAGGAAAACTGAATAAAAAGCTGCTGTCCAGAGAGAAGCATTTAACGATATCGAGTTTCGCGCCTGTGGTGCTTCACTGCCACAATTTGTGTTACCTCCCGCTCCCGTGTACCTGTTGGCTCCCCTCTCATTGTCGGAGCTTCTAAACAAAATAGATTTGTGTGCAGTAATTGATGTTACGAAAGCATTTTCAATTAGACACGTCCCGTTTCTTTGCATGTTTTTAAAAATACTTACAAACGGAGTAGTGAGAAGTGTGTGCGCCTGTTGGGCTGCACGCCGGCCCTTCTCACTCGGACAAGTTTTGGTAACCGGAATATTTCCGAAATTAGGTTTCCCGGACAAGCTTTGGGCTGCTCTGTGTTTCCAACACAACTTCCTGGTTGCCAGACGCTCACTGGGAAGGCGAGGGCAAGGAAGCCGGAGAGAGGGAAGGGAAGGAGAGAGAGAGAGAGAGAGAGAGAGGGGGGGGGGGATGGACAGTGGCGCCCGCCCCGAGCAAGCCCTCTCCGGCTGTCTTGGTGGAAGGGGGTGGGGGGGGGGGGGGGGGGCGGGGCTTCCGGCCTCGGCCCGGCCCGGCACGGCTCAGCCGAGGCCGCCGTTCGTGATGTCGTTTGTCGCCAGCGAGGCTTCCGGTTTCGGCGTGCCTAACCCTCGAGCTTTTATTAGCGTTACCACCATTACCGTTGATGCTATTTTAATTTAATTTATTTAATCTTGAAACTTCGGTTATTTTGGCTGATTAATCATCTGCTGGAGACGAACATGTATTTTTCAAAGTGCCTGCTGCTAGTTAGAAAGCGCGTTTGCGCACGGCGTGTGCAGACCCCCCCCCCCCCCTCTCAGCTCGGCATTGACTTGTCCTCGCGCATGGTGTGGGTCCTCAGCCCCACCACCCGCACAAACCCTCTGGTGCTTCTCCCTTCTCGGATTCCAGCCATGCCGCCCGTCGCCATGGCTTTTGTGGATGTTGCCGTCCGCCTGTCGTAACGGCGGGGTACCTCGCCTCGCCCTCGCCTCGCCTCGCCTCGCCTCGCCCTCGCCTCGCCTCGCCTCGCCTCGCCTCGCCTCGCCTCGCCCTCGCCTTGTGTCCGAGCGCATTCCGATCATGTCCCCGTGCCTGCCCGCCCCGCCTGATACACTGCCACACCAAAGTCCGTTCTCAAAAGAGAAAGAGGAATTTTTTTTTATGTTGCGTCAGTATTCATCATGTTCAGTAGTGAGCGCGCCATTATCACCGTAAAACAAGTGCAGAGTCTTTTTATTTTCCACATTTGCGGCCAGTTATTTTTCGCATAGACGCGCGCGCGAATATTAGTGCTTTGACGGAACTGCCAAGGCTGATACCGTCCCGAAGGCCACTGATAGAGCGTGGCCCCGCCCCGCCCCGCCCCGCCCCGCCCAGCCCGCCCCTGTCCTGGACCAAGTTTGGCCGACGACAAGAGGCTCTGATTTTGCCTACTCTCCCTCCTGCTCCTGCGATTCCGATCGCCGGCTGTCGTGTCCGCGCGTCTTTCTGCTGGAGCGGCAGCTTTATTTCAGTTGTTTCGCAAATATTTCTGTACCCTGTAATAGCCAATCCGCGTCTTCTTAATGCCAAGCTTATTTTTTTTATTTCAATTGAGTTGGGTGCAAGGCTGCTAATTTTGTTCGCAACTTCGAAAGTCAAATACACGGTCACCTCCTGTTAAGTCTGGCGTAATTTGGACGGCCTGAGTCGAAAAAGCGTTCTAAAACACCCGCGTGAGCTCGCCTCCAAGTTCTGCAGGCGGCTTTGCGCACCATACTCCGTCCGTCTCGGGCTTAGGCGGCCGCGGCGATCAAGTTTGTGAGGCACCTCACCTCGGGCGTGGCGCGTAGTGTATATGTAACCCCATTGAAAATACAGACTGGAGGCGCGGCGCTGCGCGTCGGAGGGAAAGTGACTCTAAGCAGGTAACTCTAGACTGTTGAGGTGAGGGGAGGCCGCTGCGAGGCGCGCCCGGCCCGGCACAGCCCTGCGCCAACCCCACTCCCACCACCACGCGCTCTGTTCAGAGGAGAGCGAGCGAGGGAGAGAGCGAGCGAGGGAGAGAGCGAGCGAGAGAGCGAGGGAGGGAGAGAGGCGGGGGTGGTGCCGCGCGCCGAGGCGCGAGACTCGCGATGAGCATTGGTTAAATACGCGCGTAATTTGATTGTCTAATTTTCTAGTGCGTCCCCCGGGCTGCTGCTGCCCTGCCCGTCTACGATGTAACTATCATTATTGCGCTTCCGTTGTCGTCTTCTAACATGCCATTTTCTTCTTTTGTGTGTTGCAGGTAAGTCGCTGAAAGGACGAGTTTCGAAAACCGGCCCCACTGCCAGAAATTTCCACGGTAATTTCTACGGTTTTTCCCATTAATTTTTTACCAGGTCTGGACCGTTTTTAGTGGGTACGGGACGTCCGTAGTACGTATGACCGTACTTTTCGAAATTTGAAGAAACTTAACTACAGAATATTTGTCACGGAAAACACCGTATTTTTAAGATACGGCTGTTCCGTAATCAAACAAAACGGATTTTACCGTAGTATCTGTGGAATGGGGTACGGGATTTTTAACAGTGCCCGTCGACCAATTAAGTTACAACTTTTTTAAACACATAATATAATGAGTATGCTTTTATGTGGCGTTTTTGACCGGGCTAGATGATTACGTATAACAAATGTTAGACTGCTTTCACGAAATAAGAACAGCACTACACCCCCCCCCCTCTCCATACCTCGCGCGCTGACGACTCTGAGAGCTGCACACGGAAGAGATGCAGGTCACGCCCATAAATCTCTCCCAGCGCGCTTTCATCACGTGGATTTGGCCGTAGGTGGAGAGGGGGAGGGAGCGCAGGGGAGAGGGCGGCCGCGGAGAGCAAAGAATGGGGAGAAGCGAGAAGCAAAAGGAATAGTCTTGGAAGAGAAAGAGACAGGGAGAGGCGGGGAGAAAGGAAAGTGGAGGAGGGCACGAGCCAGGCATGAACGTCCACCACCGATGGACAAAAGGCGGGCGGGTGTCGCCGGCCGGCCGGCCGGCACCGGCGTCATACATGTCATGGCGTTGAATGGACTTGCGACACACTGTTTTCTCTCTCTCTCTCCCTCTCCCTCTCCCTCTCCCTCTCTCTCTCTCTCTCTCTCTCTCTCTCTCTCTCTCTCTCTCTCTCTCTCTCTCCCTCTCTCTCTCGCTCTCTCCCTCTCTCTCTCTCTCTCTCTCTCTCTCTCTCTCTCTCCCCCTCTCTCAAGGCGCTCTCCCGTGCTACGTGCCGCTCCCTGCACGCCCAGCTGCGTGACACAGAGTGCCCTGAGCGTGACACGTGTTCAGCCCGGCCTGCAATGGATGGCCATGGGGGGGGGGGGCTCTATTGACACCCTGCAATGCTATTGCATCAGTAATGGGGGCTGGTGCGGGCGGGGGCCCTCTCCCCTCACCCCCTCCCCTCACCCTCTCACTCCTCACCCCTCCCCTCACCCCTCCCTCACCCCCTCCCTCACCCTCCCTCACCCCCTCCCTCACCCTCCCTCACCCCTCAACCCTCCTCCCTCACCCCCCGAGGCGCCCCGGGCCGTAATACTGGCCACACAGCGCATGTTTATGCGATACAATGCACTGCTGCATAGCGATCTGCCGAGGTGGTCATACTGCACTCCATCAAAACGATCGTCGGTGTGTGTGTGTGTGGGGGGGGGGGAGGAGGGGGGTACAGATTTGCGCTCGGCGGCGCGCGCGGGTACAAATACCCTGCCGCTGTACGGGATGTAAGTCGTCCCAGAGGAAACGGCAGGGAATAACGCATTCCAAAGCACAGTGTGTGTGTGTGTGTGTGTGTGTGTGTGTGTGTGCGCGCGCCGCTGGACGTGCGGGACAATACGCCCGCACACATTGCGCGAGTACCGCACGGCATATTTCACGTGAGGGGGGAGGAGGGGGCTGGGAAGGGTAGGGGGTAGCAAACTGCTACAGCGTGGGGGCCTCGGGTAGGGGTGGGGGAAGTGGCTGGTGATAAGCACTTTCCTTTCTTCTCTCGTGTCGCCTAAGAAATGCCCAAGGCGGGGCAGGGCGGGGCGGGGCGGGGCGTCACTCGCAGCCGTGTGCAGAAAGGCTTGCAGCAGCGTGCACTTGGGCGCGGGGCGGGGCGCGGCGGGGCGGGGCCGGTGATTGATGGGGTGGATGCTGCAGGGGATGGAGTGTCGCCGCCGGTCGGCTTTAAGAAGCAGAGAGTGTTACTTTCTCTTTCTCCCCCCTCTCTCTCTCTCTCTCTCTCTCTCTCTCTCTCTCTCTCTCTCTCTCTCTCTCTCTCTCTCTCTCTCTGCCCTCATACTCCCCCGACCCGCCCCGGGCGCGCGCGAGCCGCTCTGGTTCTGCCAAAAGCAAGAGGCAAATAACGCTCCATCAAAAAAAAAAAAGAAGAAAAATAAAAATAAAAGAGAGAGAAAATGGGAGGGGACGGGTAAAAATATGCGCGGTGTTTGAACCTAGGCGCGCCGCCGCGCTGCGCGTCTGCCCCTCGGCCATGGCTGGCGTCGTCGGGACGCCCCGCGCCAAGCGCCGCCGCCCATCGAGGAACATGTCAATAACAGGAGCGCACTGGTGGCGGCCGCCCCTCCCCCGCCCCTGCCCGCCCGCCCCTCCCCCGCCCCTGCCCGCCCGCCCCTCGCCCGCCCCCTGCTGAGCGTCTTGACGCTCTGTCTCGGCCGTGTCTGCGAATGCGACGCACCCTTTATTAAATTTTGTAATTCGCTGTCGGGGGCGCCGCGGGCGCCAGAGCGGAGAATGTACATATGTTTAAACTCCGCGGAGGCGAGGGCGAATTAAAAGTCCAGTGCCGCAGGTCGTGCTCCTGTTGGGGCGTTCCTGTTGGGGTGTTCCTGTTGGGATGTTCCTGTTGGGATGTTCCTGTTGGGGTGTTCCTGTTGGGGTGTTCCTGTTGGGGTGTTCCTGTTGGGGTGTTCCTGTTGGGATGTTCCTGTTGGGGTGTTCCTGTTGGTACTTCCCTGCTATGCGCTCCTGTTGCCAGTGCCGTGCTGCCAGCTGTTGAGCAGCAGGCCGGCAGTAATCAGTTTGTGCCGTTGCCCCCCTTCCCCCTTCCGGCCCGGCCCAACTCCGGAGCAGCAGTAAGTGGGGCCAGATGGATGGAGTGGTCGATCGCGGGCAACGGATCCGGAAACGGTCCAGTGACAGAGAAGAACTGTACACATTTATCGTGCAGGCCTGCAGACCCTGCGCCTGCCTGCCTGGTGGGGGCGGCCTGGCCTGGCCTGGCCTACCTGACCTGCCGACACTGTGAACGCGATAGCGCGGAGAAGAGTTTAAGTGTGCTCGAGAGACCTGTTAAACTTTAAAACTGCGTGCACTTCTGCAACTCTTGCAATTTTTAGACCCCGACTTTTTTCTCTCTTTGCGCTTCTCAGACTTTTTTCTTTCATGTGACCAGACGAATTCGAGGGTGGCTTTTAATATTCTATCACAAGCTGCGCCTTTGAATTTGTTCCATTCTTATCTTTTTTTTTTCCTATCGAAGGCGGAAGGCGAGGGGAGTTCTGTGTTTCGAAATCTCATTATGGAAAATCCACGCGTATACATTAGCATGACGTGGTGGCCGCTGCATTTTTCCCTCGCTGCTCTAAGGCCTCGGCCGGCGCCCTGGCCTGGCGGCTGGTCCTGCACATTATTCTCCGGAAGCGTCGTGTCCGTCCCTCGGCCCGGCGCCCCGCGGCGCTGTCTCTCTTGGGGTCCAATTTATTGTGACCGAGAGCCGCCCGTTTTAAAGAGGCCGCTGCAGGCGCAGGAGTGCACCGCACCTGTGCAGGGAGGCTAGGGACTCAATAAGGGGCTTTAGTACCCGAGCAGCTTGCGCTGCACCAGGGCCCCGAGTGTTTCGCGAATGGCGAGGGAGATTTGGCCAACTTTTGCTAAAGACATGGATTACGTAGAAGAAAGGAATTCTCAAAACTTAAAAAAAAAAATTGCACATAAAAGCAAACGAGAGATGAAGGGCCTGAAAAACTTTCCGCTCTCTCACACAACACAATACAGAGTGCCTGTCATTTCCCAGACAGGTGTAAACGGAATAAAGCGCCCGACCCGTCGAGTTCAAAAGGCCACTTTGAATACCGCTTTTCGCCTCGGGCGTGTCTGCGCGTGAAAAGCGATATCGCCGCAGACAGACACACAGACCCACCCCGAGCGGACCGGTGCTAGAGGAGGGGATGGGAGACCTGCATGTTTCATGCTGGCATTTTTTATATTTTTTTACACCTTGCTGCGCCTGCGGGGTTGTCGGCTAAAAAGCGCTTCCCATTTTACGGCATTGTTTCCGTGTTGGTTTTTGTTGGCTGTGTATACTCTATGTGATGTAAGTGACGGGCTTGGGCGGGGAGAGGGGGAAGGGAGGGGAGGGGGCAATCCCCCTACAATTAGGGAAGTGCAGGCAGCGGGCCGGGCCCGGGCAGGCATAGTAACAATGCAGAGGGGCGGGGGGATCTGCCTGAGTGCTGTAGTTCTGCTGGGGGGGGGGGGGGGGGATGACGTGTCGCACCACGCGGCCCGCCCCGCCCGAACACCACTACCCTTGCAGGGGAAAAAGTGACAGCAGCAGCCGGCAGACACCGCGCCGTACCGCGCCGTACCGCGGCCGGGCGCTGTGACGTGACGCGCAGGGCAGACAACCGTCCCATGTGGGACATGGAGAGCAGTTTTTAGGTCCCTACTGGCACCCACACACACACACTCACACTCAAAATAAACGTCTGTAAATGGAGGGAGGCTGTCAACGACGGGTCCAGAAATGTCGAAATACACCTGTAGATGTCTACAGATGGTGTAGTTTTTCACCAGATGATCTGGCTTACAGTGACATTCACGTGTGTCTTCAAGCCTTTCTTCCTTTTTTTTTTGCAGTGGAGTATGAATTATTTGGGTGGTGTGGGCGTGCTGGTGCGCCGCGGGTCTGGTCGGCAAACTTGGCCCTCGCAATATAAAAATGCACTAATGACCTCGCCGTTTACACGGAGAGGCGAGACCAGACCAGGCGAGGCGGCTCGCTCCGGCCGGCCGGAGCCGGACTCCGGGGCGGGGCCGGCACCGGATTATTACGCCAGAGCCTGCCGGAGGGGCAGGGCAGGGCAGGGCAGGGCAGGCCGCGCCGCGGAGAAGTAACGGGAAAAAAAATAAAGCAGAAGAGATGTTGAAGGAGGGGCCCGCTCGGGCGGCAGGCCGCAGCTGCAAGCACTTGAACCTTGTCATCCTCCAGCCCCCCGCCCCGCCCCGCCCCGCGCTAGACAGACACATGAACCGCTAAGCCCAACATGGCTGACTCGCATTTAAACTCTTGCCTAATTGCGTTCCTATGTCAATCCGCTTTTACAACCCCCTTCCTCCTGCTCCTCACCCTTCCCCAAGGGAAGCGCGACCTGCTGCCTGCCCCCCCCCCCCACCCTGCCTCTCCTAATCCCAAATGAGTTCTCTGCATTTGATGACGCGTTTTGCAAAGTTCCGCCAATCCGTCTGGGTCGGGAGGCTGACGTTGTAATTTCGCCGTCTCCTCGGAACGTTTCTCTTCCCGTGCGAGTCATGTTATCCCGGGCGTGGCGCGGCGTGGCGCGGCGTGGCGCGGCGTGGCGTGGCGCGGCGTGGCGCGGCGTGGCGTGGCGCGGCGTGGCGCGGCGTGGCGCGGCGTGGCCCTGACACGCGACTCGCTGCCGTACCAGGGAGAGAGGAGGAACCCGACACGCGGGCGGGCACGAAATGGAATTTACAGTAAAACGAAGGCTGTTACTTGGACGGTATCCAATCACGTGATCACGGATGCAGCCTGCTCCGTATGCAGGAGGTGTTTGTCTCGCTCGCTCTCTCCCGTCGTGGCAACCGCAGCCGTAAGCCGGATCTCGAAGGAGTAGCGCTGGAATGCAGGGATTCTCTAAGCTCTGGGGTGAGGGGGGAGGGGGGAGCCGCGACCCTCCGTATGGAGGGAGAGCCGATGCACACGCCGCCTTGTGCAGAGGGTGCGTAGGCCGCCCCGCCGTGCACCGGCGTACGGCGGGCTTGCCTATCGCGCGGTTGGCAGGGGCTCGGCCGCGCAGCGTCGACCTGGCTGTTCTAGGGAGGAGATCGGGAGCGAGGAAGAGGGGAGATGTGAAGGACAGAGTACGCGGCAGGGGAGGGGGGGGGAGGAAATGACTTGGTCCCCCATACGCGCGCGCGGCGCGCCGACCAACTAGCTTTCTAAACCCAATTTATGAAACGAGCACAAGCTTCGCCTCATCCTCGTCGAAGCCTGGGCCCAAGTGAACGCGTGCGTGCACACGGAGGGGGCGGAGGCGGAGGCGGAGCGGAATCTCGGCGCTGGAATTCAGTTGCTCAACTCGCGGGTGTGCGCGCGTGGAGTCAGCACCAGCCACCTGTCTCCACCCCGCCCCGCTCCGCCCCGCCCCGCCCCGCCCCGCCCCGCCCCGCCCCGAACCATAACGCCGTGTTTGCTGAGATTAAGGCGGAGACGGCAGGGAAACTTATTCACCCCGAGTGATGATCATCCTGACTGTGACGATGATGGTGACGGTGTGAAGTTGGTGACGTGCGCGGTGACGTGATGACGACGGATAATAATCGCTTGGTGACGGTGACAGTGATGCGGACAATAAAAATGAACTGCGTGCCGATGACGATATCGGCGGTGACAGCAGCAGCGAGGTGTTTGCGAGAGCGGTCGGGTCGGCAGTGCGATAGAATGCTAAAAAGCTCCGGTTTGTTATGCTGCGGTTGGGAGTGGGGGTGGGGCGGAAATTAATTTGCGAAGACACGCGGGATTACGATCAGCTGTTTGTGTGGGCAAGTATGCGCGGATGCGGGCGGGTGGGGCGGGGTGGGGTGGGGCGGGGTGGGGCCGGGGCGGGGTGGGGCGGGGCGGAGGAGGGAGAGAAAACAGAGACAGAGAGAGAGGGAGAGGGAGAGGGAGAGGGAGCAGCCTGCCTGCTGATGTAAGCGGGGACCCTGTATCGCGGGGCGGGCGTATCTGCTGGCCCTTCTGTTTCCCTCCCCCTGGCCGGCCAAAGTGTGCTCTGGTGATGATCCCGTGGAAACGAAGAGGAACAAGCACGGTCACGGCGGGGAACGCAACGCCCTACGCGACGGCTCTAAACTGTTCTCGTCGGCACTCCCGCATTCCCCTGGCGTGTCGGGTCGGGTCGGGTCGGGGCGAGGCGTAGCGGGCCGTGGCGCAGCGCGGCGCGGCGGGTCTCCTAATCATGAGCAGGTTGTAAGGGCCGGGGCCGGGGCCGGGGCCGGGGCCGGGGCCGGGGCCGGGGCCGGGGCCGGGGCCAGGACTGCCCCCGGCACGGGCCGGCACGGGCCCGAGCCCGAGGTATGGGGAGCACGTTTTGCACGGACTCTATTGCCCGTTTGATTTTCTCCTTGACTGCCCCCCGGCCGCTGCCCCGTCCCGTCCCGCCTAGCCCCGTCGGGAGGGAAGGGGGTCGGTCTCGGAGGGAACAGACGATCTGGCCTTCAAGCATCCCGCCCCCGCCCCGCGCCGCCCCCGCGCCGCCCCCGCGCCGCCCCCGACTAGAGTGCCCTGCCCCGCCCTTCCCTCCACCCTTTCGAACCTGTTCCGCCCCTCGCCGCTCGCCTTCCTCTATCTTGTGGCATGTGGACCCCGTGCAGCTCCCCCGCCCCCGGCCCGCCCCCGGCCCGCCCCCGGCCCGCCCCCGGCCCGCCGCCTCCACGGGGACAAGACACACGGATGGACAGAACTAACAATATCCATCGGTGGCCCTGCCCCTCTGTCCCCAGCTACCGTCCCGGGGACTGGCGGGCGGGGCGGGCGGGGCGGGGCGGGGAGGCAGACGTCAGCGGCGGACAGACGGGCGGGGCGGGCAGAGCGGCCGCGCAGCAGACAGACAGACGGACGCACACACACGACTGGCGCGACATTTACATGGGCGTAGCAGGGGCGATCAAGGCGCCGTCAGGCGGCGTCAGGTCGGCGCGCCGGGTGATATATTGTGCGCAAGAATTCGTCATCGCGACATGTTTGTTTGTCGGGAGGCGGCGGCGGGGGCGGCGGGGGCATACAGAGGGCTCTAGACGAGGCTCAGTTTCGGAAATGGCTTTGCGACAATGCTGGCCCTGCCCGGCCCTGCCCGGCCCGGCTCGGCTCCTCTTGCATGTTTGAGTCGCGGGGCGGGGCGGCGCGGGGCGGCGCGGGGCGGCGCGGGGCGGCGCGGGGCGGCGCTCCAGTCCCCGCCGGTTATGGTGCCGCTGCCGGGGCTCCGAGAGGAAGCAGTGGGAGGAGGCGGGCGGCAAAGCGGCTCGACGAGA